>CP092088.1:21687506-21807506 GCA_029203775.1 Neoneuromus ignobilis | reverse complement strand
TGCTTACAATGTGCGCTAATGGATCATTTATAATTACCCACATGTACTGGAAACTCCTCCCCAATCGCCAGACATGAATCCAATAGAAAATCTTTGAGCCTTCCTGGAAGATCATATTAGAAAACATAACATTTCTAATAAAGAACAACTTAAAAGAATGGGGCAAAATAACTGAGGGACAGACAAAAAATTTAGTTAAATCTATGCCAAAACGGGTTTTGCTGCTATTAATGCTAATGGGAATCCCCACAAAATACTTTAAATTGTGTTTTTATGCTTACTTTATTTATTTTTTGTATATTTTTGCGTTGCTTATTTTTTAGTTTAATTTAAATGTGAATTAATTAAAATTGAATTTGTAATTATAAATTGAAAGTGTTTAAACAAAATGTTTAAACAAAAAAATATGTTTAAATAAAATAAATGAGTGAAAATTGTAAAACAATGTTTTTAATTTAAAGATAAAATTAGCATTTTATTTGAAATTGTCAACTGTTATACTTTTGCTGGCCACTGTATATATGACATAAAATAGCAATACAATTCAAATTTATTTTGTCAGAAAATCTGTTCGAAAAGTCTGCCTGAGAAATCTATCTTTTTGTTAATTTTTATATTTTAAAAATATGTACTTTGGTAATTCTTGAAAAACGTCAAGAAAGTTCAGAAACGAAATTTTCACTTCAGCCCGTAGACAGAGACGAAACACCATTCTTTTTTAAATAGAAAGATTTATATATTTTTTAAAAATACGTTTTTAAGAAATACATTTTTATCGTTATATATATAAAACCATATTGAATATCATTAAATGAATGTGATTTTTAATCTTGAAAAAAGTTACATGTTTCTTTAGATTACTTTAGGTTTTTATTAATTTTATTTATAAAATATACATATATTTGGGACCTTTTCATGATTTATAATAGGCTTATAAATTATTATTTCTGTATTCATGAATTTAGATAATTTTATTGATAAATCTTAATGAAGAAATTTGTAGTTTATAACCAAAGTTTTTTTATTATTATGTTTTGTTTAAAGTGCATTTTAATAATTTAGTTTTCTGATTCTGATATTTATTAATACACCCATTATTATTACTGTTTAGTTAATGCAAAATATTATTTTTTTCGATATGAATTTGGGATTTTTTGTTATCAAATTAAAGATCCTTTCACTGGTATTTAATTATTCAATTGAAATAACTCAATAATATATTTTTAACTCAAAAAGAAATGTTTACAAGTACTTAAGTAAGTTTTCTAGATATTAAGAAGAATACCTTGTATTTTTGGAATTCGAATATATTTCGCATTAAAATATGTTTTCATAATTATTTGTATATGTGGGTGGGTGGGTGTTGATGTGCATGTATATATATATATATATATATATATGTATATATATATATATATATATATATATATATATATATATATATATACACATATTTA
The DNA here is from genome assembly GCA_029203775.1 of Neoneuromus ignobilis. NCBI lineage: Eukaryota > Metazoa > Arthropoda > Insecta > Megaloptera > Corydalidae > Neoneuromus > Neoneuromus ignobilis. Next base: position 21,806,049 of record CP092088.1, on the reverse strand, counting down.
GAGCTCGTATAAAAACTTAAATATACAAGATATTTTAATTCATTATGTTTATGAATTGACACCGAAATACTGTCCTGGGGGTATTGTCATTTATATATATATATATATATATATATATATATATATATATATATATATATATATATATATATATATAAAGCACTATTTCAATTTTATTTGTAGAAAAAAGGTAGTGAAGGTAATATATCAAATGGACATGAATTTGAAGAAAATGGAAATGATTCAGAAGTACAAAGACTTGCTAAACATTTCGAAGAAAAATATGTAAGTTTTTTTCATTTATTATTTGTGTGTGTGTGTGTGTATGTATGTATGTATGTATGTATGTATGTATATATATATATATATATATATATATATATATATATAATTTTCTGTAGGGTGGACATGGGACATCGAAAGCGTCTAAAAATAGAATTAAAAAACACTTCAAAGATGATTATACAGATGTTGGAGCAGGATATGATGAATCAGATTCATTTATTGACAATACAGAAGCAGTATGTTTATACATTATAATTAAATGAGAATAATATTTTTTGTTAAAAGTATTTTCAGCTTCTTAATTATTATTATTTTAAATAAAATACTTTACCGCATGTTTTTATTATAATGTATTTTCTTTTAGTACGATGAGATAGTACCAGAAGATATTTTTCCAGCACATGGAGGTTTTTACATAAATTCAGGATCATTAGAATTCAAACAACAAGATATATCTGATCGAGATGATGGAAGTTCACCTGTCACATCAACAACAAAGTCGAAAAAAGTGATTTATTTCTCTGTTATTTTTAGATTAGTCAATAATTTATTTTTTTTGAATAAGAAAACTTGGTATTTAATTTTTTTTTTTTTTTGTCTCAGAAAAACATATAAACAAGTAACAATATTATTTAGAATAGTATTTTTTATAAAATTATTATTATTTTTCATTATATTTTATTTATTTTAAATTGTAGCGAGTGATAGAATCAGAAGAATCAGATGAAGATGATGATGAGGAAGATGACGATGAAGAAGAAGAGGCTGTGGAAGAAGATGCAAAATCAAATCATATGGATAAAAAAATTAAATTAAATAATGACACGGAAAAAAATAGTAAAAAGAAAATAATTCCGTCCAGCGATGAAAATAAAGATTCAGGAATACAGATACCAAAGAAAAAGACCATTCCTGAAAATAATCCTATTAAAGTAAAACCAGCAACTGTTAAAGAATTACTAAAGGAAAGAAGAGAGGATTCAGAACCAAATGTAGAAGTTAGTAAAAGTAAGTATATATAATATTTTGTTGCATTTCATATAAAAAAAATATATATTTCATACTGAAAACGTAACTTGATTGAAAATTAAAATAAATTGTTATTATGTTATGTAGATTTTTAGTTAATTTTATTATTACTTAATTTTTTTATATTTTGTTCATTTTATATTTAGTTATTCTTCACAAAGCAATTATCATTCATTATTTTGTGTTTAAAATTATGTTGAAAATTAATGTTGTCATTTATTTTCATTATGAAAAACTTTTACATTTAAAACATTTGCAAAACTAGTAAATTAAAATACATAGTGTTTTTTAATATATTTGTATAGTTAATTTTATAATGTTCCATTAATTTTTCTTTTTTAGATTCTGAACAAATAAAAGATTCCATTCTTGTAAATGACAAGAAAAATCCCATTGTTAGTACATCTATAAATGATGCAATTGAATCAGTTATAAATGCTGCTATGGAAGGTGAAACTGATGAATCAAGTAAAGATAGTTCTCGAAGTAAAGACTTAACATCAACACAAAGTGAAGAATCTTCAGAATTTGAATCAGAGCAAAAAAATAATTCTCAAACAATAGTTACTGCAGCACCTGTTATGTTACCACCAGAAACAAAATTACCTGAAAAGTTGCCTGAAGATATAAAAAATATTATAGATGTATTGAAAAATGTGTGCAATAGTTCAGGACCAAAATTAAACTTTTCAGAACCTACAAATAAATTACTGTTAAGGTACAATTAATTTTTTGATTAAATTTAAAAGGTCTAGTATGAAATAAAAGTGATAAAATAATAATTAAAAAGCTTATCTTTTTTAATTGTCATATGCATTTAAATATATTAATTATGATTGTTTATTTTTAGGTTAGAACACCATTGCATGTCCCTACCTAATTCTACAAGGTTTCAAATTTATGCATATGTAGCATCGGTTTTACAATGTAAAAAAGATACATTAATAAATAAAATACGAAAACTTTTGTTAAGTGAAGAAAGTTATAAAATGCAAGATATAATTAAAAGGTAATGCACAAAAGATAATTAAAATGATTTAATATATTTTATAATGTATATGTTTTAAAACATTAAATAAATTTTAGACTGAAAGACTTGATAGAAAAACAAATGCCGGGATTATTAGAAGATTATAGTAAAGAATGTGCCAGAGTTAATGAAAAAAGGTATGAATTTATTAAAATATCCATTGAACAGTAACATTTTGTAAAAAAATAAGCTGCTTTCTGTTTAAATGTTCTTTTTTTAAAAAAATGTGTGTTTGTATATACATATTAACAATTAGTTAATAAAACATTAAAATTTAAGATTATAATTAATAAAATAAAATCATTAAAATTTAAGCTTATTAGTAATAATAATAAAAAAAAAACATAACAAAAATGTTATTCATATTTTTTAATTAAGATTTTTTCTATTAACAAAATTTCAAAAATATATCTCTAGATTGTTGAAATATATTTTAAATTATTTACTATTTTCTAAAGCATACCTAATTTTTATTTACTGAATAAATTATTGACTGGCGTTTTTAATTAACTGATTTTTAAGTACACATATTTACTTCCATGCCTAATAGACCTAACTATATTTTGAAGACCCTTCTACGGAAGAGGCTGTAGTCACATCCAGTACATCTAACCAGAAACACATCATGGATTTTTGTATGTTACTCCATATATAGATTAATAAAACTTATTTAAATTTATAACTTATACATATGTAAACCAGAATAAAAGCAAGTAAAAAACACACAACTGATTGTCTACAAAAAATTACATATCAATTTTAATATTTTTTAGAGGTATTAAAAATGTTGAAGAATATTTTTATTACATGAAAATAACATACATATTATTGTTTCCTAGTGGTATTTTTTATATTTAACTGTATATATCATAAAAGTGAAATATAATTTATTTCTTTTATTATTTCTTTTATTTTAGTTTCTTTTAAAAGAATTTATATTTTATAAAAGTAACTTTTTTGTATATAACAAAATGTATTTTATTGTAATTCCACTTTTTATTGTACAAGCAGTACAAGATTTTAAATATATTTCATTATTAATATATAAAAAAATATATTTAAAAAAAATAGTACTGTTAGAAAAAGAATAATTACTGGCTGATTATAATTAATTTCATTGAATTTCATAATTGTATTTTGTAGTGTAATTTTATTGATTTTATATTATTTTACACAGCTCTCTATACTACTTGGAGATGTACAGGTGCTTCTGGTAAGCAGCCTGTGTACTCCTGTTTGCTTAAATATATTTGCTTAATTATGTAATATTTATGGTAAGTATTTATTCAACTATATGTTTCAGGTTAACTCAAGAACAACAACCAGATGTAATGAATGAAGAAAAACCTAAAACTTTTCGAATGCCTAAACGAAGATTTCCATGGATGGAAGAAACTAGGTAAAGTTTCATACTTAAAAATTAGTATATACGTTTTCCTTGAAAAATTTTCTAATGATAATTTTTAAATAGAAAAATCATTCTGATTTATATTTCCATGTTATATTTTTCTGTAATAAACACATATTTATATATACGAGAATACCTCGCGTAGTGCTGCTAATCCGTTCCACTGATTTGCCGGACTAATCGAAACATTAACTAAATACAAAAAACGTTAATTGGTTCTAAACAAATTCTTTTTCCTGTTTTTCAGTAAATAAAACGAGGGTAATTATTCAAATGTTTGTATGTATCAACAAAACAAAATCAGGGGTTTATACATTCATTTTAAATTCATTTTCAATGAAAATTTAATTATCAAAAAATCGACTTTACTCTAGAGTTACGAATCAAAAACTAATAGAAAAAGAAAGACTTTAAAACTAAAACTGTGCATGTGCATAATTTTTTTTTTTTAATTTCAAACCATACTAATCTAAGTAACACTATGCGAGGTAGTGGACTGATGTGATTACTATATGATGATGATGATGATATATATATATATATATATATATATATATATATATATATATATATATATATATATATATATATATATATATATATATATATATATATATATATATATATATATATATATATGTATATGTATATATATATATATATATATATATATATATATATATATATATATATATATATATATATATATATATGTGTATGTGTGTGTGTGTAAATTTTTATCTGTTAAAGTTATAATTAAAAAATTCTAGAAAAATACTCGGTGAAATCATATCAATTAAAAGAAAAGTCTATCAGATTGAACGAGTTAAAGAAAAATTTGATCAGTATTTGGAACCATTTTATAAGGAAGATTTAATTCCACTGTGGCCAGAAGGATGGATTAGTTTAGCAACTTTATTAAAAGAAAGCCAACCATTCCTTGCAATAAGGTATTTTTATTTGAAATATGTATATGAATATTTTTATACAGTAAAAATTAATGTTATTTTTTAAATATTTTTTTAGTGAAAAAACTATTAAAAAAGATATAAAGAAAGTAATTTCTAATTCCAATGACGTATCAGTGAAATCCAGTGTAAATAATGTAAACAATTATGTAGCTGAAGTAACATCAAACATTATATCAGAAAGTAAACATAATTCCAAAAGTATAGAAATTTCTCCAGTAAAAACTGTTGCACAAACATCTATAAAACCAGTATCAACACAATCATCACAGTCCTCAATTACATTAAAATCAAATAATACAACTATTACTACAACTAAAAATTCAGTAACAAATCAACCTAAAATTGTTAATAAATCAATACCATTAAATACTAACTGTGGTATTACTATTGAACCTATAATTCACAGACCTACAGATATTGAACGAAAAAATTTAAAGCGCAAAACACCAATACCTGCAGATATAACAGTTCAAAATAACAGTACAACTATTTCTGAAAGCTCTAAATTGAAAAATATTAATGGTAAAGAAAATGAAGAAACAAATACTTGTAATGATGTTGGTATAAATAAAGTTCAAGTTATGAGTGGCCCTTCAATTAATGTATCAAAAGTTAGTTCAAAAAAAAGCTCTGTTGTACAAAACTCTACTGAAGTAAAGAAAATACGATTAGATCATACAATAGATTTGAAGAAAAGTCGAATTGAACATTCTACTGATTCAAAAAAGATTCGAGTTGATCCTTCTATAGATCAGAAAAAAATTCGGATTGATCCTTCAGTAGAACAGAAAAAAGTTCGGATTGATTCTTCAGTAGAACAGAAAAAAGTTCGGATTGATTCTTCAATGGAACAAAAAAAATTAAAAATTGATTCTTCACTGGATCAAAAGAAAATTAGATCAGAGTCCTCTCTTGAGCAAAAAAAAACTAAATTTGATAATGGTCCAGTTATTTCAGTACGAAAATTAACTGACCTAACTTCTACTAATTCAAAAATGGATCTACATCCTAAAACAAGTAAAAGTCCAGTGAAAGAGAAACTTCCTCAGCAGGCTGAGAAACTAAGCACATTAGATGATATAGAAATAATTGAAATTGATGATGATGATGATAATGTAGATAATATTGACAACAAGCAGATAGATTACAAAAGACCTGGGCCTAAAAGTAAAACAAAAATTTTTTCAAATGATAGTTCAAAAAAAGTTGCTCAAAATATTTCTGATTGTAATAAAAAATATCAAGAATTTGAAAAGGATGCATTACCATCAATAAATTCTGGAAAGAAAAATGAAACTGATGTAGATGATAAGCTAAAATCACAGAATTCGGATCAACTTTCATATGATGATGTATCACAAGTAATGAAACATTTAAAAGAACTTCAAAAATTAACAGAGATATCAGACAAATCAAAAGATAATGATGGTGTTTTATCACACAAATCATCAAGTTCACCCGTTTCTGTGATAACAGTTAATTCTTGTAAATACTCATCTGCTAAGTCTAGTGCATTAAGTCCAACAGGGCTGAATAAGGCAACTAGTGATCTTATTGGTTTCCAAGATGTTTTTCAGAAACATTTGAGTCAAGAGAAGAAAGACTGCAGCAGCACCATTAGTAATTGTAATTTTACACAGGGAAAAAATAAGTAAGTGTGAACAATTTATTAACTCAGATTTTGACTTATGATTTTATAAATACATATTCATGTTTATATATATTTAAGAATTAATTTATAAATGTTTTGACATTAAAATGATTTTACATGTGAACATTTATTATATATATATATATATATATATATATATATATATATATATATGTATATGTATATGTATGTATATGTATATATGTATGTATGTATGTATTATTAAAATTTTCTAGTTAATTATGGAAATTTCATATCTTAATTTCATTTAAAATTAACAATAATGTTTGTATAATTAGAAATTAAAGTTATTAATTTTATAATCTCAATTTTGAATAATGCCAAACTGATTTTTTTCTTAGTATTGATTCCTATTCATATATTGGAAGTATGAATCCCACTACTTCACCTGTTGTTTCCACCTCACAAAAATATGCACAGGTATTTTAATGCTTCATTCTTGATATGTAATTTGCATCACTTATTTAACTTTTCTTTTTCAGAACACCAATATGAATTCAGGTGCTACATTATTAAATTTTAATCAGTCAACATCACTTCCACAAACAGGTTGGTTGTTAAAAAAAATATTTTTTACGAATATATCTAAGTGTGACCAACAATGAAAAATGTTTATTATTGTGTTGAGTACACATTATAGAATTTATTTTAAAATTAGTATTTTTTAAATCTTATAAGTAATGAATCCAATAATAAAAAACATCATTTTAAAAAAAATGAAAATTTAGAGTTCAAATATTATTTAAATTTAATCTTATTATTTTCATAAATACTAGATTATTTTTATTAAAATATTCAGTATTTTCTTATTTTAACTTGTCAGATGTGTTCAACTTGGTTACAATGCCATTAATCTTAAAGTAATGTGAAAAAATCATTATCATCATGATTTTATTCATGAAAAAGTGTAATATAATTATTACCATTTATGAAATGTAAAATATATTTTAATTATAAATAAGTAATTAACTATTTGCAAGAATAATATATAAAAATATTATTTTCAATAATTTTTTTCTTCATTCGCAATTGATATCTATGTAAAATATGTATTTAAATAAATTTGATTAAGAATTTCATTTTTCTATGTACTAAAATTAAATAATTAATTTAAAAAAACAATTAATATTTTGCAGGTTCCGTATCAAAAACTGATGTGTTTCCGAATTTCATGTTTGAATATCTTTTAAATAAAAGCACAGGTAGGAGGGCAATTACTGTTTTACACTGGTGTTTTGGGGTGTGCTTATCTATTGCTTTTATTAATCAATCTTTTATGTACTCATTTCATCGTAACACATTTTCTGTATTCATTAAATCATTTCTCTACTTCCTTTTTAAAAATATTTTAAATATATGCTTATATATATACATATATATATATATATATATATATATATATATACACATATATATATATATATATATATATATATATATATATATATATATATATATATATATATATATATATATATATATATATATATATATATATATATATATATATATATATATATATATATATATATATATATATATATATATATATATATATATATATATATATATATATATATATATATATATATATATATATATATATAACACAGACATTTATAGTCACTAACTTTGTTAATTTACAATGAATAAATCAAATATTATTACTAGTTTCTCTCTCTAAAGTAATTGAAAAAATTATTTTCTATCATTTAGAATTATTCATTGTAAGCTCATAAAGATATTTGTAAACGTACATATTACTAACATAATCAATACTTGAAAATCATTCTTTTAAATGTAAGTTGTATTTATGTGTATACTATGTATTGAAACGGTCGGTAATGTTTTAATATTGTCCTGTATTGTGTAAATTATAGATATATATTTAATACCTGTACTTAATAATTTGAATATAACAAATTAGTGAGTAATACTAAATATCAGTAAAAAATAACAATCTAAATCATTTTTTGTTTAAAAAAGTACTTATTGAAAAAATTTATATTTTTTTGTAACTTTTATATTAAAATTATTGTTATTAGATCATATTATTGCTCTTAATACTTTTTTTTTTGATTATAATAATCTTTTTAAACAGTTTTATTCATCTTAAAATTATTGGGTGTATAAATTTATAAATGTAGTTGGAAATCTAAAACAAATGGTATTTAATAAAAACGGTATGAAATGTAGCATATCGTTTTTAATGAAGTAATCATTTTATTAAGTAATAAAAAATGAATCTACTATATTATAATTTTTGCACATCCTTAAACATTGGTCAAATCATAGCCCTCCTAATTGTAATGCATGTAATTTACCTATTTAGTAAATTAATCATTCTGGTTGTGTGATTGTAAATGTTTAAAATGTATTTATGATCAATCAATTAAACTCTATCTTCAAATTTATCATTTGCTTTTCAAGTATAAATTTCGTAGAGATAATTATTTTTTTAAATCTATTTAAATTTAAAACTTGATAATATAAGATCAAAATATCCTGATGTGAATATTGTGTATTTAATTATTATTTATTAATAATTATCTCAAACAATGCTTTAAGCCTCGCTTCTTTCAGTAGAACGGGTAATAACAAATTAAAAATAAAGTTTAATTTTTATAATTGTTATTGTTTCAGGTTCTTCTCAAAAATCACCTCCGTACTGAAATCATTTCACAACTGAAGATGTTTAATCATATTAGATTGGTAGTTGTTATTCTTCTGTATATATGAATATCAATTTTTTATACATTATAATCCTAAACAAATTTTTAATAAATATACTTTTCATACAAAATTATTTTTAGGAGAAACAAGATTGTCTTCAATTAGATGTAATAGATTTTAAAGTTATTTAGTATAAAAAAAATTAAAGTTAATGGATAAATTTATTCAGAAGAGTAATAATTACTTGATTATATATTTGTTGTAAAATTTTAAAATCGATTTTTTTCTGTCAAAATTTGTGATAAATAATTATTTTTTAAATTTATTGCAGCTTCTGACCAGTTGTATTGATTCGAGATTTTGTTATATATTTATTTATTAAATATAATGTATTTACTTTGTATTGCTTTTATTGATAAGTTTAAAAGATGTGAATGTACATAATTTATTTCTTGTAAAGAAATTGCAGTGATTTTTTTTTATAATGTGCGTTGTTTTTATATATTTTTATATTCTATATTATCCTTCATAAGTTCCATTCCTAATATTTTGTTAAAGGTAATTTTCAAAAAAATAATTAAATGATTCAAATCATATTTGGTAAGTAATATAACTAAAGAAACTTTATGCGAATGTTTTTGTGGGTAATGTATCTACATACATGCATATTCATATATCTAAATAAATTGTTTTTAAATAAATATATTTATTTCATAATTCTTAACTAGTTTATTGAAAATTTTAGTTATATGCAGATGTTGGACAATTCATCAATTGCTGTGTCTTATTCCTATACTCAGAATAAACTGTCATTTGTGTTGTGTTTACAAATTTCAAATTTTTTATTTCATTTTGTTTTATTCGGTAAGTTTTAAAAACATTTTAAAGTTCATTAATCAATATTTTAATTCAGTTATAGAAATATTTGTTTTCATTTAATATTAACCTAACTTGTTTATTTATTGTCTGTGTTTTTTAAAATAATTTGACAATTCGAAAATAAAATTGGGAATAATTAATCTAACAAGAAAATTTAATGTATTTTTGTTCGAAAATAAAAATCGCAACATTTAAAAAAACTAGTGTTTATTAAAGCATGAAATGTCAACTATCATGTGGTTCCACCCACATTCATGAAAGCAATGTAATGGTGTTTTACTCCTTTATTTATAAAAAAAAGTACATACTATGTTTTAAAGTTTTATACTATATATATATATATATATATATATATATATATATATATTATATATATATACATACAAACACATATTTACATATACACATACATATATATATATATATATATATATATATATATATATATATATATATGTATTGAAATAATAATTGTGAATTATTTCTATATAAAGGATTTCTTAGTATCGAGCTTTTTTATTATAATAATTATACTTTGGATATACATGCTTTTTTATTTAAATGAAGAAAATCATAAAAAGGTTTCTTATAATTTACATTTATTTCTCTTTTTACATATATAGCTATTTTATTATGTATTTGAACTTCAGTTCATAAATTGCCTCAATATATTGCTTTCTCTTGAGTATTTTGTGAGAATTTTTTTTGTTTGCTTGTTTTAATATCTGTTTTCTTAATATTTTAATTATGTTTGTAAATACGTAAATTGTGAAATTTAATGTATTAATATTGAAATTACATAATTAAAATTAAGTACTCTATAATTATTTGTTTATGTATAAAAATAAATGAAATATATTCGACAATTACATATTTTTAAAAAAATGTATTTAATGGACTATTTTAGCGAATAATAACTGATTGTTAACAATCTGTTAATTTTAATGAATTTCTTTTTATAGTTACAAATATACATAAAGTTATATTCTGTTCCTAAACTAATAAGTTATTTAATTCTAAAAACCTAAATGTAACCAATCTTAATCAATATTTTTAAATGATTATCAAATTTAATATCATAAAATAACAAATACAATAAATAAAGTAACTTTGCTTTTTTTTAAAAAAAACATTTTTTTGTTACTTTAATCATTACAAAGTTATTGGTTTATGTTAAGATTTTTGTTTCTAGTCAAAATAAATACCTATTTTACTAAGCCTGAATCTATTGGGTTAAAATCTATCTACTCAATTAATGCAGAACAATTGTATAATATCATTCACTGATATATTTATAAAAAAAGTTCTGTTAAATAGCTTTTATTCTTTAAGAATTATAAAAATATTAAAACAAATGTCTGTATGAAAAATAAGGAATATGTTTATTTTTTTATAAAATTATTTTGAAACACTATAATCAAATGTAATTAAACCAGTTCGTTTATCATTTTGAGAATTAAATATTTTTTTTAGATATACATATTTTTAAAAAAATGTAATTAAAAGTGTATAAAATCAACAACATTCATACGTAGTTTTATAATTACTTCATTTTTTCCGTATAAAAGAAAAGGAATTTTGTATTTTCTTAAAATCGTTCAGTCATCAATGTTTGTAATTTTCATTAATTTATCTCAGTTTGTTTCAAATTGAAGTTAATTAAGTAAAGTTGAGAATACATTTTAATTTCTAATAATATAGGTGTATTATATTATAAAAGTAATTATTTATTTTTTGATTTGTTAAAACATTTTTTTGTCCTTGTAACTGTTGTATTGTTTTAAAAACAATAAGTCGATTCAAAAGATAAAAGGACAAAAAGAAAAAAAAACATTTTCAATACAAACGTATGAACAAATATATGAATTTAAAACTATAATTCACTAATATTTCAAATTGTATTTTACAGTTTGTTGATTTTTATAAATAATCCTACATATAGTAAAAGTAATCTATTTATTTACATGCTATTGGTTCTAACAAACAGATCGTTAGCAAGGTTATATAAAACCATGTAAAATAAGTAATCCATTTCATATATATTTTACTTTAATAAATTAAAAATGTCAATACAAAAAATTACGTAAAAAATTATGTACACTAGTGATAGTTTACTATTAGAAAAAATCATTTTTTATTGATTACTGTAATTTATTTTCATTATCTTATTATTTGTTATCCGTTTCTTAGATTTATTCGAAAAGATCTTAAATAGTTGTCTGTATTATATAATTATTAAAATATAAATGTATTGCAATTAAACGTATTGGAAATATTCAAATTACTAAAAATTTATCTTCAAAATAAGTATATTCATCTTGAAATTTCAACAATGTCATTGACATTTCATCATTAATATTAAACTAATTAGTATCTTGTAAAGTTGGAAACAGTTTGTCCGACGATTTTTTTCAGATAAGATTAAATTTTGGTTATATGTGGCTTATCCTAACGTTCATTATTTACAACTAGTTTTATATTCAAAATAGTTTTTTGTACTATTAACCTATTTTCGATATTGAATTTCTGTAAGCATGATTACGTACCAAATAATCCATTTATACAATTATATATTACATACGATTCTTACTTATTTTTTTAGAAATAGATTCGTTTTTCATTTAGTTACAAAATAATATTCAGTTTAATATTTTAATTTTAAATAGTCGAAGATAAATTTTGTTTGCTTGTATCTATAGAAACACTTTTCTGACATTTTGAATACATTAAAATAATGTGAGATATATTTTTCCTTTCGTATGTTCTATTACATATTATTTATTCAAGTCTTGTACTAAACGACCAAAGATTGTGGTTATGTATAACCTTTGTCTATGTATCATCACACTATAGCTTTGTTAGGCATCGCGTGTTTTTTAAAACTTTCAAAAGCTCATACAGATTTTTGTCCATTACGTATAAATGTATATTATATGTTTATTTCTAAACTGCATTCCTCTATTTTATTTAGAGCGTGTATATATATATATATATATGATGTCGCAAATGAAATTGAAATAGAGAATAGTAAATGATAATAGCAATTAAGTGTATGTCTAAACTCTTCAATCTCAATTGGCTGAAGAATGTAACCTTCAATCCCGATCTGCATCCTTCAGTCTCATTTTGGTAATATATATATATATATATATATATATATATATATATATAATATTTTCATTGCAAATTTACTATCATTAATCTACATTAATGAAAGCAAATAAACATCATTCACGATTGCAAGTATCACTGGGTGAGCGAGCGAAGCAAGTAGTAAGGAGGGGCAGAGCCCCTCCGAGGGGAGCAAACATAGAAAGCAAGGGGCAAATCATTTCTTGGTAGGTCGGAGAACATTTCAATCAGGGGGGCAAAGCCCCATTGTTTATGTATATATATATATATATATATTTATACCTAACGTACATACATATACACATACATTGGCGTGCATTAATATCAATCTTACAAACTCAATGTATATCATCAGTTTAATATTTTCCTTTATATTAATTCTAACAAGTGTAATCTGTGATTATGAAGACGGTTCATAGGATTTATTTAATATACATATGCACAAATGTAACCACATCTACTAGTTAATAAATAATTACGTTTTTAATTTGATTTCAATACGTATATTTTTTTCATTTGTTGTTAATACAGAATTTTTATACTTATCGTAACTTTTATTTATATATAAGAGAAAATCATTATCATTTTATGGTTATTCGTTTATAGAGTAACTGTAAGATTAAATTTCTATAAAATGTTTATTGTATATATTCTTATATACATATTTGTAACTAATTTTTTACATTTTTACTAAATTTTACCCAATGAATTATTAATATAAATATGTAAATGTATTACAAAAATATATTATTAAAATACATTCAGGTAATGTTATACTGCATGTTTATATATTTATAATCATTATTATCGTATCAACTTACATCAGCCCACTGCTGGACGAAAGACTCGTTATATATTACCATTTACTGATATTTGGTCATACTCGCGACGATGACCAGCTGAGTTGATGAGGCTTTTTTATTCAGGGTTTACTCTTTTAGGCAGGTTGCTTTTACCTCAGTTAAAGACCCCTGCTTGTTCTATTTCTTAATTTAATAATTTCTAAAATTGAATGCATTCTCTCTCATGCCGAAACGCAATATTAGCTATTACACCACTGGTCGATTATATATATATATATATATATATATATATATATATATATATATATATATATATAACAATTTAAAATTAAAACTTAAAAATAAATATAAAAAACATTTAATTCCTACTCTCTCTACTATTTCTACATTTTAATATGTGTATTATTAATTTCTAGGGATATGTATTAAGTAAACGATAATGATTTTGGATGATCTAACAGTAAATCTGATTTATAAAATTTAATTTCACATCTAAAAAATATACTATTTATTTCACTTAAATATTAACAAAATTGATAATCGTTAAAATTAATGTAGGCAAAAATTTAAACTTTTGAAATTTGTAACTTTGATATTACAGAAGAGGTAGATGAATCTGATGATAGTAAATCTGACGAATGTAACAATGTACTGAATAAATCGTAAATCGTTAAAAATTCTAAAATAATACTACTATATTTGGTAATTGGAGTTATTTGTTTGAGTTTAAAACGATAATTCGTATCTAAATCTGAATGAAATTGAGAAAAGAATTTCTAGAAAAGACTATTATCAGATCAATTAATAAAGCATCTCAGATTGTTTCATATGAAAATGTGAGTTTGTAATATAAAAAAATAATAAGGAAATTAATAATATTGATTTATTTCCATTTTTTTAATTTTATAACTAATTTATTTTGATAAAAATCTAATATTAATGTTGAATACAGGTCTATTGAAACAATTACAATTTCCTTTTTAAATTAAAGAAAAATATATTAAAAAAGAAAAGTTATTCAAAAATATGAACTTAGTCTGTAACAATTATTTTATTATGTTGGTTTTGTTTGGAATTACCTTTAAAACAATAAAATTAATTTATAACCCGTAATTTTTTTGAATTTATGTTGTAAAACATTTTAACAAAACTTTTTTTCGTATTTAATTATAGAATTGTTTATTTATGAAATTGGAATTGAATTGAATTTAATAGTTACACTCTGAAGTAATTTTTCATATACTTTTTCAATTTTTGAATATTACGAAAATATAGGTTATTACATTTTATATGTTTGATATTAAAAATATTGTTTCGTTAAATTTTTGTTTGTTTGTAATAAATTTAAATTAATTACATTTTAAGTAAGTTTTCATAAAAGACAGCAATTAAATCTGTTTCTATAAAAAATACATTTATTTGTACATATATACCCTTTCTTTTTTATATATATATATATATATATATATATATATATATATATATATATATACACACACACAGGCCCGCCCCAAGGAGATCGGCCACCCGTGTGTGAAAATATTTCGGCCGCCCCCATTCCCATATTGTACTTTTTCCATGACAGACTATTGAATGATATTTATTAACTTCGAGGGAAAGGATAATCGAAATTTTCAGAGAAATGTATTAGAAATACAATGATAGTATGTGTTTGTATTCGAAAATGATCTCTCAGTAATATGTAGTTAAACGCTATAATCAAGTAGCGCTGAACAAGTCAAAATATTACATAAGGGCTGATGTGGCTAGACAAATTTAAAGAATGTGTTGTTTCACATATATAAAAATTAAAGGTAACCGAGTGTTTTTATTGGAATCGGCCGCCTCTAAAGCTCGGCCACGCTAAAGCTCGGCCGCCCCTAAAGCTCGGCCGCCCCTAAAGCTCGGCCGCCCCTAAAGCTCGGCCGCCCCTAAAGCTCGGCCGCCCCTAAAGCTCATCCGCCCGTGTGCATTGCACATATGAAAGGAGCGGGCATGTATACACACACAAGTAACGCCCGTATAAAACGATCATTAAGTTCCTAAAAATCGCTGTATTGTACGAATTCGTGTTATATAAAATAAAGAACTAAAACAAAATTCAGGGCTGGATTCCAAAATTAAAAAAAAAACTATACTATTTTTTTATAATTAAAAGAAATATGTTTATTAAAACAATAATTGAAACAAAGTATTACATATTAATATTACATAACGTTTTCTTCTTCATCACCATTCAGAACCATTAAACGAGGATATTTTCTTTCTGGTAAAACATTCTCATCTTATGAGCTTTCTTCTGCAGTATCTTGATTTTTATGTTTTAATTTTTAAAAATCAGTTATTTTTATTTGTTTACTTTTAGCTGAAATGTTCTTATAAATTTCATTGTATAAAATGAAGCATTTGTAAAGTTCTCTCTTAAATTTTGCGCTTCTTTCAGTGGAAGGATCTGTATTTAGAAAATATAACTCCAGTTGTTCGTCTAAGTATAGGCCTTTCTTTATACTTTTCAGGGTAAAATTTTGAACTTCTGCGTTTACATCTCTGCTATCGTCCTCTAAATTAGTTTGATTTATTTCAGATGACATTTCCATCAAATTTGCTCTATCTGCCTCTTCTTCCATCAGTAATTCTTGAATATTTCAAGATTCATATTATCAAAATTCTCAAACCGTGTTATACGGGGGTTACCTGTATATATATATATATATATATATATTTATTATATATGCGTACATATACATATATACGCATTTTTTATTTAAATGGTATAAAATAAAAGTTTTAGAATTCCTGTTTCAAAGTGTGTATTCTATACGGAGTTTTGTGCACGTAGGCGGTATGGCCTCAATATACAACGTTCTGGTATGGGGTTGAATGGTGAGGGTTATGTGGAGACTGCCGCGGCAGACAGCCTGGCGCCTCTGACAACCGCCGCCACTCCACACCGCAGACGTGCCTTACTGCCGTTCTCCAACAGCGAACGAGCAAACCAGCCCGCTAGCAACCAAGCAACTTATTGCTGGCCATGCGGCCGTCTATTTCGTATAATGATCCCACACATATAGGTATAGAAAGTATATTGTAGCAGTTGCAAGTACGTTGAACTTCCCAAATTTCGTTTTTCTCCGTTTACATTTTTTTCATTATATATTTTAAAATTGCAAATCATGTATAGTCAACGAATGTAAATGTTGCTAATGAATTATTATATGTTTTATTTTTTATTTAAGAAATCGTCGAAAAATAATTTACAAATACTAATATATGTTTGTACATATAGAGAATATATTATATTTATATTGTTCTGTGTTCATTTTTAATAATTTACTTCTAATTATTACTATTGTGAACAATTGTCTATATCGATATCTTTTTTTTTTAAAAAAAAAAACTCATTTCCTTCACTATGAAGATAATTTAAGTAGCATTTATTTCTTCTTATAACAAAACTATAGTTCCAAACGAGAAATTCCATGAAATAAAATCTTATGAATTATTCTGGAAAAACGTTAATTATATGTATATATAATATGTATATAAAGAGTGTTTTTTAGTTTACATAGAACTTTCGATAGAGATTCAATTTAAAGTTTTGTCACACTTAAAAAAATCCTGTATTTGAAACTCTTAATTTTTTCAACTAAGCTTTAAATATATACAGAAAAATATACATTTGTAAAACACAGTAGACAGCTATTTAAATAAGCATTAGATAAAAAAAATTATTAGCAGTCAATTAAATTGAAATTTATTTGAAAAAAATAGATTTTATTTTTTTGAAATATATCTATCCAATTCTATAGGGTCATCCAAATGTGACGCCTAGATTTGTGTTTTATTAAAAAGCAACTATATACATGCTTCCCTATACACGTTTTTTTTTGTTTTTTTTTAATTAAACACAAATCTAGGTGTCACATTTGAATGCTCCTATATATTATTGTTTAACTACAATTTACAAAGTTTTTATATATACAGATTTTAAAACACAGATAAATGTAGGTTGTTTTTACTATTGCATCTACTATGGTTCAAAAGTAGTCATCATGTTACTCAGTAAATAAACACGTGATGTTGGTTTATTAATGAATGCATTGAGATTTAATCTCGTTTATGTATATGCATCCTTACTATTTTCAGTAAATGAAATGAAGTTGTCTGGTTCAGTGCATTTACAAGGAAGATTATTTTCACGTATTTAAATATCTAATATTAGTGTTAATATAGTTTGTTTTTTTTTAAATATATATATATATATATATCATCATCATCATCATCATATGAACGCCCATTATAGTATATGGACGAAATATAAATATAACATTGCATCTATATATATATATATATATATATATATATATATATATATATATATATATATATATATATAAGTTTTATAGTTATTGCTATTTTAATTCCGTTAGAAAAAAATTCAAACCACTGAAAAATAATTAATTAAATATAAATTTATGAATCGGTTAATATATTGTTCTTATAATCAAATACAATTTATTTATTTATATATATATATATATATTAAATTAATCATCTTCTTCAGGTCAAATAGTATCCTATTTTTATATATTGATGCATAATACTCTCTTCATTTATAAAATGTCTTCTTCATTTATTTCTCTAAAACCTTTTGTGTGTGTGTGTATGTTTTATATACTCAAAACAGAAATTGGCTTCCATTGAGTCTTTTTGTTTTAAGTAATAAATAATAGTTATAAAATTCGTATAATTAGTAGTTATAAAATTATATAATTAGTGAATAAATAGATTAAGCTTACATTTTATTTACCTAAATTACCATTGTGTAAGTAATAAATAATAGTTACACAATGGTAATTTAGGTAAATAAAATGTAAGCTTTATCTATTTATTCACTAATTATTCAATAATCTTTGAAATAAAATTTATGTACAATTGTTGTTAGTGTCAATTAAATCAGTTATCATTTTTATATTCAATACACAATTATTTCACTTACTTCGTCATTATCATCATATTGAGACAGTTTACCATCTACTTTCTCCAAACTTTTTTGTAGCGATTAAATACTTTATTAAATAAGAAATATTAAAAAATATCAATAAACTTCAATAATAATAAACAAATACTTTCTATGAGATTTTTCATATTTATTAAAAATTTAATATTAATTTCTCGAATATCTATATTCTTGCATTATATTAAAAAATATCTCAATTTTCACTATTAAATTTCACATAATAATTTACTTAATATGTTGGAACTTATATATATATATATATATATATATATATATATATATATATGTATAAATAAACATTTTTTTCTTTTTCTTTTTTAATAGATAAATATAAAATTATTAATATTTGTGTTTATTATTAGTCTGTTCAATGAGATGAAAGTTTTAAGTTTTATATACCTATTTTTTTTAATAAAGTTTAATTTCAAACATATAAAAAGTTATAAATCGCCTTCTTGCAAAATAGAAAGTAGAACATTGTTGTATTTAGGCAATATACAAGGGTATAAATTTCATATAACAAATATTTGTTCTGTTACACATCTTACAATAACATCATATCCTGTAGAGTCTTTACGGTTAAGGAGGATTTCCTCCGACATAAGACTTTATTTGTCAAACAAAATTCAGACAGATGAGATGCAATAAGATGGACTTTCCTTCAAGTACTACTCTTTTGTTATCTTCTGCCCAGCGGACGTGACGTCCTAAATAAATTAGAGTATGCTCGACTACAGCTCTTCGTGTCTCATATACTTCTCATTTTTGTCTTGCTTGATCTGTTTTAGTTTTCGTTACAGAAATACTTACGAATTTATCCACACGCACGTATATCACCAGTATCCACCTATACACATACACACACACACACACACACACACACACACACACACATATATATATATATATATATATATATATATATATATATATATATATATATAAATATAATTAATGATCATTCTACAAACTAATATTTTTCATTATAAGTAGTTTTATGTATGTTTTTTATTAATGATTTATTATAGAAAACCATTTATTTTCTTTATTTATATCCATTTAAAATATAATTTGTTCAAATAACCTTTTAACATTTTCGAAAAAATGTGTAAAACAGATGTATCAAAAAGAATGCACAAATTCATGTAAATAATTTAATTCTATTAACATTTTATCAGTACCTTTCTGTAGTTTTTTTCTTTAAATTAAATTATAGATTATATTTTTATGCATTTTGCCGATTTGAAATTAAATGTAATTATTCTTTAAACGGTCGATAAGTTAAAAAAAATCGTTGCATTAATGATTTTTTAGTACAAAAATTAATCAATGTCTTCTGATTGGATATTAATTTTTAAATAAAAATAATGGCATAACTAAAAATTATATTTTTTATATTTATACATGCATATTTGTTTTTTCAAAATGTACTTTTAATTAAAAATATTTTTTTTTATAGTTATTTTATTATATTTGATATTATTTTAATGTTTTTAGTACCCATTAATAACATGTGTTGATTTTTTTATAATTTATTACAAGACATTTTTAATCAAATTTAGATAAAGTATAACAATAAATTGGTGAAAATACAGTTTTTATATACTATATATATATTTATGTATATATGTAAAGCATATTATAATCAATCAGTTACTCATAGCAAAATATTATATATTTGTGATGAAACAATAACTTCAATTTTCTTTTGATCAAACTGTAAGAACGAGGAAATCGTCCAATAGTCTTAAGACACATGAAAAAGAATAGCATGTATCGACCAACGAAGACAGAAACGAAAGAAGTAAAACTCGGAAAAGAACACGTGCGGCTCGTAGGTGGGGAAATGTGGATAGATTGTTGAGTGTGCGAACAAGATAACAGAAATGATGACTGTGCGATCGAGACAAAGATGCGATGTTTTTCGTTCGGAATAAGTAAAGGGTTGGAGGGCGGTCACGATGATGCTGTTTCATATGCTACTCGTGTGAGTAGCGATGTATCCCTACAACCAGTTGGTGGAGGACCACCACCCTTTTGAGCACGACGTCACCAGCTCTGTAACTTAGGACATAAGTGTGATGGAAGTTTTCGTTCTTTGATGTGACGTCATTATATATTTAAGAGCCTTAAAAAGGGCGCACAGTACTATGCCATATTGAAGTGAATTCATAATTCATTTATAAGTTAAATATGCCCGTTCATTATAAAATTATATATATATATATATATATATATATATATATATATATATATATATACACACACACATACATACATACATTCATACATATAAATACATTGCTACGTTATTTATTCCGAACAAGTGAAACTACTCCGACTAATTTTTCTACATTAATTTATTTTCTACGATGTACATGATATTTTAGTTCATGTAGTTTCTTTAGATATACTTATTTTTAATATATATATATATATATATATATATATATATATATATATATATAAATTTTTAAAAATGAGATTCATGACTATTTTTTCATATTTATATTTTTAAATTAATCCTGTTTATTTATTAATACTTTTTTATTCTTACTTATGAATTTATATCATAAGAATTCAGAAATGTTTTTTTTTTAAAAAATGCTTCATGATCTCATTCAGATTTTTTTTTAAACTTAAAAATCATTTCATTACATATATATTTTTGGAATTAATTCATATATACTGTTTAAACTAAATTTCATTTTTATCATTAAACATAGAAAATTAGGTAAAAGTTAGTTTTTGTCTGACTTCTTATTTTCAATTATTTCATCACTTCCGGATTTTTGTCAAAACTAAAAAGCAATGTTTAGGGAAGATTTTATTTTTTATTTAATTATTTTTCTAGAAGTTTGTTGTAAAGTTATAATAAACAGCTTTAGTAGCTGTGAATACATGTTATAATTTTAGAATTTTTCTGTTTTTATATTCCAGTCTTATTATATTTTTAAAAACAATTAAAATAATAATTAATTGTTTATTATATATATATATATATATATATATATATATATATATATATATATATATGTGTGTGTGTGTGTGTGTGTGTGTGTGTGAATGTGCAAGAATGAATATTTTCTATTTTAAAAATACTCAAGTTCTTATATTTAATATATTGATATGAAGGCTAAATTACAAATGGTAGTTAGTAATAGTTATATTATTTTTTTAAATACTATGTTGATGTTAGTTATTTCTCTGAACTTAATTCAGTCAACTGTAATTATATAAAGTTTAAACGTAGAAAATAACTATATATGTATATACATATTTTTATACATATACAATTATATTTAAAAATGATATCTTTAGTAAATGAAAAATACGAGTTGTGATTATAATAAAAAACTTTTTATATACTTAAAAAGACATCTTACATTTAAATTCGATTTATTTATTTTTTCAATAGAAAACTGATGATTATAGTACTATTAAATCATTATAAATGTTCAAATTAAGTCAAATGAAACACTGTATTTATTAAACGTAAATTATTTAATCATTTAGATATAAAAATAGGATTAGAAATGTTAATTTGCATTTAAATTAACATAAAAATAAATTTATTAAATTGATGTATAATATTATTTTTCTCCATAAAAAGTAATATATATATCACAATCTTCAAATCAAATAATACATTAGTGAATAGTTTGGATCTAACTTCTTGTTTACGATTTTCTTGAATATTTACGTTTTATTTACTCTTAGAGTTATTGATTTTTATTGACATTTAAGTAAATGTTGTATACCCTATATATTGTTGATTTATGTGGTTTGTAATAGGAATGTTTTTCGATCCTCAATAGTCAGAATATTTTCTTTATTGACACAATAACGTATTATGTATATAACATTTTATATGCTTTTATAACAATTTGTAATTGTGCTGCAAATGAAACAGTCTTAACAGAGATAATTACGAAAACGAAAGAACGATTTTATTGGTGTCATATAATTAAATGTCAATATGATTTAATAATTAGAAAAATGTCAACATTAGATTTTATTTTACCTTTTTTAATAGATATTAAAGTTGACAAAATAAGAATATTAATTATAGTATATTAGAAAAAACAATTTTCTGAAAATAAATCATTAGTCGATAGTCAATAATATTATTAAAAGAATTGAAAATTGATTTTGTTATTGAAAAAGTATTGTTAAATTCTTTGGAAATATAATTTAATTGAAAATATTTTTCTAATATTTCATCTTTCTGAAAAAAATGATTTAATTTCGATAAGTGACAATAAAATCATTGTAATTAATATCATCGTGTCTTATATTTTAAGAATTACAATATATTCTATGTACTGACTTGTTTTATAAAATATTTGTATATTTTTATATACATAATTAAAAATGTCTTTTAAAGTTTTATCAAGTTTTTCAATCGAAAAGCTATTTAAAAAAATATATTAATTTTTATATGTATTGTATATATATTAAAAACTAACTACTTAATTTTAATAACAAAGGTTACAGACCGTTTTCGTATACATTAAGTCACATAGCGATTTTTTGAAATTTCTTACAAATCAATTCAAAACAATTTTACTATTGCAACAAAGCTATACGTGTTAAAAATTATACTAGTCCAAAAATATTAATTCATAAATTTGTTTAGAATATCAATTAGAACTTTTGTAGATTATATTTCAATATTAATATTTTTTTTTTTACTTAACAAATCTCTAGTATTGTTTTCTTATATATATATTATAGTTTTTACAGCGTCTGACGACTCTTCCGCTTATTCGGGGTTTTACTTCCGAATGGACAGGTATTTTTTTTTTACAAGATGAGGTTGTCACTCTTCATGCTCAACCCTCGAAAACATAAGGGACTCTCCGACTGGGACTCGAACACAATCTCCCGCATAACACGCGGTGATGCATACCACTGTGCTACCCAGTCGGTTATTGTTTTCTTATAATTATCAAAAAAAAAAACATGTTTTTAAATGCTTTTTACTTACATAAATAAAAATGTACAATAAACATTTTAAAATGATAAACGGTGTATACTATATTAATATAACTGGAAAATTTTAATTTAGGGAATATAATATTTTTTTATAATGTATATATAGATGTATATGTTCATAAGTCTAAATATGTGTGTGTGTATGTATATATATATATATATATATATATATATATATATATATATATATCCCAGTCGGAGAGTGTCTCACTTTCGAGGGTTGAACATGGAGGCTGACAACCTCATCTTGTAAAAAAAATAACTGTCGAAAAGATTAGGGAGTAAACCCCGAATAGAAAATTTCACTAATCCGCCTGGTCAGTGTGGTGAATATGACCAAATACTAGTGAATGGTAGCATTCATTGAGGCTTTCGTCCAATAGTTGATTGATATGGACTTAATGATGTGATGTGATATACATATATATATATATATATATATATATATATATATATATATATATATATATTACATCACATTAGCCTACTGTTGAGCAAAAGTTTCAGTTAATGTTACCATTCATTGATACTTAATCATATTCACTACGCTGACCAAGCGGGTTGGTGAGGAGTTTTTATTTCATTTTGTATATAAACATACATATATACATATATATGAACTTTCATATACATATAGTTTTATTTAGTTTTCATTGAAAATTGAACTCTTATTTATTGTATTTGCTTCATTCATAAAAAAAATATTTCGAAAATGTGCATATTACTTCAATTTTTCCCAACCAAACCGTATCAGAATCTAGAGAATGAATATACAGCGAAGTACCATAAGTCACAATAAAAAATAACATATGCAGAATGGACAGTTCAATCTGTGACCTTTAAATTTATAGTCAATTGTTTTTCAATTGAAATCCTGCCGAGAATGAAAAATACATTTACTTTATTTCAGTACAAAATTTCGCAATAAATTTCGTTTTTACACCAATAAAGCAATTAAAAGTTCAAATGAGTGCCTATATAATTAATTTTAGTACACGTTGTTTTTATGTTCTTGTATTGTGTACAAAAAAGAATCTCGATTTCGAAGTAACAGAATACTGATACTTTATTTAATACTTACTGGAATCGTAAACGTACGCGTAAAAATGGAGGTGAATTAGTTATGAGCTATTATTTCTAATTAAAGTAACAAGATAATTGAATATATACACACACAAATATATATTATCTCTATGTTGTATTTATTATTCTATGTACGTATGTATGTATTTTTCCCATACAAATATCTACACAAACTAATATTGGAATGAAATTTATGAAATAAATGTTTCAATTTATTACATTTTATGTCAAATAGCCCTTTCTGTTATTTTATTTAATGTTATATCTACATAAATAACAATGTATTTAGTATCTTTAGAAAGAAAAATATATCAAAGTGTAAAAAGTAATTATATTTTAAGGAAAATATTTTGTGAAACGAAGTATTTAGTATTATAAATACTATATATTCTATTTGTATCAAATAGTGAAATTTAAACGATGATGTATTTAAGTATTTAGAGTCACATAGTAAAATATTCTATTTGTAGTATTTGAAAATTTTGTACATTATTATTTCAGCTTTATTTTATTTGTAGACAAATGTATGTAAACTTTGCAGTCAGTATTTTAGTTATTCTGATCAGCAGTCATTTATCTATGTCAGCATTGCATATTTTATTCAACTGCAGGACCGTATGACTTGTTGTTTGAAGAGAGTTTCTCTAACGATTTGAATTGAAAGACAAAATGTTTCTTGTTAAATTTATGTGTGGAATAAAACATGAACGTACTGTTACATGTCATAAAAAAAATTGATCACTGTACGATAGAGATATTCACACTTGTCAGTATCCAAAAGTGCTTCATAATAAAAACAATAAATACTAAGCTCCGGAACAAAAAGAAACTCATTGATTTTTTGCGAGGAAAAATACTTAAATCAATAAATGATCATTATTAAAAAGTATCTATTTTTCATAAAATAATTTGTTTTGATTTTGTTACGTTTATAATTGTAACCTGGCAATCCAATACTTTTCTTTTTTATTTCATATTGATTAATTTTGTTATTTTTTTGTTCTGTTCGTCCATGATTTTCATCTAGAGGCTTTTTGTATTTCTGGATAAACAATTCATAATTTAGCTTATTCATTGGCGATTGGTGTTATATTGATTTTATATTTTATAACACAACGTTCTAATAGAGGGTGGTCCCAGAAGTACCCGACCCAACAAAGAAAACACAAAAATTTTGGAAAAAAATATATTTATTTTTCATCATAATCTCCTTTCAACTCTATACACTTTTCTCAGCGATATTCAATAAGTTCGATACCCTTTTTATAATAAGAACTGTCTTGCTCCTCAAAATACTCATTAACTGCCGACATCACTTCTTCATCGTAGGGAAATATTTGATCACTGAGCCATTTTTTCAAGTTTGGGAACAGAAAATAATACGAGGGGGCTAAATCTGGCGAAAAGGGTGCATGAGGTAGCAATTCAAACTTTAATTCATTAATTTTGGCCATTACAATAACGGATTTGTGAGATGGTGCATTGTCTTGATGAAACAACACTTTCTTCTTAGCCAAATGCGGCCGTTTTTGCTTGATTTCTTCGCTCAAACGTTGCAATAAGTTCGCATAATACTCGCCATTGATAGTTTTTCCTTTTTCGAGATAGTCGATGAAAATTATCCCACGCGCATCCCAAAAAACCGACGCCATGACCTTGCCTGCAGATGAAACGGTCTTCGCCTATTTTGGAGCCGGTTCTCCCTTTTCAGTCCATTGTTTTGATTGTTCTTTTGTCTCGGGTGTGAAGTGATGGACCCATGTTGCATCCATGGTTATGAAACGGCGCAAAAATTCTGCTTTGTTGCTGTGAAACTTTGCTAAACACTCAATTGAAACATCTTCACGACACTGTTTTTGCTCGAGTGTGAGCAAACGCGGCACCCATCTTGCACACAGCTTTGTCATGTCCAAATTTTCAGATAATATGCGATGTAGCGCACTTTTTCAAATACCTACTATGTCTGCTAGCTCGCGCACTTTCAGTCGACGATCATCCAGTAGCGCTTTGTGGATTTTCTTCACCATTTCTGGAGTCGTCACCTCATTTGGTCGACCACTGCGATGCTCGTCTTGGCAGCTCGTACGGCCTCGTTTAAACTCTGCTACCCAATATTTCAGTGTTGTAAACGAAGGAGCAGACTCACCCAGAGTAGAATCCAGTTCAGCTTTTATATTGGTTGGGCTGAGGCCTTTCAAATAAAAGTATTGTATCACGTAACGATGACCAATTTTCTCCATTTTCACAAATTCACTGAAAACGTTCACTATTGATGGCTACCAAACAAATACTAAACAACGTGGCGTCCTCAAACTTGAAACATATGCTTTATAGATTGTGTACTTTCTAATACAGTGATATTTTTCAAACAACTACCACCATCTCTAGATCAGGCTGGGTACTTATGGGTCTACCCTCGATGGCATTTTCATTAGTTGTTGTTATAAAAAACAATGAAAAATATGTAATTATTAAATACTTTTTAATATCTTATGTTATAGGAGATGTTAATTCATTTATGTGAAAGTGAATTCATCATAGTTCCAAAATAAATAATAACATTTTTTGGTATTTTTTTTTGTCGATAATCATTATATTCATTTAATAGATTATGAAAATTAATAAACTATTTAATACTATGTATTAATCATGTTAACGAAATTGTAAATTTTTATTTTCTGTTTTTGCTATTCGATATCAAATTTTGTTAAAGTAGTTTATTATTTTAAAATAATTGAAATCTTAACAAAACGTTTTTCTTATTATTATAAGCTTTTCCAATAAATTTTTGATATTATTAAACAAAATTCTAAAAAAAAAACTAAACGTATTGGAAATAATGTAAATAGAATTTTATACAGAAAAATGATATTGAATTTACAGTTTTCTAGTAACGTGATATGTTTAGTTTAGTGTGCAGTGTCTGCAAATGTATTTAGTGAATATTTGTATAAGTTGGACTGAAATGATAAAAAAGCACGTTTATGTGATGCATTTAAACCGCTAAACCGTTAAGTTACGAATGCGAGCACCTCCCTACGTTGCGGTGAATTGTTCTGTAATGACTATCAAGCTCGAACGTGACCAATCAATCATTTAGCCAGCGGCCGTCGTCCGCACTGTAAAGCCGATAACCAGCGAACATAAACGATTGCGTTCTCGTTTAACGGCGACGAAAAACATTTTTGCGGCACGAATAAGCACATCCTATAAAATTGTTTATTTAACACTTATATAGTTTTAAAAATATCGGATAAAATACAACAATTCAAATAGAATAATAAACAAGTCACTTTTGCACGTTGATTAAAAGATTGGTATGTTATAACTAAAAAAACAACACATACTAAACATGTCAGTACAAAAAGTAATATTTCTATTTTAAGAGTAATTATTCAACCCTGCTTCATAAATAAAAACTCTTTCGAAATATATTTTATGTAATTAATAGAAATATATTTATCTCTTGATACCACATAAAAATATCGAAGTGGCAATAAAAGCTACATTAATAAAATTATTGCTATGGAATTACACATTTTTTTTATACGTCGATATCTTATATATATATATATATATATATATATATGTTTTTTTATGAACAGAAATTTGGTAATATATTTTGTGTGTAATTTGTACATATATTCTAAAATAAATATTAATTATACAGATTATACAAACACATCTCTCTCTCTCTATGTATATATATATAGATATATATATATAGATATATATATATATATATATATATATCTTTTAAGATATTTTTTGGAAATTTTATAAATACAAGAGTCGTTTGATAAGTATGGTAAAAAAGTAAGTTTACTTAATTAATTAAATTAAACAATAAATAAATTTACCATAATTATCAAACGTCCCTTGTATTTCTTACAAATGTACGAAAAAACAGGAGAGTTTTAAATCATGGAAGAAGTAAAACAGGGCGAATTATTGTAATAAAATTTCTTTATATCTACACTAGAAGAAATGTTTGACACTAAATTGGAAATCTTAAGAAATAAAACTAATGATCGAGATATCAAGTCGATTTATTGATGATTTTACTATTTCCTCAACAACCCTACTTGAACTCGAAAAAAAAATAGAAGAATTAAATAAAGCAAGTCAAAAAATGATCGAATGATGAACCATAATAAAAGTAATTTACAATGTATTTGCAAATCAGAGAAAAATCGAATTAAAATGAATAGAAGTTAAAAAGTATGTATTTTCATCAACACAAAAAAAAACAACATTTATATTTAAGGTTAACAGGAGAATAAAAATGGAATGGTGTTAATTTGGAAGATTTTTTTAATATGAAGTTGAATACTGCTCTGTTAGAATAAAAAAGATTTTGATCAGTACATCCTAATTATTCTCATTTATCGTAATGAAAGGTGGATCTTAAGTGCCAAAATAAGTCAGCCATCCCAGATAGCACAGAGAAGCATAAAATGATGTATATTATGCAAATAAACTGGAAATAATAAGGTCACTCATGCTTTATCATAAGTAACAAATTTTAAATGGAAATAGGTCGATCATATAGCAAGAAGAGAATATCACGGATGAACAACAAAAATTACTGATTGGGAACCTAAAAATATAAAAAGCACAAAAAGAGACATTTTAGATTAAATAGAATCATGAGAAAATTTGTGATGTAGAAAGAAAGATAAAAACATTAAATTATTGAAAATGGAAAGTTTTTGGTAAGGTCTTTATTCAGCAGTGGATAGAAAAAGGTTGATATTGCGATATATATTTTTAAATGTAAATTTTTCACTCAATTTATAAACTTTTTTACACTTAGAAGCAAAAAAATGTTCTGATTGTTTTCATTTTTTTCAGTTGGAAATATATCATGTACAAATTAAATTTACACTGATTTCTTCATTAAAATTTACAAATGGTTCATTAAAATGCACTTAATTTAATCAAGAAGATGGTAAACCAAAGTAATTATTTATGGTATATACAGAAACTAAAATCTAAATATACAGAAACTAAAGTTATTAAAGAGCTATCATAGTTCAAACTTCTGAATATATTATAATACAATAATATTCCATTGTCGATAACAATTCTTCTCATACTATCTCACGTTAACGAAAACTGATTTTTATTTCAACTCTTTTTAATAACAAAATATCATAATTATTGGAAAAAATTGAGTATTGTTTCTTCTATTATTTATAAATCTTTCTTTGAGGAACAGCCTGACATGTTTTACCATACTTTGTTATCTTTTAAAAAAGTTATTTATAATGTGCCCCAAATAATACTATTATTTAAGTTATGATATTAATTTAAAATGTAAACCAATTTTCAAACAAAAATACATATGCTTCATAACCTGTTACAGATTTTTTTACGTTCACGCATTATCAAAAGTATAAATTTATTGATACTTCTAATTAATAAGCAAATTGTTCGTTAGAATATCAATTATCAAATTTTTATTGGCGTTTATGAAGGATCTAATTATTGTTTATTCATCACATTTATATCATAATTTTAGGAGTTAATAACTCAAATATTAACATGAAATATTATTTTCATATTATGTTGATAATTTCTGATGGTCTGGTTTTGATGTGCCTCTAGCTTAAATAAAAAATTGTAAATCTCAAAAACTATTTTTCTCTGGAATATACAGAAAGAAGAACAGTACTTTTAATTTGATGTATAAAAAAATCAATAATTAATTTAATTTGAATTTAAATTGAAAAATTTATAATAAATTATATTTATGTATACATATATAACTAACAGTACTATGCAAAATTGATATTTTTTCATTACATGTCACAGTTTTGTGAAACAAACTTCCGTAATATGTTTTGATGTCAAAAAATAATTTATATTTTTTATTAAATACATCATTTATTTTATTTCTTTTTAGTTGCTAATATAAAATATAAATTCATATATATATATATATATATATATATATATATATATATGTGTGTGTGTGTGTGTGTGTGTGTGTGTGTGTGTAGAAAAATAGATAAATTATTAATTTAAAAAAATAAAATATATGTCACAATAAAACAGTGTACACTTAACAAAACTTAATAATATTTATCGTGAAATAAATTACACACATAAGCTATTTGTTTCTGTCTCATTAAAAAATAAAACATTACAAAAGACTTTTGCAGTAGCAATATTTGAAAACATTCAAATGTATGTTTATTTTCATAAAAAAACGACCAATCTAATACACTTTCGTTCTCACACTCGTTTTTTCCGTACTTGTCTGTTTCTTTTTACATCGACAAAAATATTTCTAAATTTCCCAGTCTCATTCTTTTTCTTTCCGGAATCAAATATAAAAAAATGCTTGTATCTGTTTCGTTTAACCTACTGATATCATATTGACTCGATTTCGTTTCTTTGTTATACATATACGCGGTGTGGAGTCAGTGGTTGTAGCATCCATACCAAACTGTGGAGAGTCAGTCGGCCGTCTCCTTCATGGACGGACCATGTTCCCTAGGTGATCATAAAGCGGCGTAGTATCTCTCTACCGGTACTGTTATAGGTAGCTCGTAGCCCCTGTTCGTGAGAGCGTACGTACGCCATACTTTCATGACACCGTGTCCTCATGTGTTAAATCTATCGTCAAATAACATGATATTGCGATTGTCTTTTATGTTTTTCATGTTCTTTCAGTTCACTGACCTATGTTTTTGTCCCTACATTATCGATTTGTATTTCAAAAAAATTCGGCGATTTTATCAATTTAGAATAGAGCCATTGTATGTATTGAAAATAAATATGTGTAAAATTATAAAAAAAGTATTGTTATTTATACAATAATTTATTTTTAAACATATAAATATATTTTATCTCCTTCTCTCTCTCTCTCTCTCTCTCTCTCTCTATATATATATATATATATATATATATATATATATATATATATATATATATATATATATATATATACATATGTACATACATATGTACATACATGCACACATCTATGTGTGTGTTTAAATGCTTGTATATGTAATATTGAAAAATGTTTTAAAGCAATGCTTCGATTTGCTTCTTTTTATGTAATTGAAACATAAATGAAAACAAGAAATAATAAAATGATTTAACAATTTTTAACGATAAAAAATAACTTGAAAATATTCGTATTCAGAGTAATAGAAAAATACAGAACAAAAGTAGAATAAACACAAAACAAACAAAAAATAAATTTAAGAAAGTAAAAAAAATAAGTGAATCGTGTGGCAGGAATATAAAATACAAGGGGACAAACGAGTTTCCTAACATAACTTGTAATTAATAAATATAAAAATATCTTAATATAAAACGATATATAAAAGGATTAAGGTCCATTTTGAGAACTGATATAGAAAATATATATTTGTAAAAAAAAGTGATTAAATAGTTTCAATTGAAAATTTCAAAAAAAACTTTTATTTAATATAAAACATCATGTATTCATATATAACCATTTTTTTTAAAAAAAATCTTAGAGTGTAAAAAATAATGATAGACATAAGATTGTATTTTATACGAGTAGTTTGCCTGTTTTTTTTTAAAAAAATAATATAGTTATGGATTATATGAATTACTTGATTATTAGTATGTTTTAATATATATATATATTAAGTATTAAATATTTTTTAATTGTGTCATACGAGTAAAAGAAAAGTTTGTTTTAATCAAAAAATTAGTATATTGTTTACGAATAAGTATCTTTGTTCACAACCTACATAAATTTATTTATACCTTTTTTATTTTCATTATATTTTTATAAGTAATATATATCAGAACTATCATGCTATTAATAGTAGAATCAGACTAAGTATTGCAAAATCCTCAATATAAAATAATTTTAAATATTTTTGATAAAGTTTATTTTCTAAAATATATTTGGAGTTTTTATTTAGTTTAATACTCGTATATAGCGTCATCCAAATGTAACGCCTAGATGTGTGTTTTATTAAAAATAAACAAAATACCTATACTTATGTTTCCCTATACACATATGTCTTTTTAATAAAACACAAATCTAGGCGTCACGGATGACCTTTATATGTGCGTATAGAAATTACAATTCTTGACAAATATTATATTTATATACATACAATAGTTTCGTAAGAATCAAAATTTCTATACGAATAATATATATGGATAGATATTGTGTTTGTGTAATAATTATATTTTCCCTGTGATTTTTGTTTCAAAAATATACTTGAAACTTCAACAAAAACGGATTATCAAACAGTTGTGTTGAATAACTAACTAGTATGTTGAATTGAAGGTCGTATTTTCAATACAGTCTTACAATATATTTGTTAGTTTTCATTAGATGTATAAATTGTTCTCTAGTGTTTCAAAGAAATATAGATTGTGTATATTGGTAGAAATATGTTTTTTAAGAAGTGATTATATTTATTGAACATTTTAAAAATGCTCATACTAATAGATTTGTGAGTCTGGGTACAAGTTGTTACACATAAAAGTAATCATTTTAAATATCTATATATTAATTTATAAGTTTCACTTTATTTTTATTTACATTCAATGGTAATACATTAGGAATTACTAAATAAGGGTATTAATTAATATCAGTTACTATATGTTGAAAATTAACTTTAATTAAATTATTAATTCAAAATTTAACAATACATTTTATACTAAAATTGGTAATAAGAACGTTTAATAAAAAAAAGAACATATATATATATATATATATATATATATATATATATATATATATATAACCATGAAATAAAGTATTACAATTTATATATAATTTTTAGTAAACATTAAAAAACAATTTGTGTTTGTGTAAATACACATATACATGTGACTACAAACACTTATTGTAAAATTATCTAATTTGACATTATTAAATGTGTTTTTTAAAAATTTTGTACTCTTTTCAATATATATATATATATATATATATATATATATATATATATATATATATATATATATATATATATATATATCATATATTCATTTATTATAATTATACTGCATTTAAATTTACTGTAGGAATTTTAATTTATATAACCTACGAGGGCCGTTTGATAATATATCGAGGTTATTTTTAATTAGTAGCACCTCTTGGAATATATCAAGTTTCAGCCATATATCGTTTCAAGGAAAAATATAATTTCGCGTGTTGATTAAACACTATTATTTTATGATAAACATTATGGTACTCTGCACCTTCGATTACAAATATATTATCACCACTCCAGAAATATCCATGATATGGTGATTTATATATATAATATTTTGCACCAACATTTGGACATGAAAAAGCTATCCGCCAGGTTTTGCTCACAATATTTGCAAGAAATATAGCTGTTTCAGCGAAATCCGCAGGACTTTAAGCGTCGTTTCATCACTGTATATGAAACATGGATACATCACTACACTCCTGAGACCAAAGAGCAGTCTAAATGGGTTATTATCTGCTAAAAAGACAATTCCTTCGGCCGGGAAGGTTATGGCGACTGTCTTTTGGGATTCGCAAGGAATAATCGTTATCGACTATTTGGAAAAGGGTAAAACCATTACAGGTGTATATTATTCATTGTTATTGGATCGTTTGAAAACCGAGTTTAGTCCTTTTATTTAGTTGTGGCCGCAAAACTAATGGAAATAGGGTTCCAAATCGTTTCACATCCCCCCTATTCTCCAGACTTGGCTCCATCGGATATTATTTGTTCCCTAATTGAAGAAATAAGATTTTATTCGAACGAGGAGGTGATTGCAGGAACGAATGACTATTTTACAGACTTGGACAAATCCTATTATTCGGAAGGGATCAACAAACTTTGGATGAAGTGTATAAGCCTAAAAGGAGACTATGTTGAAAAATAAAAACGATTTATTCAAAAAAATGAAGCAGTTTTTATTTTTACACGGACTTATCAAACAGCCCTCGTAATTGTTCATTTTAAATACAATATTTAAAATATCAATTTTTATTATTATTTTATGTAGTAAGACAAGAGTATATTATCAATATGAAGTTTATGTAGAAATTGATTTCATTTTTATTTTGTTTAAATGTGTTTAATGTTTGTTTATATATATTTGTAAACAAATGGCTATTTTTTATAAAAATCATTTCATTATTTTTTTTTAAAAAAAACACTGATTTAGTTAGTTACAAAAGAGTAGTTGATATTTCTTTTTTTGTTATTATAAACTCCTTTTGCTTAATTTATTCATATTAGGGTACTGTTTTTTAACCTTAGCATTTATTTCTCATTTACATAACTACATACATACAGTCATATTATATATATATATATATATATATATATATATATATATATATATATATATATATATATAAGGGTTGATTTAATAAGTGTAGTAAAAAAATAAGAAAAACTAAATTGAAAAATTTAATTAAATTAATTTATTAAATTAAACAATAAATAAATTTACCATACTTATCAAACAACCCTCGTATATATATATATATATATATATATATATATATATATATATATATATATATATATATATATATATATATATCAAAGAAATACGTCTAGGTGACGAAATTACATTCTACTCGACGACGTATACAATTCAGTCCAGACTGCATGGTGCCGTCGGAGTCTGTACTCCCGTTAATCTCCCTTACCTTTGACACACCCGCACAAACACCTGCAAAGGGAATGTTTTCTCTTTTTTTTCCTTTATTTTCATCCCTCTTACTTGACCTCGAAGTTCTCTTGTAGTAAAGCGATAGTAAAAAAAACACGCATACACAAGAAAAGTGGATTGAAAGTATACCTGGTAAATAGTACACATGTACATTGAGTGGAGTTTTTCACATTGGTTTATTTTAG
Source organism: Neoneuromus ignobilis (assembly GCA_029203775.1). NCBI lineage: Eukaryota > Metazoa > Arthropoda > Insecta > Megaloptera > Corydalidae > Neoneuromus > Neoneuromus ignobilis. The sequence continues at coordinate 21,770,210 of CP092088.1, read as the reverse complement.
TTGCTTTATCGTTTATTTGATACTACTTTGTAGTTAAGTACACTAGTATATTTAATTATTGTAATAAATGTTTCAATGGAAAATGATGTTTATTTTTTAATTACATTAATTAAAAAAATATGAAATTTGAGGTTACAATAAAGCCTAGTAAATCTCATCCTTTTTTCTATTTCATGTTAAAATATTTTGGAATTTTAAACTGACTTATGTTATAAGTAAATTGTTTATATATATATATATATATATATATATATATATATATATATATATATATATATATATATATATATACAAGTGAATATAAAATATTGTTATTGTTGATAATATATAAATTAGTTAGTTATTTTTTTAAAAATATTTCTCTATTAGTATATATAAATATTTATATTTAATATATTTAGTAATAAAAACATTTTTATAAATCTTGTTTTTTAATTGGTTAAAAAACTTTCTGTATATAAATTGGAATTATATTTAATATTAGTTCTTTGTTAGATTTTAGCACTATTTTTTTACATATTTATATATATATATATATATATATATATATATATATATATATATATATATAAAACTCTAATTTTTAAATATAATACTAAATAGATTAAACTTTGTACATACATACCTACAACTTAACTTTTATACATTAATTTGCATAGCTATATAAATAACTTTTGTGTTTGTACTTACATAGTAACATTTTGTTTTATTAGTTTGTGATATATCTCATATATATATATATATATATATATATATATATATATATATATATATTATATTATATCACTTATTGATATTTAAATTTTTGGATGCTTTATAGTGTTTGTAAGTCAGTAACGAAGTTAACATTCAAGAACTATAATTTGCAAATAATAGTATTTGATACTTTGTTCAAAGTACATCAGAATGTACATTTATATAATTATTTCGCTTGTCTATACATTTGTGTGACTAGAAGATGTTGAATGTAAAGGAACGAAGAGAAGTGCATGTAAGAATATCTTATTCGTCCCCAGAGTTTCAAAACTTGTTCCTGGAAATAGACCGCCTCTACGGTGCTAACAGTTCGTATCTAACTCGTACCCTGTTTTCACTGGCTCACTCACTAATGGTGACGTAATTCACCCGTACTTTCACGTCGGCCCCGGCATTTTTTTCTCATCATTTTATTTTCTGTTCGTACGCGTATGTACTTATTTATGAAAATTTATATTGTGAATTATAACAGTAATTTTTAATAGTGTAACGTTTTATATTTAATGATACAAATATATGTCACGGTCTTTTTTAAGTATGATAAATATTATATAAAGCTGTTTTAATACCTTCACTAACTTTATTTTTTTAAAAAAAGATATATACTGTGGATCACGTGAAATATAAGTCAGGTTTTAAAATAAGTACGTTTTCATTTTAATACAACTATATAGATACGCTTACACATGCTCGCACACACGTACACACATACAAATATATATAATTATTATTTTAACTATTCGATTATTAAATTTTACACAAATAAAAAAAATTATTCGTCAATATTCATGACCATTTTTTATAAAATTTGTAGTATATTATGTGACGAATGCTTATTTTACTTATTCTTTATATAAACTATTGGGTTGGAAAATAAGTAAGTGAATTTTTTTAAGTAAATGAAAGACGATTTTTCATGGAATGAAATAATTTTATTCAATAAAGTTTTAACCATTTTATTCCACTACCTTTTGCCATCTTTCAGGCATTTTCATAATTCCATGTTCAAAAAACTTCTGATCTTTTTGGGCAAAAAATTGATCCAAGTACAATTCGATAGCTTGATCTGAAGTGAAACTTTTATCATTTAAAGAGTTTTGCAAGAGGTGAATAAATGGCAATCTGATAATGCAAGGTCAAATGAGTATGTTGGATGTAGCTTCACATCCAACCAAGCTCCAATAATTTTTGGCGAATGATCAAAGATATATGTGGTCTCTCATTGTCATGGTAGAACACAACACCTGAAATGAATTTCTTTAAGTTCATGTGGTACCCAAATCTTGAGTTTATTAACATAATCAAGTTGGTCCGAATAATTTTTATCTGTAGTATGTGATATATTTATCTTATTTGCAATCTCTTGAATTTTTCTACGACGATTTGTTTCAATTAATGCTTTGATTTTGTCGTCATCAGCTTCAACTGGATGACCAGAGTGGTGTTTATCTAAGTGAAAAATCACCAGAACGAAATTCAACAAACCAATTCTGCCACTGCCTTTCTTCTAAGACATCACTACCATACACAGTACTTGACTTTTTATGAGCTTGCTTTGCTTTTTTTCCTTTATGGAAATAGTAAAGTAAAATATAACAATAATGCTCGTTTTAATTTTCCATCTTCAACTTGATTCCAAACAAACAATTTTTAACTAAATAACGCAAAATTTTTGTCTTAATTAAGCTTGAATTGTCACCTGTTAAATTTCATAACGAATTCGTAGTTTAGAATAAAATTAGATATATTCCATGACACCTAAGGAGATCTATTATTGAAAACCGCAATTACTTATTTACTAACCCAATAGTTTGTATATTTTATATACATTTCAGTTTTTAAGATTAATTTAATCCTTTAATTACCATCGACGTTTTCGACAAAATTACACGTTAAATACTATCAACGCTCTTAAGTGCTTCAAGAAATATTCACATCATGAGGCGTTTGATTTTTATTTTATAATAATGACTTAAAATGATGCTAGTAATTCACATTGTTCAAACTTTTTATTTATAAATACTTGGCGAGCATCATAATTTCTATTCGTTATCGAAATATTATTTATTATATTTCCAATTATAAATGTTATATAAATTGCAAACAATCTGTACAAGTGTTCTATATATAGTGACGAATGCTGCTGTAATTCAACCATACACAGTGTATACTTTTGTGCCGAGTATCTCGAGGTCAAAGGGTTAATTGAGTATGAGTGATTTATTTACAGTATGCAGCCTTTATTTGTTATATCTTGTTCAAATTCTCAGAACAAATTTAAAACTAATGCTTTGTTTCTGTCAACACGTAGTGTATATCATAATTAACTGATAATACAGACGTACGTAAGGCCAAATTTTTATATGTTTACTAATTCAGTAACAACTTTTATTTTCGTTAAGTACACTGTATGTATAAATATATATATATATATATATATATATATATATATATATATATTATTTAGTTTTATTTTGATACTCTTTTGAAATCATAACAATGATTTGTAATAGATTTGAAAACAATGCAATATTTTGTACAAATATAAAATCATGTGAACTGAACCTCGTTTCTTGAACGCGTGTAACGTCTCGAAGGAAAGCCATCACTTTCATTCCCTCTTACTTCTCGAGACAGGCGTTCGAATCTATCCAGCGAGATCTCGATTTATGATTTTGTTCGCTAGAAGGCTACACTATACTCTAAGGGCCTATTGTGCTACACTTTACATGGATGCTGTTCTGCTGAATTATGGTGCTCCCTGGTATCAGAATGGTTGATTCGATGCTGAATTCTCTTTTTGATGTCATACATTAAAGCCGTTGAGCTCTCACAGCTTCCATACTTTTACATTGTTGACTGGCACCTTACATGACATTAAGCAAATAAAATTGTTAAGACGCCATTTATGTTTTGTGGAAATTCACTACTGTGTGATTTCGTTCTAAGGAATATTTTTTCGCATGTTAAATTCTGGTCTATAATACAAAAACAATATTTCGTTATATAAATATAGGAACATTTGAAATAGTAAGAATAATATTTTTAAAATTTCTTTCTCTTACAAGATATGATTTATTATATTTTGTCTAATTTTTTCTACTTTTCTATCATATTATAATATTTAATATATTTTATTATCATATTAATTTTATTAGTCATCAGTGATTATTTAAGTATATTTATTAATTTAATATGCTTTTATATATATATATATATATATATATATATATATATATATATATATATACAGAGAGAGAGAGAGCGAGGGGGGAGCAGCATAAGTCAATAAGCGTTAAATAAATAAAATATATGAATTCTGTCTTATAAATAATTGTACTTAATAAAAAAAATCTCGCTAGAAAAAAATCTCTATTATTTAAAAATGAATATTTTAATATTCTTATTTTTTCGATTCATATTTTAATACTTGTTAAAATTTTGGATGTAATCGAAATGAAACTTAATCAGATCTAATTTTAAAGCATAGTAAGAAAATTTGTTTATACATAAAATCATAATATAATAAATATTTTTTTTAATTGGTTTTACATTTGTTGTATTTTAAAGTATTTTTAAATAAATATAAGTTTTTATGCAAATATACCACTCGCGCCAAGATTTTTGGAAAATATTCATTAAGGTGGTTGGTCGTAGTCTTACAGGGACGCGGGGTAAGGAGTAGTGGTCTACACTTTTGTATGGGCTAAAATAATGATTGCCAATTGCTAATAAATAATTCTGTATAGTATACATGGTATATGAACACGACTAACACGCGCATCGTATGTGACACGTGCCTACAGTGCTGCGCCGTGATTCGTTCTGATTGTAAAGTTCGTACTGGCTGTAACTTTAAAATCATTCATTTACAATTCTTTTTCAACTAAAAACTTGCAAACGGCATTGTGAAGATTTGTTTTACTCGAGTGATAATACTATTAAAAATATAAGCTTTACAATAAAACATCTTTTAAAAAATTCTTGGCATTTTTTAGTGGAGTTTCAATGACTTAAGTTTCAATTTATACTATACCGCTATAAGAGCCCATGTTATAAGACACAATTTTCATGTTTTAATTTTTCTAAAACGGGATGGAGAAAAATTTCAAAAAAATTCCTGAAGAATTTAATTATTATTATGATCATTATATTCAAATTTTAGACTAATCTTATCATATTTTTTAACAGACCAACCTCCTTAATCATTTACTGTAATTCTTTTATTTGGTAATGTACATTTCAATGTCTGTCATTATCTTTTGAGTACTATATTTAATAAAGTTCCAAGCTAATAGTTAATTGTAAATTTCAAATCTATTATGACGTTTGATTTTATTTTTAAATTTACAGAAAAATGAAATTATGATTTTTTTAATTACGAAATATAGTTTTAATATTTTTTTAATCTTTCATAACAATGAATAAATCTAATTAAATATAAAAACAGTAATAAAATAATAAAACAGTTATAGTTATTAACTGATTTTATTAATTGATTTATTAATAATTAATAAGACATAAATATTCGGTAATAAATATTAGTAATAATTCTAACATATAAACATTTGTTTGGTTAATACAGTTAGTAATATAGTTTTTTTGAGAGTCTATCAACTGAAATGAGGACAAAATGAATTATATGAATGTAATTTATTTGAAAGCATTCTTAACAAAATATATGTATTGTTATATTATGTTACTAACTAGTTTGGTATAAAAAGAATTCGGATATTTTTTTATACATAACTTAATAAATAAAGCGTATCCAAAAAAAATTCTGTACTTTATTATTATTATATTTATTATTTTACACTTCTTATTATATTTTATAATATTTTTTAAATTAAGTTTATTTTTCATTTTCAAAGTTATTGCATCGTTTTCATTTTAATATACGTTTTTTGTGGACATCTTTATTATTATTTTTTTTAAAAAAAATTAGTAACTTAATACTAATTCAAACACAATATTATTGTTTACACGCATAAAAGTACACACACGCATATATATATATATATATATATATATATTTATTTATGTATATGTATTTTTGTATGTGTGTTTGTGTAATTGTATTTTGCATTATACACGCGTAAAATTATATCTTGGTAAATGAATTCATAATGTTTTTCATTGGGATGCATCAACACCGTGTTTGAAATTCGGAAGAAACGTGTCGTACTACAAATCTGTAGGCAATTATCTCGGCTCTGCATGACTTAAACGGCCTTTTACATCGTCTTTATATAGCTGTTTAGAGATTAACCCATTATAATGGTACAGCAAAAGGCTTTGCACCCTTTACATAGTCTTTGCACGGTGATTGTACCAGACCGATGATGATGATCCACATTTATACTTTCCGTAATCTTAACGTGGACATTTCGAATGTACACAAACGGTTCTTATCATTCGCTTGGTTTATATTGCTGACCGTAACTTAACACATCAACGTTTTATTTAGATTGTTTCTTAAAGGATATAATTTAATGGTTTAATGAATACACCTACAATGTACGTTATAGTTGTACAATTAAATTGTTATTACGTGTTTAAATATTCTATAATTATGTCCTTAGTCTGACAATTGAATAGTTATTTTTACATAATAAAATGTGACTTTTTTTATAATCAACAGTTTAATTAACTAATCAAATTACTAATATATTTATCAAATGCATGATTACCTTTATTTGAAATATTGTTTTTTAATGTCTGGAATATAACGTCTTGTCATAAATTTCACATTTTCAGATTTATTAAATCTAATTTCAACATCTTTGACACATGTACGTTACTTAGCGACATTTACAAAACCGTTTACAAAATATACAAGACAATAAGGATGAAGTTGACGTATATGAATTTTATGACACCTACGTTCATGCAAACACTACCTTACTCCTTTATATTTACATACATTCATAAAGATTCTCTTCCTCAATATACGTACAGACATATACACATAAATATTTCTTAGTACAGCACACACACACACACACACACACATATATATATATATATATATATATATATATAACTCATTGATTTAATTAATATTTACATTAGTAAATAAAATTGAAATTAATTGACATACAAATTAATTGAATAATTAACGTTAAGTTATTAGTATAAATAATTGAATTGATAATGAAAATAACATTGAATTTATTTAAAGATGTTTGAAGATGATCTGAAGATATTTTTTCCTAATATTCAATCTTTGTATATATATATATATATATATATATATATATATATATATATATATATATATATAATTTTTTGGCGTACGTGTACTTTATTTAGATATTCAACTTTTCTTATTATTTTAGAGAAAAAATATTTTCTCGAAAGTCATCTCAGTTCTTACAAATTCATATGTTTGGAAATACTTTAAAGGTTTTAAAATTATTTATTCCAAAAAAATCTTAAAAGCAAATAAACAAATTAGAGTAGATTTATTGTTAAGTAGACAGAACATTTATTTTATTTATTGTGCCGTATAGTGTGAATGTAAGAGTACAAATAAAGTTAATAAATACAACACTGTATACATCATTACAGTTTATTTAATAAATGTGTACATATATGCATATATATATATATATATATATATATAGATATATATATATATATGTTTGTGTGCGTATGTATATATATATATATATATATATGTGTGTGTGTGTGTGTGTGTGTATGTGTGTGTAAATAATGTATAAAAAAATATAATCAATACAAATATCTAGAAACCATAATAAATCCCACTGGAACTTGCGGAAAAAATAGAAATAATAGAATTATACTCGAGAAAACAAACTACAGGTATTTACCTAGAATAACATGGAATAACATTTCATAAGAAAACAAAAAGAGAATTTATTATAACATAATTGCTCTATCGTGCTGAGATATGATCATTGATTTCTAGAATCACAACAGTAAAATTAGTTTATTTGAGAAGATTTCTAAAACTTACAATAGAGAACAAAGTAAGGGATGAAGTGATATAATAGAGGATGAAAATTATAAGAGATGTTACAAAAACTCTAGAAAACTGATCTTTTCGGTTGTATAGACATGTGAAAAGATCCCTAAATAAATCATAGTTCATGAAAATGTTATAATCTATACTAATAGAAAAAATTAGTCAGGCCAACTACATTGTAAACCTATATTTATAATTTTATGGAAGAAAAAGGATTATAAAGATGTGATAGGAACAGTAGAAGGTCGTGGACAGAGAAGAAGACACATTTTTAACAGGAGAAAACATCACAAAAAAAGATAAAATTGTATATAAATCGTCATCATAAAAGCTTATATTAACCCACTACTGAGTGAAAATCTTGTCGAATGTTATTAAGTTCTCTTAAATATTTTCTCGAGAATCTTCCATTATTTCCTGTCCACAGTTAATCTCATCCAACCCTCACTACCACAATACTTTACAGTATTGTCCTTCCATCTGTAATATGGTCTTTTTCCTGGATCTAATTTTATCTCTTGGTCACCACTCCATAAAAATCCTACTAATGCCCATTTCATTGATTTCATTTATTCTATTATATCAATTTCTCTTATCTATTTTCGTATCCATTTACAGATTTTTCAGTCACGTTTAGAAATTCCTAACATTATCCTTTCTATACTTCATTGGATTTTCAAATAGTTTTGCTTCATTTTTTCATTTAGTATGGAAGTTTTTAACCTATAAGTACAAGTAAGTAGTACACATTGATTATATGCGTTCCATTTCAGGCACAATGGTATTTTTCTCTTCATTATATTATTCATTCTTTCAAATACTACCCATATTTATCAATCTAATTCTCGCATATCACCATCATATTATATAATTTTTGTTGAGTATTTTATTTCATTCACTTGATTCAAGCATTTATTTTTAATTGTATATTTTTTCTCTATGAATCTATACACACACTCACTTACACACACACACACATACATACATATAAATATACATATATATATATATATATATATATATATATATATATATATATATAATTATTTTAATGAAAAATATTAATTAGAAATGAATAAATATAAAGCAATGTAAAAAGTAAAGAATCTTATTGTAAAGTTGTATTATATAATTATTATTTTACTCTCTAAAGTTATTTTAATAATATTGTAGCGATTGTTGTTTTATTTTGAATTAACTTTTCTGTTCATAAATTATTATCAATTCAAAGGAGCACGTAGTTTTTTCTAAAATAATATTAATGAATTTCATTATATTAGATTTAAAATTTAAAACATGTTTATTGAGCCATGTTTATGTATTTAATTTATTCTTCTTCGTAATAAAATTTAAATAGTTACTATCCTTATAAACGCACTATTGTATGTAAATCATCTTTATGTATATTTCACTATTTTTTATATTGCTAAGACTAATTTTGATTGACTATTATTTTTAGGTAGATTAGTAGATACTATTGTATTTTTCGTCGTATTGTACATATATTGTGTGGAAATTCTGCTAATTACATTTAATAACTTTTTTGTTTAAGTACTGTGTACCTTAGTAATAAAATAACATTACTATCTTCATTTTTAATAGCTGCTAATTAATGTAGAAAATGCATTATATATATATATATATATATATATATATATATATATATAATGTACATATAAATATATATGTATAATGTACATATAAATATTGTATAATACTACTGAAAATGTTTTATTGTAAAATCAGATAAGTATATTAAAATTATTTCGATACCCAATTTAAGCTTTTTGTAGGAATTATTAAAAAATAAATGTTATTTTTTTAATGAAACATATTTAATTCTAGTGATAGAGTTGAAGTCTGTTACACAAATTTGTGGGCCGTTAAAAGAGACAACGTTGTATGATTTCATTCGCGAAGAAGCATCTATATTAGATGAGGTTTTAGTAACTCGGAGCGAAATGTTAACATAACGTTGAATTGCGTGATTTGCATACAGCCTTTAAAATATGCTTCGTAAATTATTAAAACTTAAAATTAGTATTGATATACTTGTATTAAGCGTTCCTGCATAGTATTTTAAGCTTACACATTTAATTTTACAATAATTAGTTTTAACAAGTTTCGAATTTTGTAAGGTAACACAGGAAAGTATTTAATTCTAAATGAAAATTTTCTATACATATATATATATATATATATATATATATATATATATATATATATATATATACGGTAATTAGAAATTTATGAAAAATGTAGATCTATTATCAAAGTTAACACTTCAATAATTGGATAAAAATGTAAAACTGAAAATGTGTGAAATATTAGCGAATGTTAATATAATTCTTAATAATTATTTAGTATAATTCATTACAATAAATTTTATCTATGTTAGTTAAAAGCTTGAATTGTTTATAATAATTAAAAATATAGCATTACAAACGAAGAATCAAAGGTTAACTTATAGATTAGATCCAAATTTCAATATTGAAAATATAGCATCATCCAAATGTAACGCTTAGATTTGTGTTTTATTAAAAAGAAACATGTGTATAAGGAATCATGTATATTGTTTCTTTTTAATAAAACATAAATCTAGGCATCACATTTGGATGACCCTATACTTTCATAGTCAAATATATAAACATCGAAATAAAATGAACCATTGAATATTTTAAAATCACTATTTTAAAAAAAACATTGAGAAATCATCAATTTATTGTGAAACAAATTTGTGGACGATAAAGAGCACTATTTTATAGCCGAATAACTTTTAAGTATAAAATAAATGCAAACTTAAAGAAAACTACACAAATTAAATTTTCTAATGAATTTCTTTATTATTGGTTAAATAATTGAATTTATATTTCATTAGATACTAAAAAAGATTTTTGTTCATATAACAAAAATAAAAAGTTATAAATATGAATAATCAATACAAATACATACACAAGTATGTATAGTTATATAGATATAAGACTTCTACTTTTCGATAATTCAATTTTAGATTAATTTTAATTGATGAAAAACTTAAAAGGTGTAACCAATTTTTTTTATTCTCGTGTATTTAATGTTTCATTAAATATATATAAAAAAATGTTTAGTGTAAGATTTATCTTTGTGAGATAACTTCTGTTGTGTTTATTTTTTTTGTTAATTATTTTTGAAGTAAATTCTAATCATACATATATTACTTTATTTTATATCGAATAAACTACACTGAAATATTTATCATTTTTCGTTTATTTGACCTTCTAAAGAAAGATATAACCGATAATGTCATTTTTTTAAATGTTTATTTGTAAAGCATATATAGGTGTTTTTTTAAGCGTGATGGAACTTTAAATCGAACCCCTATCGAAAGTTCTATCTAATCTAAAAACATCATATATATATATATATATATATATATATATATATATATGCGCGCACATGTGTGTGTATGTATTTTTATATAAAGGCATGATAAGAAGGTTTCTTTAGGTTAAATAGAACTTTCGATAAGAATTCAATTTAAAATTCTATCACGCTTAAAAAACACCTATATATGTTTTTAGTTCATTTGTATCAGATGATTCTTTACGGTTGATCATTTTACAAAAAAAAATATTTTTCAAAAATGTCAATATAAGTATTGATATTTCTTTTTTCTTTTCTACTATATGATTCGTATTAATTATTAAAAATATAATATTTATTTTTCACGTCTTTTAGTATTTTCCAAAATAATATATAAATATATCCGTTAATTATTTGTATTTTTTTAAAATATGATTTTTACATATGTGCATTATTCCTAAATAAAAATATGTACTGTTTGATACAGATTACAAACAAATATTTTCATATTTCGATACAAATTTTTTCCTATTCTGTTAATTTTGTGTTGAATTGACGTGATAAAATAATAAAGTTACACGTTCAGTTCGCAGTAACAAGCGACCTACATAACCATAAAAATATAATATGTTGGTATACATTCAAGTACATATATACATACAAATATATATATATATATATATATATATATATATATATATATATATTTGTGTGTATGTATGTATACGTATATATTGGTAAATGCAATAAAAAACATTGTCATATTCGTACAGATGGTAGTATCTATTTGAACAGGCAGCGTAACATCTTTTTCGAAGATGGTAGCATTCGCATGGTAGTCGCTGATATATTCAAATGCAGCATCTGGCTATTATGACCTCTAGACAATAACAGTTAGTTGTTACTGTTGACGACATTTGTGTACGTTTCACATGGTTACGTGCTGAATGTTTTAATACAAAAGTGAACGTAAAAACCATCTTCAGTTCTTCCATTAAATGAATTTTTCATGGCGTTATGTTTTCCTGTTCGGATGAAAGCAAATTCATACAAAAGCCTCTGATAGCATTTTTATTTGGCTAGCGGTATTATATTGGTTTAACAATAAAACGAACTGAAGAGAATCGAAACTAGAAACAAGATCACTGCATAAAATTAAGTTTATTAGAGAACAGAAGACAATTAAATTTTCATAATGATTAATGAAAAGAATTAGTAACAGTGACAATTTTTTTTAATATTTGTCATTATCATATTATAGAATGTAAAAAATTCTTTATATTGTTTTTTATTTAGTTCATAAAATTAAAATTTTTCATTATAAAGTGTTTTCATGCAGCTTAATTTTAGAAATTAGTGTTTATTCTGTCGAATTTTATGGATAAACGTAGTAACAAATAATACAAAGCCTACAATTTAAAATTTTGAATCTTGTATAAATTCAAATAATTTTAAAAATTAATTGTATTTTTCATATCTGTAGGTGTAATAGTATTCATTTCATCGTACCTATCCCTCAATTACTTTATCTGTATTTTCATTGAAACGATTTTCTAATATTTAATTTTTCTTATATTAAAATACACTGCCCTCACCAAAAAAAAATTAGAATATGTACTAATGCATACATATAGATTAATATCAAAATAATAAATTGTTGCAGAGGTTTGTTTTGTATTAAAATATTACATTTATAATTATTTTAAATATAGGTGGACCAAATGAGACAGAAAGGTTTAGACATATTTACTTGTTTATTATCATTTGCTATATTAATTATCTTTCAATCTCATTTAAGCCATCTTATATAAATATTATCTTATGTTAGAGAATACAAGATAGTCTAATTGATTAATTTACTTTTTTCTTCTAAACTGAAGTTGTTATTTGAAAAAATAATAATGTTATCCGGATAATGTTATTCTATGGATAAATTCAAGATATTTTTTGTCTCAAAACATCAATTTCACTTAAGTTTTAATTATTTCCAATTACTATACTTGTTAACAATAACATCGTATTTTATAATGAACATCCCATTTAATATATCAGTACACCCGTCCCTCAATTTACGCGGAGTATCCGTTTCACGTGGATTTGTTTTAGGCGAATGAAAATCGCGTAAATTGAGTCTGTCAGTACAATAGAAAAAATATTGGAAATAACTGATAGTAAAGTTGTAGAAACACATATTTATTTCACATAGTTTAACAAAAAAAATGATGTTTTAGAAAACAAAACTAGATAAATTTTATTTGTTGTCACTATCGCTACTGTAATTCAAAACAATCAACCTTTTATATATTTACATCGTGCTTTTATACGTTCAAGTAAGAATTTGCATCACTCTGATATGTAATAAATTCCATAAAAAATAATATAAAATGAAATCTATCTGACCCTGTATAAAAAGTGACGCGTAAATCAATACCGCGTAAAAAAAGTCCCGCGAAAATAGAGGGACGGGTGTATATATAAAAAATTCTGACTATATATAAATAAAAATTTACTGTTTAGAATAATTTTTGCATTCCAAGTTTATATTATTATATAATATATATTCAAAAAAATCTTTAATAAGTTTTCTTTTAAAGGCAAGCTGGATGTCTCTGAATCTCCTACAATTCTCATTTCTCTCTCTCTCTCTCTCTCTTTCTTTATATATATATATATATATATATATATATATATATATAATATTTAAAGAAAAGGAAAGAGTTATTCTTGTAATTTTAAAGTTAGTATTTAAAATTCTAAATTAAAAATAACGTACTTTACGTCAATATATCGACATTAGTATTTTAATTTATTTTTTAATCTCATATAAATTATATACATTAAATTGCTTTATTCTTTAACGAAATAAATTATTACAAAATGTTGATATTTCAGACACCGCATATTTCCAAATCTCTCATAATTTCAATTTATATAAACTTTTATGAATAATTTAATCAAAATGTTAATGAACTTTACATTAAATTTGTATTACACTTTTTTCAGCACGATTAGTTACAAATATCTTTAAAATATTTTTTTTAAATTACAATATTTTCATTAAATTTTGAAATAATTATAATCATTGTTGCATACAAAATTGCTTATGTAGAGATCTCAATAATACTCATAATCCGATTTCAAAATGCTGAACTCGTATTATAAACACTCGTGAAGCACATTATTACATCACAAGCTTACTGACAGTATAAAGGAGGGTATTTTATTATTGATAAGGGTAATATATATATATATGTTCTAAATTAAATATTAAATAAATAATTAACAATATTAAATATACAGTTATATATTTCAGTATATTTTTTAACACAATACTTTATATATTTCCATATTTAATTTTTATTCATGAACAAAAGCATTATTTTTCATTTATTAACATAGAGTGTTTATACGTTTCATGTAAATGAATTTTATCATAATATTTTGGGAAATATCAAATTAATACTTCCGGATTTTGAAAATGAATCCAAGACTAAGAATCTCTTTGCAAGTACTGTATTGCATGTTAACCTTTGTGTTTAATAAAGTTGCTAATTTAAATGCTAATTTAAATATTCATATACATATATCATAACGCCCACATATATATATATATATATATATATATATATATATATATATATGTATAATAATAAATAAAATATACAATAGAACGAAATGTAAAAATATGCTAATGCTGAATAAAATAAGTTTAGTAATATAATGTTAAGGGCATGTACGATACGAATCTTATTAGATAAGAGTATTTGAAATCGCCCCTCACTCCGAACCTGCAAACTGTGGCTCAACAAAACCTGACACGCGGAAAACTATGTGATTTTTTACGAGCGACGAAAATAAAAACGTAAATAGTATTCAAGTCTGACAACGTAGTGGCAGTGAGTTATCGTTTATTTCACGTAACGCTTCATGGTGTGAACCAAATGTGTGAATGTGAGTTTTGCTTAACGGTCGAAACGACCGACGACACGACCGCAAACATGCGGTCAGGGGTTCGACTTCCACCGTGTACCAACACCACACAAAATACTATATATTTGTGATTGTCTCGCACCGTAGCAAAACTTTATTACGTAATATGGAAGTCACGCTTACTTTTTTTAAATCAACAATGAGATTCCTCCGAGACCCTTAATCAAGTGAACTTGTTTTCGTCTTTCTTTAAAGCAGATGGTAACAAGTTCATTTATGTGTAAAAAGTGTGTTTATTTTGTAAAACTTGTGTTTTCGTTCTTTAACGTCAGGAGTGTCCATCATAACTTTTTTATCGTCTGGAAATAATTTTTTTTTCATTTTCAAGCATCTATATTTTTCTGTAAAAAGTCATCATAACATTTATATTCATTTCATTGATTTTAGTTTGTAAATTATTCATACACAGTAAACCACTTATTGTATGCATGTATATATATATATATATATATATATATATATATATATATATATATATATATATATATATATATATATATATATATATATATATATATATATATATGTGTGTGTGTGTGTATGTGTGTGTGTGTGGTAAATTAATATAAAATTTTGAAATCGTTCGTGTTTACAGTGACATGAAATAAGCTTTTTTATTCAAATTTCATTTTACATATTTTATATATATATATATATATATATATATATATATATATATATATATATATATATATATATATATATATATATATATATATATATATATATATATATATATATATATATATATATATATATATATATGTAAAAACAATTCTGTAAACTTTTGAACTTCATTTTTTAGGCTATTTTTTTAAAAAAAATAGATTAGTTATTTTAATTCCTTTATTTTTATTTTTTTCATTCGTTATTTTATTATTTAGTTAAAATATTAGACATTGTATTAAATATATATGTATATTGTAATATTTTAAATTTAAACTTAAATCAATTAATAGTGTTAATTAATTAAGTATTAAAATGAATATTAATTAAGAAATAAATATAAAAAAGGTTGAAATTGTAATATTTAATTTAATTATTTATATATATATATATATATATATATATATATATATATATAAAATATACACCTGGGGTCTCCACTCCCTACTAACTCTGCTCGTCGACCCCAGAACTTCCTTTTGTTTAACAATATAAATAAGTTATATAAAATAAAACATTTAGAAATCTATGTTAATGCTTTTGTGTAAACGATGTTTATTATAGTCAGTGATGTCTAATGTGCATTCAAATCTAATTCTAATACAATAAAAAAATTTGTGAACGAAAAGTCTACCTTAAAATCTATTTGTTTTCAATTTTTTATTAATTTTAATATGTCATAAAATTTATACTTCGGTTATTTTCATGGAAATTCGAAAACAATTTTTCTTTGCCTCTTTTTATGTATAAAATAGTTCCGTCGCAAAATTAATATCATTAATTCTCACGTTACTCCGAACGTGAACAATTATCTCTGAAGAATAACGTATCTATATATTATATATATATATATATATATATATATATATCACTTAGAAATAAAAAGAGAAATAAGTTAATTTTTTTTAAAAAAAAAATTGTAAACGGAAAGATTTAAATGGAAATAAACCGATCTTACAGCAAGTAGCAAGTACAAATGTCTATCAATTGGCAACAGAAATGATAGATTGAAAACACAGATATAATGTCTAAAAATAAATTCATCAATATATAGAATACAAATTTGAAAAAGTTCATCGGTGTAGAATGGAAGAGAAAAGCATTGATTTAGAGGCATTTGATTGCTGAAAGTGTAAAATTTTGGAAGAGCCCTTCATCCAGCATCGAATAAAAGATGGTTGATGTTGATAACGACAATGTTGACACACATACACACACACACACACACACACACACATACATATATATATATATATATACATACGTATAAAGAGGGAGACAGAGAGAGAAAGGGGAATTAATTATATTTTTTAAAAAATTGTCTTATTTTGACTACAAAAGGCCAAATATGTAATATTTATAATTATAAAATAAGAGTTAAAATTTATTTTATTATGTAAACGTAATCTCTACTTTGGTTAATATCCAAATAATTTAGTTAATTTATATATAAATATATATATATATATATATATATATATATATATATATATATATATATATATATATATATATATATATATATATATATATATATATATATATATATATATATATATATATATATATATATATATATATATATATATATATATATATATATATATATATATATATATATATATATATATATATATATATATATATATATATATATATATATATATATATATATATATATATATATATATATATATATATATATATATATATATATACACATGTATGTATGTATCAATCAGAAGTGATTATTAAAAGTATACATATTTAATGTCAAAATAACTTGTAATTATACTCTAAATCGAGACCTTCAATTATTTCTGAAAACTTATTGTAAATCAGTTAAAAGTCGAAGCATATTGGAAATTCGGAACTTGTATGCGGAAAAAGTAAAAAGTTTCTAAGACTTGCTAATAAAATTTCAAGTCCATTTTATAAGACACAGTTTAGGATTTAGAATGGTTCAATCGTTCTTCAATAAATGTTATAATTTTTTTAAAAAAATATGTAAATATATTACAAATAGCGAATAATTTCTATTATATTTACAAATTTTTGGTATTTTGAAAAGGTAATATATATATATATATATATATATATATATATATATATATATATATATATATATATATAAGATATTATATATATATATATATAATATAAGGTAAGATATATTGTATATTTAAAAATATATATAAAATATACATTTATATTTCTGAATACTGAAAAATATACTTTTTGATGGATAATGTTCATCTGTTTATATTTTTGATAAACACGCGACGAAACTAAAAATATTCAAATGCAGTACAGAAAAATCATAAAATATAAATACATTTCACAATTTCAATATTTTATGGTTGTATTGTTGAATTTTAAATTATTGATTTTTTTATTTGGTAGATAAGCTCAGTTGTATATAATGTATGCTAATTTATTTATGAATACATAAAACGGTACTTATTATCATAACCTTTTTAGTCTATAATTTAATTTTATCTTTTCTTCATTTTGTTAGTTTATAAAACATACGCATACATCTAGTATATATATATATATATATATATATATATATATATATATATATATATATAGAGAGAGAGAGAGAGAGAGAGAGAGAGAGAGAAGCCCAAATGAGACTGAAGGATGTAATATATAAATGTCTCATTTATCAGCCATTTTTTATATATTTGTACCTATATAAAGGGCCATCCAAATGTGACGCTTAGATTTGTGTTTTATTAAGAAGAAACTATACGCATGTTTCCTTATTCATCACCCTATATACACGTTTCTTTTTAATAAAAAACAAATCTAGGCTTCACATTCGAATGACCTTATATATATATATATATATATATATATATATATATATATGTATGTATGTATATATATATATATATATATATATATATATATATATATATATATATATATATATTTAGGAAGTTTATATATTTATATAGTTTCCGAGTTTAGTTTAAAATCTTTTGAATTAATTTTGAGAATTTGTGTTAAATCTGACATTTTGTTATATTCATAATTTTCGTATAATATTCAATACACTACAAAATTTGGAAAATGTTGAAAATATTAACACGTACATAGTTACATAGTATAATACTAAAAAAATCATTTTTTTATAATATTTATTGTATATAGAATTAGGTTTTAGGTTAAATATATTTCAATGTTTTTATCAAATCGTCAAATTGATATTTCACTTATACATTATACTATAATTATAAATACACCTTTTCCTACAAAAATTCTTATTAAGTACGAATATATAAAATGAACTAGAATAAGTGTTGTAGATATAAGCATTGAATAATTTTAGAAATTATTAAATACCCTCATAAAATACTATAGTACTTGAATAGTGATTTTTTGGTTGAGAATGATTAAAATATATTAAATTCAGAGTTGTGGTTTATATGAGTGAAATAATAATTTGTACAACATATTTATATATTTATTTTCAAGTGATAATAACTGTATTTAATAAGTGGCTATATAATATTTCATTATATATCCAAAACTCTTCTTTTTATTTTATGTTATTTTGTAATTCAATTAGTGTGGTCAGACACAATTGATTTTTCTTACTTAAGGGAAATATTTTTAAAAATATCAAAGTATTTTGTATTTATAAACAAAATTTATTATCAATGATTGATTATTTTTGTTGAGATGTAATATTTTTTATTATCATATTTTAAATAAATCTAATGCCATAAATAAAAATAACTAAAAAAGAAACCATTTTTTGAAATCGCATTTGTTAATTTATACTTTCTTATTGAGTAAAGTATATTTATGATTTAAAATAGGTTTTAAAATATTTAAAAATATGCATTTCATCATATCGTTCAGTATTAAATGTGTATTAGGTATCAATAAAAAATTTTTCAAAGACATATATTACATGTTGACGAAGTCTAAAAATATTATAGATGTTACTTTACTTAACTGATTTTAATATGTATTGTACATATTAA
The DNA here is from genome assembly GCA_029203775.1 of Neoneuromus ignobilis. NCBI lineage: Eukaryota > Metazoa > Arthropoda > Insecta > Megaloptera > Corydalidae > Neoneuromus > Neoneuromus ignobilis. The sequence goes on along the minus strand of CP092088.1, from coordinate 21,750,464 downwards.
TACTTAACTATTTTGTGCAGTTTTTATGAATTGTATTTTTTGTTTTCTTTATTTTGTTATATAGAATGGCTAAATAATGAGACTAAAATGTTTAGACATACATTTACATGATTACTTCCATTTTCTATTCTTTACTATTCTTAAATCTCATTTAAGCCACTCTCTCTCTTTCTCTCTCTCTCTCTCTCTATATATATATATATTTATATATATCGTTTATTATTTATTTTATTTTTAATAAAAGTCTTTATAGTTGTCAAAAATATTTTTTAAATATATTTTTAAAAAGAATTATCTACTGTGAAATTATTTTTATTTAACAGTAGTAATGTATATTGACTGATAAATCAACAGAAATGATTTTTAAAAATCATAACTATTTAAAAAGTCTATAATTGTATTTTTATTATCTAAACATATTTTTTGCTAGTTTACAGTTGTTAATTAACGAAATTTCAATTTTTCCAATAATTATAAAAAGTAATTTTATAATAATTTTATTTTATGTCACAAATTTCTTTTGAAAAATATTTTTCTACAGTCATTTAAATAAATTACTGTATATACATAGCCCAGTAACTGTTTCTCTCTTTTTTTGCTTTTATTAAATTAATAAATATTCAATTACATTCATTTACTTTCTAGAACGATATTAAAAAGAATATTCAATTGCGTCTCTACTGTGTAAAATGCACCACAGTAGTTATATTTTCCTGTTGTGTCTTTTTTTAAAGTGGGAATTAAATTAACACTGATATTGGGTTCTACGAATATAATAATAGATTTTTATTTATATAAACAAACAGTGACATGTATGTGTAGTGATTGTTTTATATAATTTCGTTTAACTGTATCTGATATTACATATTATTTATGTAATAACATTTTTTAATATTTTCATCAAGTTAGATAAAAATTGTATTAAAAATTGAGTCTGTGACTTCACTATCGTTTGTAATATAATCTTGACAAATTATAGTCGTTAAATTTATACTCTCGAGAGCTATGAACAAAAATGATGTATATATGTGTGAATGTATATGTGTATATATATATATATATATATATATATATATATATATATATATATTAATTGTTGAATAGCAATCTTATAGGTTTTTATTATATTCTTATTCGATTTTCTTTCGATTTATATTTATAGTTTCTCTCTTTATATTAATTTATTCTGTTTATTATCAGTGTTATATATTTTACTAATTTGTGTACAATGAATATGATGATTGTTGATGATGTTCATATGTATTATTTATAGTGTTTTCTAAATTCAAATTATAATTTTTTGATATTTATATTTTTAACTAATACTAATGATCAGTTCTATTTTTTTGTCGTAAAACTAATATTAATTATATGGGGTAGCTCAAATGAGAATGAAGAGTTTAAACATACATTTACTTCCTTACTATCATTTATTATACTTCAATACCATTTGATCTACCCTATGTTAATGCTTTGCATATAATGTTTAATAAATATTTAAGTATTGTTACGTATCATAAATGTAAAGAAAGTTGTTAATGAAAATACAAAGTATCTAATTAATTTTGTATTTACAAATATTCTCAGTTACTGTAAGAAAATTATTATATTACCAGTAACTTTCGTGTAATAATTCATTAAGTTGCTTTGTTCAAAGTATCATTCTTTTCATAAAATGTAGATACATCGGAAACATAAATTACATATACTCGTATGTTTCAATTTTAATAATAGAAAATATATTATTAGTATTAAAAAATATTTTTAATAAGAAATATAGTATGATAGGTTTATATTAATATTCATTTGTGTGGAATAAAAAAACAAAATTATATTATCTAAAAAAAATGATAATTTGTACTGGACAATTAATGGACATTTTAAACAAAATAAGTATTTCTTTAATAAATGTGATTGAATGCTTATATATATATATATATATATATATATATATATATATATATATATATATATAAAATTTACTCACTTTCTCATTGTTAATAATTCTATGTCTGTATTCATTTATTTCCTAAAAAAATCATTAAATTTGTACATGTGTCTAATAGTTAACAACTGTCTTGTTCTTCCTGATCGCTTATTAGCGTAAAAAGTAGCCTAAATAAAAAATAGTAATTTAGAAAACATTTTGAAAATAATATTCATAGTTATTGAAGAAAACTAAATTATTCCCGTTGTATTCGTGCTCTTTTTACTGCTGAACCCTTAAAGTTCATTTAAAATAAATGAAAAACTTGTTAAAATCGTTAAAATTCACAATTTTTTTATTCAGAAATCTACTTTTTCTATGAGAAATTTATATATATATATATATATATATATATATATATATATATATATATATGTATGTATACGAGGGTCGTTTGATAAGTATGGTAAAAAAGTAAGAAAAACTCATTTGAAAAATTTAATTAAATTAAACAATAAATAATTTCATCATACTTATCAAACGCCCTCGTATATCAACGTATAATATTTCTAAATAATTTTTATTAATTGAAAACAAATCTATTTATGAATTTGTGTTATTTCCAAAAGTTAATCGTTTTTTCTTATATATTGTATTTTATCTCATCTCTGTTTTATATAAGGTCATCCAAATGTGACGCCTAGATTTGTGTTTTATTAAAGATAAATTATACACATGTTTCTCTATACACCACCCTATACACATATTTCTTTTTAATAAAATACAAATCTAGGCGTCACATTTGGATGACCCTATATGTTGATATTTTTTTTTTGTTATTTTATTAGATTTAAAAATATAAAGGAATTTATATCAATAATAATCAATAATTTAACTTTATAAGATATTTTTTGTTGTTACAGATTTGGACACGAAAAACAGCAGTTCATTCATTATATCTCTAGTGTGTAAGGTACTGTTACATTTTTATTGTAATATTTTGTATTTAAAGTAGTAAATTGGTTATTTTGAAAATTTTCAGTAGAATATTATATATATATATATATATATATATATATATATATATATATATATATATATATATTTGTATGTGTGCTTGTGGACGTATATATTGGTTAATATAACAATTTAATTAAAAGTAACTCATTCTTAAATTGGCATTTAGTGAGAGAATAGTAAATGGCTATATGATGAAATAAAAAGAATAAAAATAAAATAATCACTTTACGTGAATTTACGTTCAACTTCAATCCAATTAAAGTATATATTTATATAGAATAAACACGCGAACGTTGTTGATATTTTATTTATGCAATTAGAATTTCGTACAGCCCTAAACGCGTTTCACTCAAAAGACAAAGTGAGTGAGGACGGCAGTTTCTAGAACGATCCCTCCAACAAACGCACAGTAATTTGCGGTTTGTTATTCGCCACCATTTATAACTCCTGCACAACACTTGAATAAATTCCTCTAACAGAAGAGAGGTCTGCTTTCTAACTGCAATATACTCGGTGTTTCTAGGGTGCTTGTAGGTTGGACGCGTCATTTTTAGTTATGAAAAGTATAAAATATAATGTATTTTTTACTATATACACAAGCGTACATAAGAATAAACCAGAATCATTCAAAATTCATGTTTACATTTGAAGGTAAATACACAAAATGCACGCATCCATGTGCACCAACAGATGTTTATATTAGTTAGGATTGGATATTAAAATATATTTTTTATTCGTTGATCATTAAATATTCAAATAACACTATATATTGGTGATAGATTTTTATGATATGAATATTTCTGTTTTTATTAAAGAAATTTCTATCCATAACAAATAATATAATTATATTTTAAATGCAGTATTAATTATTAAAATTAACTAATACTTTCATAATTTTAAAACAGATACTTCTTTATCATACAATTAATTCAAAGTCCATTACAATCATAGCTGGTTTGCAACTCCACTAAATTATTATAAATTAGTAAATCTGAATTTTCTTTCTGAAATATTTTTATAAATGTTGTTTATTAATACTTACTGTATTATGTATTTATAACTTTTTAATGTGTCCATTCACTAGTTATAAATAGAATTACAAGTATATAATTTTTTTGATGTTTTGTCAATCTTATATATTATATAGACATTTACAGCAGAATTATATTTAAGCAGGATGTTGCAATATTTTTGTATCATCATTAAATAAAAATATTTTCTTAAATAACAGTTGGAGAAATAAAATTTTGCATTAAAAATAATATGATTATTTTTTTTATTAAAATCATTTAATTGTTTTATTAAAAGAACCTGATATAAAGAAATATTTTCTATAACAGTGTTTTAATAAATAAAAATATTGTATTCTTAATATTCTCGTGTAAAATATCAATAATGTAAAATATTTGAAATCAATTCTAATAAAATTGATATCATTGTCTCTTTTTTATATAAGCTTTGATATTTTTCTGATCAATAAATGTTATTTGCAAACAAAACTCGAATATATTTCTTATTACATTCGAAAATTCGTCCTTGCAAGCTTTTAGAAGATGAAATAAATGAAATTTTTATAATATTAGAGATTCCTATAAGTAAGTAATGATGCATTACTGAGCTATTTTTAGAAATATTCCATATTTGACTTGCGTTGTATTTCAAAACAGTGTCTTATGTTGTGTGTATACAATGTTAATTTTATATTTGCGTAATTAATTTCAAAATTGTTCCCATCATGACAAAATGGCAACATTTCAACCCTCACAGGAACACATACGACATAATGCTATTCAATTTTCACTGTGGATTGGATGCAACAGGTACAATTAAAAAAAATGTGATACCTATAGTATGTGTTGGAAGTTCGCAAATGTTAACTTTGCTTTAAAAATATTGCAGAAAGTGGTATTGACCTTTCTGATACACCTCGAAGTGGAACATCAGTCGAATTTGATAAGACCTTAAAATCTTTCATGAAGTCCGATCCAACATTGACCGTTGAGGAATTGTCATAACAACTCGAGCCTACATTCCTAACAATTGACAAACATTAGGAAGAAATTAACAAGGTTCACAAAGATGGAAAATGGGTTCCAACTGTCTTTAGCCAAAATAAAACTGAAAATAACAATTTTTAACTCATTACTAACGAGATATAACAACCATTTCTTCATGGAATTTCAACCGAAGATGAATAGTGGGTTCTTTATATTAATTTGAAGCGAACTAAGCAATAACTTTTACCAAATGAAACTTTACTTCTGATACGAAAGTTCAGTTTGACTCTGAAAAAAATGTTTTTTATGCGTTTGGTGGGATTTGTATAGAACTATTCACCTTGAATTGCCAAAACTTGCGGATATGATAACGGTTGAAGTCTACTATCAGCAGGCAGAAAGAATTCGACAGAAGTTATCAAAAAAACGATATGTGATGATCAACAGAAAGGATGTCATTTTCCAACACAAACATACAAAACCACATACAGTAAGAATCACCCAGAAGAAAATCAGAGCACTGAGGTGGGAAATGTTACCGTATCGTCCTTACTCACCGGATATAGCTTTATCTGATTATCAAATGTTCAGATCGCTAAAGCATTCACTTGCTGGAAAAAATTCTCAAATGTTAATAAAGTCAAAAATCACCTTAAGTCATTTTTCTTTTCAAAAAGCCAGAATACTTTAAGCGAGGCATTGAATCTTTGGAAACAATATGGCAGTGTCACAGATAATAATGGCGATTATATCATTGATTAGAAATAAAATAATTTTTAAAAACATGTTTTCATTTTAAATAAGTTATTATTTATAGGATGGCTTATATTAAATTTAAAATTTACATGTTATCAAGGCAATTAGTACTTCTATTTAATTTATTGGTTTCTCATTATCGGTTCTAATATTATTCGTCAATATTTTTTTAAACACATTTTATTACTAATTAAGGAATAAAAATTGAAGAAATAATAGAAAGCAGTGTATTTATTTGAATATGCCTAACGTTAACTTGTATTTTATCTCAAACTTTTCTTTTTTTATGGTTCAAATCAATTTTTTTTTATCAGTTAATATTTAATAATTATAAGTATTTTTACAAATTATATTTATTATTTATTTTCTCAGATTCTCTTGTATATTTTTTATACGAATAAATATCATACCAAGAAATTTTTTTATAAAAGTGTTCAAGAATATTTTATAATGTCTTTATTTGCTAATATGTATTTCATTCGAATTTTATGATGCCGCGTTCTGAAGATATTGGCACGAATTTGACGATAGAATATTTAAAGATAAATAAAAGCAGTTCTTATATTATCGATTTTATTGAATTTAAAAATTGAACATGTTTTAGTATTTCAATATCGTTACAAAATCATTGCAAATAATATTTTTCAACAAGTTTATCATATTTATTTGAGATATGTGTCGAAATATTCTTAGATATAATTTTTATTTAAATTATTTTGTAATTATACTAGAACCAAATTTTATTTATATATGAGTTAATATTTTTTTAAAAGATATAATACGTTGTGTATATATATATATATATACACACCTGTCCCTCAATTTACGCGGCACTTTTTATACGCGGTCAGATAGATTTCATTTTATATAATTTTTCATGGAATTTATTATATATCAGAGTGACACAAATTCTTACTTGAACGTATAAAAGCACGATATAAATATATAAAAGGTTGATTGTTTTGAATTACAGTAACGATAGTGACACCGAATAAAATTTATCTACTTTTTTTTGTAAAACGTCATTATTTTTTAAGCTATATGAAATAAATATGTGTTTCTACATCTTTACTAACTTTTATTTTCAATATTTTTTCTATTGTACTGACAGACTCAATTTACGCGATTTTCATTCGCGTAAAACAAATCCACGTGGAACGGATACTGCTCTTAAATTGAGGGATGGGTGTATATATATATATATATATATATATATATATATATATATATATATATATATCACCAATAATAACATCTCTATCCACTACTGGATTAAGACCTCTCTCAATATTTTTCATTTCCAATGATTCAATAATTTCTGCTGTTATTTAATTCCATACACACATTGTTTCAAATGCCTATTTTATATATTGACTATTCGTTGATATAAAAAACGCATTTTTAATATGAATTAAAAAAAAGAAAAATCGCTGAAAATAATATATAAATTACATAAATGATAATTTTGGAAAATTATCATAGTTGTAAAGAGGCTAAGTGAATTAATTAAATGTATACTTTTATTCCACCGTTATATATATATATATATATATATATATATATATATATATATATATATATATATACACACAAACACATACACGATGAATTTCACCAAAATTCTGCCTGAAACAATTTTGGTGAAAAAGTAATATCTTTCAGTATAAACAACTACACGAAACCAAACAAGATAGCAAATAATCGTTAGAATGAATTCGATGTGGATCAATGAGCAAAGTTTAATCTGCGAGTGTCGTAGAGTCGAACTGCCACCCTTCCCCAAAGGATTGACACTACGTTGACGATACGGGAATGCAAGAGCCACGGTTGTTTGCTATCGACAACGTCTGTGCTTGTTTTCCGTGTCCGTCCTCGAGGTGATTCCAAGACTCGTGGTTTCTTCGTTTTTTCTCCTGTTATGTTTTTCCTTCATTTCCCCGATGTATTTCAGTTGCGCTACACTGAACGTTTATGATGTTGCCGTCAATGTTATTCTTTTTATTCGGTTTGATTTACCGCATACTTTTTAAGCGTTATAACTTGAAAGATCTACAACTTAGTTTCTATTTATATTTCTACATTATTTATAAATGTGTATAACTAAATTAATACAAAAATCGCAATTTTATGAATCAAGTTAAATAGAATAAATATTAATAATTTACGTTCTCTACAAACATTAATATTGGAATATTATATAAAAAATATTTTCTATTAAATATAATGTAGAAAAATATTCAAATACATATATAAATAGTTACTTACGTTCAATTAAACATTAACCAACAATTGTTATATCAAAAAGAAATAATTTAAGAGTTTTCGTTATGAAAATTTCATTCAATATTATATAAAGTGCGGTAAAGTTTAACTAACAGATGTGCATAGAGAAAAACGAACAAGTTGAAATACAAAGCCTTGTTTCTTTCATGAAGTTTTGTTATTGAAGATGATTTAGTGCCGCAAACCGAAAAGTGGATTTTTTGCTATACTTATTTAATTAGTTAGTATCTTTCTAGTTGCAATAAAAATAAGAGTAAAAAAGAAAATATATTTAAAGTAAAAAAAAGCTGAAATATTTTTTAAGTTACATAAAAAATATCAACACTTGCAGAATTCTGTTTGTGAAATTACAATTTTATAAAATTTTAAAAATACAATTTGTTTGTATTTTATATTTCAATATTTTTTTTATATTTAAGTAATATGAAATAGTTATAGTATGTTTCGTAATGTTCTTTTTTAATTTATTTTTAATCGTTATTCAAACCAAAATAAATTTCCAGGAAAATATTTTTTTTAATAAAATATAATAGTAAAATAAATGTATAGATATTTTTTTTAAAAAAAACAAAAATATACAAATGTATGCTTAATAACTTATATAATTTTAAATTAATCATTGGTTTACGACTAATTTTCAATCAATGTATTTGTTTCCAAAAATGTCATTTTAATAAATATATCATTTTAAAATAGTTTTATGTACAAATTTTCATAAATGATACAACAACTATATATATATATATATATATATATATATATATATTTGTATATAAACAAAAAAAAGAAAAATCATTTTTATATAATCATTTTAATTAAAATTTCAGTAAAGATTATTAATCATATGATAAATTAACTAAATAAAATGCTGACTTTTTACTAAATTCTAAGTCAGTACTTAGCCTAATTTTTATATTATCTTTACACATATTTTAAGAAATTTATTGTGTAATATATATATTAAAAATTCATTTTTCTTACCAAAATTTTATTTAAAAACGTCCTACGCTCGTCAATAGGAAAAACGTTGTTCAGCTCCACGTAACGCAAGACCTCATACAACAAAAGCAATTTTTGGAACTTGGTCAATCAGTTCTTCCCCATCTACCATACTCATCAGACTTAGCACTATCCGATTTGTCATCTTTTTTGATCATTCCAGAATGCTTTGATGAGTAAAAATTTCTCGAATGAGAACCATGTTTGAAAACATCAAAACAACGGAATTCTATTCAAAATATATAGAAGAGCTATCTAACAAATGACAAGTCATTACAAACAATGACGAATATATAATTTATTAATGTACAATTGCTGTTTTTTCATTAAAAATTAAAGTCAATATGCAAAAATGGAAATTATTTATGATTCAGCCCAATATAAATCTCAGAAAAGCATGGAAAAATTCATGTTAGAAATAATATGTAGAGATAGAAAGAGGATTGAGTAGATCAGAAAGAAAAACAAAGTTACAAACAGTGTAAGAAATTAAAATAGAAATAGGCCAGTCATGTAGCACGAAGGGAAAACCATCGATGGACATAAAAAGTTATTTATTGGAAACCTGGAATTATAAAAAGACTTAAAAAGATGTCAGTAAATAGATAGGACAGAGACAAGAAAATTCATCGAAGTGGAATTAAAGTAAAATGCATTGGATCGCTTGATATAAGAAGGTTTGCGAGAGGATTTCGTACAGCAGTATATATATATATATATATATATATATATATATATATATATATATATATATATATATATAAGTGATTCAAATGAGACTGAAGGGTTTAAACATACATTTACTTACTATTCTTTACTATCTTTCAGACTGATTTGGGCCACCCTGTATATATATATGTTTGTATTTTATTATACTTATTCTTACAAAATTGCTTTTTCAATTATTAATAATAATCAGTAAAAGGGAACGAGTTCCCTATAACCTTCAATGATCATTCGACACTGTAACCATCAATAGAAATAGTCTACATAAATGACATATAACTTCTTGCTCAAATGTGAAATGATACACATCATTAGACGTTAAGAAAACGATTTGAACGAGATGCGAACCCAGGGATATATTTATCTCGACACCTTCATTTCATCGACTCGCACGAGCCGGCCCGAACGGACATCGCGAGCTTCCGCATCATTAGTTGTCGAGATCATACAACCCGATGTGAATATTATCGTACAGTTCATTTGACCAGACATATCGAAAAATATTTTTCGTTTTATTATATATATTGATATGTTTATTGTTACTGCTTCTACTTGTATTTCAAATCATAAGCATGAAACTTAATTTCATACAGACAAATTAGTCATTGAAATTGTTTCATTTTATTTTTTTTAAAAAAAATATTTTATTAGCACATTTAAATTTAAAACTAGGTAATATATATATATATATATATATATATATATATATATATATGTATTATACATCATATTTATATTATTTAGTTTTTATAAAATATACATTGTTCATAAAAATAATTAAGAATTATATTAACATTCACATTTTTAAAAACCGATATATTGCAAAATCAAATAAATTCCACAAAATTTTATTTTCTTACATCGGATGGAATTAATAGATTTGTTTAATAAATTAAGAGTTGGTTGTGTTATTATATAGAGTAATCCAAATGAGACTCCTACATTTGTATTTTATTAGAAATAAACATGTATATTGTGTGGTGTTTAGGGGAATGTGTGTATAGTTTCTTCTGTTTGGTTTTTTAAAAAACACAAATTTAGGCGCCACGTTTGAACGACCCTATATTTGTTATAAAATATTTACATTCAAGTTCATATACATTTTTCAATCACTGCATTCTTATACAAAAATCATTAGAAATTTACAAACATGCAAAATTAGTCAAATTTTATATTTAATTTATTACAAGAACCTTTGTTATTCTGAGCTGATGCTTTTATAGTTATTATTGCGTTTACAATTTAAAAAAATATATTAATTATTTACTTTAATTTTTATCTCTTATTGAGCTATATATATATATATATATAAATAAATAAATAAATAAATACTGTTAATAACTGTATTAATTTTTCTTTGTTACTACCTTTATACAATAAATAAAAAATATTTTTACAAACGAAAATACTAAAACGATATTAAAACAAATAATGTAGTATTTTTCACTTAATTTTTTTAATATAACCACCAATTTTAGTTTATAAGAAATTTTATTATGGAATTTTACAATTCTATATTTTAAATGCATTTATTAAACAATTTTAATACATTTTTAATTACGCTACTCTGCAGTATATTAACTTTCAAAAATATTCCTTGTTGTTTAATCAAATGTATGTGTTAATATAATCGCACAATATTAAAAACTATCATTTGAAGGATATTTATAAAATTTTAAGAAAAAGACTGGTATTGTGTGAATTGACAAAGTGAGTAATAAAAATTGATCAATAACTAACAGCTGTCGAATTTTCCTGGATCACAATAAAACATTGTTATTATTAAACGATATTTTATTATACTTGTAAATGAAAAAGACAATAATCTTAAAGATTATATTTACAGAGTTAACAAATTTAAATTCATGTTAACCACAAAAAAATGAAATTGGATTTTAAAATGGAAAATTAAAATAATAATGAATGAATGTAGATTGTAATTCGGAACAAAGTTTGAAGTTTCATATAAATTTAAGAACTATTTTTTCTTATTCTTATAAAATATCCTTTCAGAATAATTTTCTTTTTCGAAAGCATAAAATAATTTATAAATTTAGCACAATGAAAATGATAAAAATATCAATATAGACTAAAAATCTGAATTGTTTTATGATTATGTTTATTAATTTTATTACGAAATGAAATGACTGGAATATACTACGTTAATCTAATACATAATTTTTATTCAAAGAATAATTTTCAAGATAATCTAGGAAAACATTCATACGTTAAATATTCTATTGGAAATTGAAAGATTGCATGTTAATATTGAAGTTACTTTTCTATTATAGAGTTGATCTATTTTATTTTTTAGATAGAAAAAAATTGTTTTGTTCAATTTTAATTTTTATTATAAATGTTTGAAATCATTACTTTTGTAGTAATAAAAAATCAATAATTAATTCTATTCTAAATTTAATTACTAACTTATTTAATTATCCTTAATGGTATATAGGTTATTATATCTTTGAAAATATGCCTTAGTTGGATTTAAATGAGAAAAGATTAATATATACTCTTATGTTAATATCGATCGCAATTTTTATTAGAAAAAAATTGTTTTATATCTATTTATCATTATCCTCGACTCAATAATTTTTGTAGGGGTTTAGTCTTTTTGACGATTTCTCAATAGTCTAGTAGGACTTTTCCTGTCAGAATTTTATGATGGTTACTTTTTATGAAATGAGATTATCAACCTCATGTCCAAAACTTAATTTGATAGTTTATATATATATATATATATATATATATAAAAATATATAATTTTTTATAATTTTTATTATTATATATATAATAATTTTGAAAAGAAAAAAAATGCATTTTCTTTGTATACTGTAGTAATTTAATTTTTGGTACTAAGTTTTTAAATAATTTTAACATACCAGAAAGAACACAAAAATCTTATTCATTTAAAAGCTAGATTGATATTGTTATTATTTAATTAACATTATTAAAACATTAAAAATTTAGAAAAAATTGAGCATAAAGTTATAATTTCAAATTATTTTTATTAAATGTTATAAAAGTTTTTCTCTAAAAAAATACAAAGTTCAGTGTTAATTCATTGTGTGTGTGTATATATATATATATATATATATATATATATATATATATATATATATGTTTCTGTGTATGTATATAAGTCAATAGTGCGTCAAACATGCGTATGCATTCCAGATTTGGTTTATCTACATGCATAACCATACACATTGTATATCCAAAATGATATGATCTGAGATGATGTGAATGTTAGAAGTGCATCGTTTTGCTATTTCCTGAAGCGCTTGCAAATGATCCAGCTATAACAACTTTGCGGTTTATGTTAATATTTCACACACTCTATCTCTGTTCATCTCTTTATTTTATATCCACGATGCGCACATTTTGATATATCTCTTATTACGAACTATATTCATTACTATTAACGATAACGGCTTCACAGTCTCTTTTCATTCCCATTTTAAGATAAAATCAGACTATTGTCACTAATTTTCTACTCAGTGCTGGACACCCTGTACTAAAATGTTATATTTAACATCATTTATCACTGGCAATGCTCTGTTTAATTTATTTCATTTATAATACTTACAACAGTAAACTTTCACAATACAAAGAAAACCTTGTCAGTTTTATTATCTTTTAAACTTATTTAAGTGATTTATTAAAATCTTAATATGTAACATGGGAAACTGTTGGTACAGATTTTAGTTATGGAAATTGTAATATATTCTGCAAGTATTTATATTACTTATCTTATTAAAGTTCGTCATATTTTTTTATTCGAAATAATTCAGATTTAATGTTAATTTACAACATTCTGACATAAAATGTTATATATATATATATATATATATATATATATATATAGAGAGAGAGAGAGAGAGAGAGAAATAATAGTCAGATCATTGGTTATAAAAAATACGGTCATAGGCTATTTATTGAAAAAAATATTTCCTAACTTTTTTGTGCTTCTTGGGAAATTAAATTGGTAGATATTTTATTTCATTTGTTAAGTAATTATTCATAGATTGTTTTATCTGTTTTTTACATCTACATATTTGATATCCATATATACATAATTATCAATTTCTTCTAATTCTATTTATTTTAGTTCAAGTTGTCTTTTATCAAAAAATTAATTGCACATTACTTTTGTTTTGATGAGATTTATCATAAGCTCATTTTTTTATTTGCTTTATCTAATTTTTTTATTCTTTTTCCAAGTTCAAGCAAGTTTATTAATAAAATAATGTCATTAGCAAATCTCAGGTGATTAACTAACTCGCTTTTCTTTTGATCTTTCAGATTCTCAAGTAAGTATCTTAATACTTATTCTAATGCTGTCGTAAATATATGATAGTCCAAATGAGATTGAAGGATAGTTAAGGAATAGTAAATAAGTTAATGTCTAGTATGTCTAAACTCTTCAGTTGTATTTGGGCCATCCTATTGTTTTGGTGGTTTTGCATCGTCCTAGCTTACTTTTTTCATGATTTCTTTTCTGATTTTAAGTTATTTTGTTTTTTTTTTTTGGGTACTTGGACAGAAAATGTATATTATTTCTATAAATATTTCTTAAAAGTTTAATATAAGTTTCCTCAGTTCCTTAATTTATCAGCATAGCCATATTGACCGAGTCGAAGGCTTTGTTATAATCTATAAATCCAAAACAGTAGTATTTAATATTCATATAAATCTCTCTCTCTCTCTCTCTCTCTCTCTCTCTCTCTATATATATATATATATATATATATATATATATATATACGTGTATGTGTGTTTATGTAATAGAAAAGAATATGTTAACCTATATGTAAATTTATAAAAAAAAATAATAAATCAAAATGTTTTAATTTTTTTTTATAAATATCAAAAATATTAAATATAGCTACAGCATAATTGATTTACTAAATTAAAACTGTGTAAATAAAACGATTTTGAATATGATTGAGAAAATGAATGTTAGGAACTTGAAAAAAAATGAAAAGAAATAATTGACAAAAAAGAAATGATAGTTTCTTAATTTTTTTTTCTAGATTTAAATAAAGTAAAATTATATATGTCATTATTATATTTTCCATTCCGATAAAAATGTTGGTAACGGTGAACAAGTGTATTTGTTTGTATAAATAAGGAAATTATTGTTTTTTAACTAAATTCATTAAAACATTTATGTCCTCCAGAAGTGAATGATTGTGGGCATTGCTAATTTGAACATGTCATTTTAACTAAAAATGTATGTATATGATATAACAACGAACAATGTTCCGAGTAAATACGAACGCAATAGATTCAATATCTACTGAAGCTAGTATTTTAAAAAGTTTTACAGTTATATCCATCTATTTCGATTATGTTCTGAATTTTTCAGCCCGATGCTACAGTAGCAGCTAGACGTAAAAGCAGGAAGTGTATTCATACAATGAGAAAATTTTAACAAAACGAGTTTAAATTCAATTCTCATGTGAGTACATTTTTCACATTGCGAGCAAGATGTATTTGCACATGGAGTTTGCTTTTTAAAAGCTGTTTTTATATACTTTTCTTTGTAATTTATCATTGTTGAGTTTTTATAACAAGATAAATTTTATGTACATTTACAAATACAAAACAAAAAATATTTTTTTTGATTTTATTGACTATGTAAAATATTAGAATTTACAGTTCATTTATAATTTAATTGTTTTAAAAGTGATATTTATTATTAAATTTTGTTCATATTTGAGAATATTGTATTATTAAATAATAATAATTGAGACTTTTTTCTTGAAATGGTTAAAAGGTAGTATTTTAAATATTTTACTGTAAACAAATATTTTGCTTATTAAAATCTATCTATGTGTATTTTCAACGTGTTCATCGTGGTATTAATTAATTCAATTAGAATAATCAAATATTTTATATCACTTTTCCATATATTTTCTAATATTTTTATTCATCTGTTCATTAGTCATTTACTAGGCGTTTTTATATTAGCTTTTAATCTAGTACACACATACACACACACACACACACACACACATATATATATATATATATATATATATATATGTTTTTAAAATAGTTTTATACGTGTATATTTTCACGTGCAAAATCAGTTTAATTTGCAAGAATTCTATACGACACGAAAACAATAATGAACTCAAAATAAGTTTATCGTGTTTGTACACGATATGTAACATGAAAGAATATCAATAAATTTATTTATAGTCATTTATACATACATACATTTAAACATACACATATACTTTCATGGATTCATGTATATATGATATCAAAAGATTATTCGAAATGTACAGAAAAGAAAAGTTATGATTTACCTATATAGAAATGGTCCTTTTTATCCATTAATGTATAATCAAAAATTTATAAAAAAGAAATAGTTGATAATGGATTTACTTTTAATTGAGTAAGTGCAATTAAAGTGCCTATTAATTTCATTATTTAGTAAGTTTTTAGGAATTATATAGTCTTTATCAGCAAATAATAATTTTCATATTTATAATTAAAATCTTTTCGATTAAAAAAACTGATGCCATATATAAAAACTTTAGTAAATTTTATTATAAAATAACTTTTATTTTTTATTAAAAATAATTTTAAATACAATGACCCACTTATGATTTTTTATAAATTTAATCGTTTTTGAACATATTCTATTAAATCCTGAATATGTATTTTTTTCTCTGAACATAAAAAACATCAAAATAAATTTTGGTCGAAAATCAGTTCATAGCTTAAATGATTCAGCTATTTAATTTTGCAGACGAAGGGATTTTTTTAATTTAAAAATTAAAAAAAATTTCAGTTTTTTAAAACTAAATAAAAATATTTCGTATGGCTTTCATATTCATTTATTAACTTGTCGTTGATTCTGAAAGTTTTAAACGAAAATAGATCAACGTTTAACTATTAAAGAACTGAAGCTTATAATTTTTGATACTAAATATGCTAAAAATAAAAGACATATTCTAAAATTGAAAATCTTATAACAAGCAAATCAAGGTAAGTTTCAAATACTTTTGTAATCAACAAGAAAAACGTTTAATCATATAAGATATAAAAGAAATCATAAAAAATGCTGTAAAATTAATTATTTAAGTGAAAAAATAAATAAATATAGTACAGAAAAAATAAATACACTTGAAAAAAGAATTCCAGGGGAGAACAATGTGGAAAAAACCTTTCATCATTTTAAGAAACAAACATTTACGTTTTCAATTTGTTCGTGAATACCAAAATGAAGAAAATGATTTTCGGAAGACAGTTTTGTTTACCGATGAAAGTAAATTTAACTTTTTTAGTCCGGTCAGCAAAGTAAATGAGCGAAAAAAAACACTGAATTACAGAAAAATTGTAACCTACGATTAAGCACAATGTGGTGGGGTTAATCTGGTATTGTATTTCTTACAACGGTTTGGAAAATATAGTATTTATTGACATCAATATGAACAAAAATGACTACTTAGATATTCTAAGATAGTATTTAAATAGCAACATTAAAAAATTGGGTACTGGAAATAATTTTTAATTCTCTCAGATTAATGACCCCAAACATTTCTCAGATATAGTAAAAAATTGCTGTTCTTTATTTACTCATATGTTATAAGAACATCATTCCAGTCGCTAGATTTTAATATTTGTAGACAAAATTAGAAACAGTTATTAAAAAACAATAAATAGTGAAGAAAAGTGATTTTAAAAGCGCACTAAGAACAGAATGATATAAGCCTGAATTTTACACATAAGCTAGTAGAATCTATGCTAATTAGGTTGGAAGAAGTTATAACATAAAAAGGAGACCGCACGAAATACTAAAGTAATAAAAACATAAATAAAACGTGTTTTTAATCCTCCGAATCATTTAAACTGTGAGCTGATTTTTTTAAAAAAATATATTTTTTGTGTTTAAAAAAATAAATATATTATGTTTTTAATAGAATATATTCAAAAACAATAACATTTTTTAATAGATCATTATACAATAATTTTTTATTTTCGTCTTACAAATCATCAAATTTACAGAAAATCAAAAGTGGATATTTTAACCTATCCTAAAAGTCACTGTATACGTATACATTCAATATACAAAAATAAAAGTAGATATGTGTACATATTATAATAGAAATATATATTTAGATATGCTTGGAAAATATACTTACGTTTTTCAATGATGTACATTTTTAGCATATTCCGTTAACGTTTGATATATTTTATTGTATGAACTAAAAACTATTGTTAACAGAAAATGTAACTCAACTCCCAGAATAGATTGTTACGTATATATTTGTATACATATTTAAGTATGACGTCAATTCAGAATTGGCTGACACGTCGTGTGGCAATTTCTGGTGGGGATAAGAGTGGGGATCGAAATGGTGTTCGAAAGTTGAGGCCGACAGAGAGTAGACAATGGCACCGGTAATAAATCTCTAGCGAACAAATAGAGGCACACAGCAGTAGATACATTGTTCTTTTCCATTTATAACTGACATTATATTCTGTACGTTCGTTTTTAGTTGGCTTATATGTATCTTTATTCGTATCTGTGTAAGACGTATGTCTGCAATGTGAATTTATTGGCAGTTGTCTTAATCAAATTGGTCGTTTTTGTACGTATTTCGATACTTTTTTTTACAAAACACACGATACTTAATTTCATTTCGTTTGTGTAATATTTATACTCTATTAACGATATTTACTTTTATTTATTTATGTTTATATATCGTATAAAATATTGTTATTTTATTATTAATGTCATACGATATTATCTAATGCTTAAAAAACATAATTATTTAATAAAAACTCTTTCCTTTCGATTATAAATTGTATAATTAGTGTAAATAAAATTAACATAGTAGTCTCAAAAAATAAATAACTAAATATACGATTTATTTTATAACTACATATCTATATCTATCTATCTATATATATATATATATATATATATATATATATATATATATATTTGCATATATATATATATATAATATTAAAAACTCTTAATTAAAAAACATTTTTGAATTTTTTAATATAACAGATTAATATTAATAATACTTTAGATCAATAAAATTGTTTACAGGCTAGCAATAAAATATTTGAAATATGTATTACTATTTACATTTAGAAAGATATTAACAGTTAATTTTCTATAGTAACAAATATTGACTTGTATTTTTATTAAAAGCATAGCGTGAATTGTCAAAGTGAGTAAATAGTTTAACAATACTGCATGTTTTATAAAAATGATTAGCATGATTTTATATTAATTTAAATGTGAATTTTTCAAATATGTACTTAATATTGGATGATATACATGTACAGAGTGGTCCAAATGAGACTATAGGATATAAACATATTTTTACTTGCTATCATTTACTGTTTTTTTTACTATCCATAAATCTCATTTAAGATATATATATATATATATATATATATATATATATAGGGTTTCCCAATATTCGTTTCAGTAGTATAATTGAAAATAAATCAAAAAGTATTTAATTAATTAGTTTTTTTTAAGCATATTCTGTGGCAATAATGATGGATCACAATTTCTCATTTACTCATATGACCACCACGATTTCACTTGACATAATGCATTCGTTTAATCCAATTTTTAATCACTTTTATACATAATTGTGGTCCAATTTCATGAATTACACTTTCAAAGTTTATTTTTAATGCTTCTGTTATTTGTGGTTTATCAATATAAACCACTGATATAGCATAACCCCACAGAAAATAATCCAATGGAGTTAGACCACATGATTTTGGTGGCCAGTTGTTGGGTCCATTTCGTGAAATAATGGACCCATTAAATTTTTATTTCAATAAGTCTATTGCAGTTTTTACAATTTCTAAACATTGTTGAAGTGTTTAACGTTCCATGATAATTTGCCAAACTATACTAAGTGGAAATGTTAAAATGAGCTTAAAAAATCAAACATGGCTGTCACCAGGTGTCAAAGTTCTGAAATTTTTATTGAAAAACCGTATATATATATATATATATATATATATATATATATATATATATATATATATATATACATATATTATATATATATATATATATATATATATATATATATATGTACATTTTCGTATATATATATGTACAGATTCGTTTTACGCGAATGAAAATCGCGTGAATAGAGTCTGTCAGTACAAAAGAAAACGAAATATTTGGAAGAAAAGCTAGTATAAGTTTTAGAAACACATTTTGATTTTACATAGCTTAACAAAAAAATAATAATAAGAATAACATTTCAGAAAACAAAAGTAAATTTTATTTTGTGTCACGCGTAAATTGATTGGTGATCGCGTAAATTGATATCGCGTCTAAAAAATACCGCGTAAATAGTGTTATAATTTACCGCGTAAAAAGAGACTCGCGTAAAAAAGTGCCGCGTAAATGGAAGGCCGGGTATATTGTTAAATATCAAATTAGTAAAATAATTTTAGTACGTGGAATTAAATTATTGCCTTTAAATATTATCATGTTAAAATGTTACAATGTCTGTAAAATAAAAATAAAAGATTCGCAGAATAAATAAATTTACCAACTTATTTAATATTTTACTTCTGAGAATAAATATCGCTAAATCTTATTTCAAATTTATTATGAATATATATGTATATATATATATATATATATATATATATAAACCCACTTGCATGCATAACGAATTAATTCAAATACCACTTACATTCGTTTATATTTAAATATAGTTAGTATATTTTTCATCACAATATTCAAAAAAGTATTATTGTACTTCGGCATTGCAGTTATTGTTAATATATCATTTCTAGTTTGTTTTTTTTTTGGTATTTTTCTTATTTTGAAATAAAATGTGTAACTGCTTAAAACAAACAGTTATCTAAACTCTTATATATATATATATATATATATATATATATATATATATATATATATATATATATATATATATATATATATATACATATATAA
The DNA here is from genome assembly GCA_029203775.1 of Neoneuromus ignobilis. Classification (NCBI taxonomy): domain Eukaryota; kingdom Metazoa; phylum Arthropoda; class Insecta; order Megaloptera; family Corydalidae; genus Neoneuromus; species Neoneuromus ignobilis. The sequence continues at coordinate 21,729,778 of CP092088.1, read as the reverse complement.
TTATTTTTTTAATTTTCGAATATTTCCTATTATTTACTTATTTCCTTCTTCTCTTTAATATTAAAACAGTTAAAAAAATATTCGTTATTCTCTGCTGAACAATGCTAGAAATATTCACTAAATAAATTGTTATTATTTCGTTTAATAATACTGACTTTAATAATTTATATACACGTGCATTGAAACATAGATTTATTTTTTTAAACACTAGAATTTTTAATATACCATTCTAAGTGAAAATAAAATGCTTCATAACGTTTCGTCTTCTTTGACAATGATCGAAAAATCAAGAAAAATGAAATATAGATATCTGTTATAAATGTATAGAAATAAAAATCAGATGTTTTTAAATAAAAATGTATATATATATATATATATATATATATATATATATATATATATATATATATATATAACATTGGATATTACACGTCAAATGTATTACAAATAATAAATGTCAAATAACATAACCTACAGCTAACGGAACATCAAATAGACTTTTTTAAACGTCAAAATAACACATATACACCTACAAGACATATGTATGTACACGTTAACATATACTGTCAAAATTTCACACATGTATTCATAAAACACGTATATGCGTCCTCCCACATACATCCACATGTACACAAGTATACTGACGCACACATCCACATTTTAACAATGAAGAGATACCATAGATGCTATTGTACACCTAAAACATCTTTTGCTGTTACGACGCTCGCCATTACGTCTTCCACCACCTCAACCTCGTGCAAGCGTTACAAAACACACAACTCCACTGTGCTTTTCGCCCAAGATGCCGCCGCGGCGTTAATAAAGCCATGTCAGCGGGCAGGGACAGCGACGCCGGTGTGGTACTGGTGCTCTGCTAGATGCGCGACGTACGAGTTAGTTATTAAATTCCAAGAAACGTGATGCTTGTGCTTGCTTGCTTGCACACCACTCTTCTTTTGCAACCATCATCGTCGCCCACCATACATCTCTACCCTTCACATCTCTCACAACACCTTACATACCTCTCTACACAGCTGACACTCTGTGGTGAAATGATGTTAAGATGCGGTTGTGACATGCAAAACACTTTTTGTATATGAATTTGACTTTTCGTAGTAGCAACTAATTATAATGTCAATTATAAACATTAATTATTTTAATGAATAAATTAATCATATTTTATTTTTTTTATTCCACATATTATGATCAAAGTATATCTTATTAATGATTTTAAAATTATTTATTAGTTGTTTTTTTTCAAAAAAAGAATGTTTTACATGAATAAATTACATATCAATAGTATATTATTGTGTAAAACTGTTAGTAATCATATAAAATCGTATATAATACATTTACGAAATTATTTCATGTGTAGTTTCTTTTATTTGTATAAAATTGAGTTAGTTGTAGCAAAAACTAATTATGATTTTATTCTATTCTTTTGAACGGATATTTATTTTTTTATAAATTATAAAAATAATCTGTAGAGAATTGCGAAATGGTGAAAGAAACATGATTAAGAAATCAAAATTTAATGATTAGAGATTCCATATAATTTATTTTTGATTATGAAATATATAGTGAATTAAAAGAAATAGAATAAAAAAACCTTTTTTTTAAGTTCAGTCATTACATATTTAATGGAAATATTGATTAATGAATTTTAACACAAATATAAATAATTGAAAAATTAGACTCAATACATAATTAATTAATACTAATCAATATTTTTTTCAAAAATTGATATTGAAAGAAAATATAGGAATTATTTATGTATTATAAGTTTATCTTTTCATTTTTTTTAGTTTTTACAGCATTATTTATTTCAACTATTAGTGTTTTATTTTTGAAATTATTTTATTAATTAATCCAAATCTTTTATTTATGCTTTAATTTTCCTGTCAAACATTTCCTTTATTTAATAACTATTTAGTGAATTAATAATATCAATAATAATTCAGTATATTCATATTTTAATTTATTTTCATATCCAATTAGTTTATAATTTGTATTCATGTCTTATATTTTATTTCTCATTAATATTAAATTGTTTTTTCCGATAAAAATATACCGAAAAAGTAAAATTTAGTGAATTGCTATACAGATTTTTTTATATATTTTAATTTATCAAAATACAAACATAGAAAATTAAATATTTTTTAAATTGAAAATTGAATACTGGCTAATATATAAATTAATTACAATTGACGGAAATTATACTTGAAAAATTAAAATATTTTTTTTAATAAAATAAAAATATATGGTCATCCAAATGTGACGCCTAGATTTATGTTTTATTAAAAAGAAACTATATGCATATTTCCCTATAAACCACCCTATACACATGTTTTTTTTTAATAAAACACAAATCTGCGTCACATTTGGATAATCTTATATTATGTATTATTACATTAACACTTAATATATTTGTCATTGTTATTTGATGTAATTTCTTAGACGAATTATAACATTAATTTCTAGACGAATTGCAACTTTTATTAAACTCCTAAAAATTTTTATTTTCTTCTTTATATGGAAAAATATAATAAATTAAATAATATTTTTAAAATAAATTAAATATTTAAATTTTAATAATTAAGTATAATTTTTATTTATAACAAATTTTATTATAACAGTAAATAATAACTATTAGTGTTTATTTTGTTTATCATTTTATTTTATATGGATTTAACACACGTATACACATCTCTCTCTCTCATATCATATATATATATATATATATATATATATATATCATATACATATATATATATATATATATATATATATATATATATATATATATATATATATATATATATATAATTATTCCAGTTGCAAGTTAGAAAGCAGAAAAATTTTACAGAAAAAAGTATTAATCGACTACAAAGAAATTTATTTCCTTGTAAACACATTTCTTTCAATAGTTTCTTTGAAAACTTTGCGCAAACAGAATCATTATTCTATCTGTGCTAAAGTTACTAACATTATTCTTACCTATAGGTACAAGTTTAGTAGAAAAAGATTCAGAAAAAAGTTACTGTGTATAGCATACACCCACGTTCAATTTATTTTTGTGAGTAGTGAAACGAAACGAAAATCGAACATTTTTAATATATATATATATATATATATATATATATATATATATATATATATATATATATATATATATATATATATATATGTAATATGACAATGTTTTTAGTATTAAAATAAAATTTATATTATCGATTTCCCACTGTTCATTTCGTAATATATAGGTAATTTTAATTCCTTTCTTAAAACTTTTTTTTCGTATGTATGAGTGTTAAAAAATTGAGTTATTTATATAAATTCATAAATAAATATTGTGCTATGTTGACAATAATTCAAAATATGAAACTATACTAGAAATTCAACCACAGATAATATTTAGTAGTATTAATATTTAAATTTTAAGAATATGATTTGGATAAAACCGAATATATACAAAAAAACATTTATAACATTATTAATATATCGTTTAATTATCATTGCTATATACATTAAAAAAATACTATACTTGGTAGTAAGTAAAACTATTAAATATAAATCGTCAATAACCCTTTATTTGCTAAGAGCGATTTTAGTTATCTTTCTCGATGCAATCATACTACAAGATACTCTATTCAATCTATTCAATCATAAAATTCCAGAAACTGTAGTTGTATTCACTTATTTACTCCATGGAATTAACGAATAGATACGAATATACGGTCTTCTTTCAATAGAATTCTGCCATAGCGAAAAGGCTAAAATACTTTTTGTGGTGTTGGGATAGAAAGGATTTTATTTTTTTGCATTTTTTTAAGTGTAATTTTTTTATTAGAACTCAATTTCTATTTAATTTTCTTCATTGTTGTTTGTAATGTGTATGTTCAGTAATGTATATATATATATATATATATATATATATATATATATATATATATATATATATATATAATGTTTGTATATGTTTATTGATTCTTTTCGTATATAGCTCAAGGCTTAAAAGTGTATTACATATTCTGCATTTATTTTAAAATTAAAATCAAACATATCCATTTTATTATTTTACGTGCATTCAAACAAGTTTTAATGTCATTTTCAATTCAGCGATAAAACTGGAAAAATCTCTGTACGAAAATGATTATTTCGATGTCTGTGTTTTCCGATGTCTGTGTTGTATGCAATGTCTTTTTTCTCTTTATTATCTTTATTATCCTCTCTTCGTTTCCACAAAATGAAATACGGTTAACGTCGAATGAGTGAAATCGCGTGGTATGTTGCTTTATCACAGCAATTTTTAGATGGCCTCTCCCCGCTGTTTTTGAAGTTTCACTCAACCGAACCTAACGTGTTTGAAACGCACTTACATTTCGTACACGGGTCATGAATTTTATATATTTTTCTCTTCGTTCGTCGTAATTTCCATTCAAAGTGGTGGTGCTATCGGTGTCGTGTCGCCGGATTACCACTTTTGAAGAAAGCGTGATTTTATGATGTGGGCTAATGAATGAAAAGCACTCTCGTTGAATATTAAATGAGACAAGTAATTTTTTTCGAAATGGATATGGTCTCGGAATTATATAAAAACGAATTCACCACTAGATTCATTAAATGACTATTAAAAGAATTATCAAACAAAAAGAGAAGACTCTATTTTGAGTTTGTTTGAATAATTTTATACCCACAGATATTAACAATATATATTCATATCGTTACATACAAACATACACACACATATATATTTATATATATATATATATGCATACAATTTTTTTTTCAATGTTATCACCATAACTCAATATTTTATTCATTTGCATGCATATTTTATGTTTCGAAGTAATGATTTTATAAAAGTTAAATTAATGCAAAAAGTAATACAAGGTCGAAAATTTACGTTATTTATTGATTGTTTTCCTTGTTAAACATTTTGTATATACATATTATATCGACGATATACACTGCATTGTACAAAAATGAAATATCAAACGTTTACAATTTTTTTTGTTAAAAATACAGACGTCAATAAGCATAATTTTTTCTATTCATTATGTAATAGAAAAACTATTTAAATATTTAATATTACTTTTTTTACTAGTAATATTTAAAAATAAATCATAAATATGTACATAACGTGTGATAACAATTGTAAATGGAGTCTAAAATTTCAAATAATTGTTAATATTTTCAAATGTAAATAATTTAAATTGTAACATTTTTTACTAATATATTTTTAGACTTTTTTATATCTATATTATTTTTATTATTAACATATTTTTTAAGTAAGAGTGCAAATGGAAGACAAATAATTGTTATTAATCGATTCTATATTTTTAATCTAGGAATCTTATTGAATAATTTTGAAAAATGTAAAAAATCCTCGTTAATAATGGAATTTTAATATCAATTTAGTAGTGATTCTACATTAAAATGTAATTTCCTTTGCTGTAATTTTCGAACAATAATTTGAATTATAATATTTATAATAATTAAAACGTCAATCTTCCTATATTCACTAAATTTTTCACAATTACTTTTTATCTTAATTTATTCACTAAAAATTGTTTTTCCTTAGTTTTTGGAATTTTATTATTTGACGAAATAATCTAACTGGAGTTTTAAAAAACTACTCTGCATACAATATTACTAACCTTCTCGTCATACAGATAGTTTTATATAACGTGAATCCTGAGTTTCGAGTTGGTACTCAAGGGAATGTTGCTACTTATTATAGTTATTCCAAGTCACTCTTAGTGTAAAAGTCTCGTAAAACTTATATACTTATTTGAGAATTTGTATATATTTACATTAATATGTATAGTACTATATGTAAGAAAATTTGTTTTTAAATGAGTTCATTAATTTTTTTTCAAAAAAAGTTTATTAAAAATCATCAAATTTATTATTTTCATCACATTATCACTGTTAATTTTTACAAAATTCATTATTTTTTACAATGTGGAGTGTATTAAAATAGATTTAGTTTTTATATTGATTTTGTGAATAAAATCGACATTAAAAGAATGTTCAAAAAGTATTGAAAGATTATCTTATATCATTTTTTTGGAAATAGACGAACTTAATAGATTTTTATATATTATTTAAATATTAAACTGAAATTTGTTAATTTGTAAATAAAATATTTTTAATTATATTTATTTAATTAACTATATAGAGGGTCATCCAAGTGTAACGCCTAGATATGTGTTTTATTAAAAAGAAACATGTGTATAAGGATGTTATATAGGGAAATATGTGTATAGTTTTTTTGGTTTCTTTTTAATAGAACACAAATCTAAACGTCACATTTGGATGATCCTATATTTTTATTATTGTTTTTAGATTTTGATTGGTAGATAATATTTTCTTTAATTTTTTTTCTGAAATTACAGTTAAATATTCGGTTATACGGTATAAAAAGTAGGGTTTTTTGTAAACATGTCGTCATTATTTTGTCTTTTCTTGTGTCTTTTGAAATTTAAATTTTGATTGTTTTCATCTGAAGTACTTGTTATCAGAATTACATTTTAATTATCTTATATCCTATATGTTAATAATTTTTGACTACTGTTTTTGGTACAAATTGCTGAAATAAATTTGATTTTTTTTAAATTTTTTAAAGCAGTTCACAACATGAACATTGCATTCTGTAAATGAAAAGTTATTAAACGCAATTCAGTGTTGATATGAAATGTTTTGTTCAGTTAATAAGGTATTTTAAATGAACCTCATAAAAAATCAAACATGGTCATTAATAATGACCATTTAAAACTTTTTTGTAGTTGATTCTTTCAAACCTCTGAAATCAAACACCAAAAATTTAGATATGTCTCTTTGATTATACAAGGTATCTTGAAATTATTGGAAAAATTAAAAACTATATAAATTAGATAATTTGATATTAAAATGAATCAATCTTTGTTTGATATAGATTCTTTTTGATAATCGAAAATTATATGAATAATTACTAAATTCTAAATAAGTCCCAAAAAATCATTCTAAGCTATCATTACACCTCCAAAAGAGTATAGTAAGTATGGTGGTCGAATTATTTTTTATTCCTTTTTTATTATGTTGAAAATAATCATCCCGTACAAATAATGCGAACAAGTATGTATGAAAAATTAAGTAAAAAACAGTCATCATTGGTGAACTGACATGTTGTTTCCATACTTCTTCATAAAAACATTATACATTATATTTTTTTAACACCTATATACAACTTTTCCCAATTGAAATGTGATATTTTACCGCATTTATTTTGCTCCTTTGACATTTCATCAACAGATTTTCATATCTGCAGAATAATGAGTTGTTTTTTGCAGTAAGCAGTTCTTATATTGAGCCCTTGTCATATTTCCTTGAAAATTAATCTTTTTCAGGAAATAATTATTTGCCTTATAATTTAGATATAAAACAATATAATGGAATTAAACGAATCACATTCTGATTATTGGAGTAGATACGGCTTGTTATATGGTGATTTTACAAGCTTTTTTAAAAAAATTACAGTTCCTATGATAAAATTTACAATAGTATATTTTCTTGTATTTTCATTTAATGTTTAAATTTTTCTCATAAAAAATACACACACACACTGTCATAAAAATCTACTAATTATGATCCATAATGATAAGTAACCTATTCACCATAATGGCTTTTTTATCGTAGACTTGTGTAAAAACAATAGTAGATTTAAACGTTGAACAGATGTGAAGCTTCGGTTCCTGGCGCCCATTGAACGGCCACACTGTAGTTGTCAGTATCATGCCGGTCGTTCGGCCGGTAAAATCAATATCTGACTTTGTACCTACATGCAAACATGTTTAGAATACATAAAAATCAAATGTCTTTTCCGAAGGTCTTGCAACAACGTTAAGGTTAACAAAACTGTCCCACTAATAACGTTTATTTTGTCAATATTGCTTCTTTTCGTTTTATATGTTTGGAACATTGGAGTATTTCCTTGAATATATTTTAGAATATTATTTACATTATAGCGTTTTGCTAGTAAATCTTATATATATATATATATATATATATATATATATATATATATATATATATATATATATATATATATATAGCTAGTTGCAAAAGTTATGGGATAATCAGAACAGTAAAATATTTTAAATAGTTAAAAATAAACAACAAGCAGAATCAATAACTGAAAACGTAGTTTAATGTGTTCTATTAGATATAAATCTTCATCAAATTAATAAAACTTATTTATATATATATATATATATATATATATATATATATATATATATATATAAAGGTCATCCAAATATGATGCTTAGGTTTGTGTTTTATTAAAAAAAAATATATAGAGAGAGAAACATGTGTATTGTTTCTTATTGATAAAACACAAATCTAGGCGTCACATTTGTATGACCATTTTTATTGAGTCTACCAGAAAGTTCTATCCTTTTTTGAATTAAAAAAATAATACATTTTCAGTATATTCATTAACATTTACTGAAAAATATAATTTTTCCTTCGTTACTAATAACCTCTTCCCAGCGTGATGGTAATTTGTGAATTCCATTTCAGTAGAATGGCTCATTTTTGAAATTTGAGATGACATTATCGGACAGAACTTTCCGATAGACCTAATATATTGAGATACATAATAAAAAATACTTCTTCTGTAATTCAATACAAAAATGAAAAATCAATCTCACAAAACACATTAAACAATATATTGTTTCGAACAAGATAATAGTTCTAAACATCCTTTAATTTCATTTCAATATGTAATGAGGTTTCCTTCTTATTCAAGAACTTTGTTAAGTCTTCTTAATATTGATTTAATTACTTAGTAATTACTTCTACTGTAATAGTATCTCTTTCAATTAGTAATATATTTTTTAAAAAAACTTGAAATAATTATATACGATTATTAAAAAAAAATTTCCCAAAAATACTCAAGAGAATTTATCAAATGACAGGCGATATTTAAATAATTTTTGAACAATTATATAACAAGCAAATATGTATTACATGAAATTTGTCCTTGAAGTTATTTTTTTTTTAGTATTACAAGTGTTATATATATATATATATATATATATATATATATATATATATATATGTCAAAAAATATGCATGCTTCTCCATTGTCTTATCCATAAAATGAAAATATCCAACCCACATACAGCTCCAAATCGTAATATTCTCGTTACCATGCTTTACAGTTGATTTTATTTTTTGTAATTTTTTTATTAGATTTCTTTCACAAATTTAATAAATGAATAAATCAAAAATTAATAAATCTAAATGTTTATTAATTTTTATAAATTCTAGTCTTGTTTTTATTTTTTTTTCGTTTAGAAAAATATGAAAATAAAAAAAATTCATTATAGTCTTAATAAATATCTACGATTTCTAAGTTTAAGTTTTTCTTCCTAGTTATCCAAACTACTAGTTATTTTCCATATGCTTATTCCTGATTTTTTTTTATTTCTTTCGGTATATATTTTTTTGCTGCATTGGTATCAAATTTTGTTACTACCGTATTAAGATTTATTATCTAGTTGAGTTACAGCATTAAATCTTTTTATTATTTTAAAAAAAAACTATAATGACATATGTTAATTATTTGCGTAATTTCTCTTACAATTTTATTTTTATTTTTTTTTGTAATGATCAATAATTAATTTTCTTTTTTCTAATTTTTCTTTTCGTACCAAATTGAAAAAAAAATGATTTAAATATTTCATATCAACAGCGTGATGTTTTGTGGCTGCTACGGAAAATCATACGAAACTAATAAATGAAAGAATCTCGATATATACAATCACAATAAACGAAAGAATTCCCTCAGTTCATTTCGTATTACATGACATTTGTAAGGTCGATTTTAACATAGTAACAATATGCGGATTTTTATATTTTACGAAAATATTTTCAAGGAAAAATGATGATGTAAAAATGTATATCTAATATAATATTAATAAAAAAACTTTATAACATATCAATTTTTGTTCAATAGCCATTTTTTAACATTTAAAATGTTTTTATTTTAATCTATCTCCCAAGTTTTTTTAATATATATATATATATATATATATATATATATATATATATATATAACACAACATAATTGTTAAAAAAATAATCTATAATTAAATATTTTTTCAAATTCAAATAAACCAATTTAATTTTTAAGTAAATCGTAACATTTCAAAATAAGTAAATATGTAAAACTGTATTATCAATACAATAACGATAAAATAAATTTCTAACGTACATTAAAAATTGTTGAGTAAAATAAATATATAAGAAAATTATATTCCATATTAAATGATATTCATACATTTTGTAATATTCCGCTTCACAGGGTATGTTATATTAAGATTGTTATTCATACGTAGTATATTTGAACTTGACCGTTTAGAAAATGTCAAGCTACCATTTAAAAATATCAAGCTATTTACGTTTTAATATAATACATATCGATTTAGTAAATTAGTTCCGTAGCAATAAAATGTCTACGTTTAAGGGCAGGAAACACACAATGAACATTATAATAAAATTTTAGAATTATGACTGTACTGAAAAATTGATGTTTAGTTAATGACATTTAAAAATTTGATATTTTTCTCAACATATATATATATATATATATATATATATATATATATATATATATATATATAATACAATAAAAATATCACAGTTGATTTGACGCTAGTTCATTTTTCACTTTATGATCATTTTTTAAAATCATAAAATTTTATAAAAGTGTTCAATAGTTATATATTTTTAAATTATTTGTTTATGCACGTTTGAAGGATGGTGCCATTATTTTTAGTACATAATTAAAAAATTGAAAATAAAACAAGCATGATAATATATCATGTAAATAAGTCATTTCTTAAAGTTACTTAAAAATGTTTAAGATGTTGTTCATAAATTTTAAGTAAATAGATTTGTCTTTGTATATTATATTTTTAGTTCATTAATTATCTCTAAAATTCATTTTTTAATCTATAGTTATCTACAGATATTATTTACTATCAGTATCTATCTTCAAGCTTTCGATTATTAAAACTTTTTATTTAGTATTTTTTTATATTGGAAATGCGTCTTACCACCAAAACACCTCAGCCTAAGAGAATTTGGTATACAATTCATGATTTAGTCCTTGTAATCGAGTTTTTATCTTCTGCCAGATATAAGACCCCATTCACAAAGTCTTGATAATCACCTAGAACCGTGTTGCGCAACCTTTTTACACTTGTGACACCTTTACTCAGACTGAAATTTTACGCTACCCATTATTTGTTGTTACCATCCTATTTTCAGAACTTTTGGTTTGAGAATTTCAACATGAGAATTTCTCAAAATTGTCATGACCCCTTACAATTTTTCTGCTACCTCTTGAGGTTGTACACCACAGACCTAGACTAGTATGAATTGTGGACTAAAGATTAAAAATATTTCTCAATTCAGTATTCCATATTTTCAGACTATTCAGCGGATTCAGTGTTACTGACATAACCAACATATGGGATCTCTCTGAAATAGTCCCATAGTTTGAGGTGTTTCTTGATTCTACATGTTCAGTAATAAAAGTCAGAAATTTCATATAACTTTATTTTTATAATATTATCAAGAATTTAAATAGTATTTTACTATGATCACATAGAAACCCATAAAATATTTTGTTGGAAAAGTTTTTCGAACATTTGTTCGCTTCCTTAATATACCATTATCTTACTATAGCTCTCACAAGAGAAGTACTAATACCACATATTAGTTCTGAATTAAAATGGAGATCAAGCTTTTTTTTAAACCGTGCATCTGCCCTTTTTTTCTCTGAACTTCATTGTGTATAGATATCCACTGCAATTCAACATGATTGTAGGTTGTAAGTTGTTAGGATTGTCTGATAACATTTTATAATAATTAACGAGCTAATTTTTTTTAAAGAAAATTATCTTAAGAGCCATCTAACTGCTTGAATTGAAGAGAATATACTCATTCACGTATCCTTTCTTCCAATAGAAAGTATGTATCTAAAAAATAGTTGTCAGTTTTTGATTTTTATCAATTATTGAATTCATTATTCATGATAATTGAAAGTATTATATTGTTTATAATTTATAAATATGACAATGAATTTTATAAAGGTTGGCCCAAGTGAAATTGAAGAATGTAATATGTAAATGTGTGACTAAACCTTCAGTCTCATTTGGGCCACCATATACAACATACAGTTTTTTCACACAGTTAAAGATTTCATTTATAAAAATGAGATTATATTTTTATATACTTTAGAAATATACACAGATATATATATATATATATATGTGTGTGTGTGTGTGTGTGTGTGTATCTCGTACAAAATAATATTTAAAATTTATTTTTTAAATAAACACTATTAAAAATAAATTATCATTCTTTTAAATTTTTGCGGCATAAAATACTAAACTTATTTATTATTTATTTCATATCTTAACTTTTTTAATAATATACATTGTATGTTAAAATTTAAATACAATAATTATGTAATTTATATACATTTGTCACAGTAGTATTAATTAAGGTATAATGTAATCAATACAGTTTTATTGATTTTTAATATACCACACATACTTAATAGTTTATTGAGAATTTTATGTGAAAATTAATAAAGTATGAAAGCAAGTTTTAAACAATCTCGATTATTGATTTGAATTTATATTGTTTTACTATCTTCATTCAAATTACTTATTTATATTTAATACCATTCTTTTATTAATTTTTTGACCATATTTACTTAGACTGTTTTCAATAGGAAATTAATTTATTTCCATTAATAAACGTCAAGCCTCTAAGCTGGTGTTGTTTCTTCGTCAGTTTATTTTGTATCCATTAAAAAAATCGTTAACTACTTTTTGTCATCAATCAATATTCCATCAAATAAAAATACATCAAACATAATGTTTGTGTAATACTTTGTTTCAATGTATGTTCATATTCACACGACAATATAGGTAGGGGTTCAATTTATCCAGTTTGTAATAAAACCATTAAAATCACATTGTCCTCAGCTTGGTCACGAAACTATAAATTCCTTGACGTATCGGTCCGTTCTGCCGATAAATTAATCTGTCTTGCGAGCTCAGTGAAGGATTATCGGCCTGCCATACCGACTGCAGTTACTTTATGACTTACGCCGAACAGAGTGTTCCATTCGTTACTGGCGTTGTCTTCACACACATTATTGTATCAACGACATATTTATTGTTATTCAGTTATAAAATTTATAACCTTTACAGGATTTATAAAACTATATAAAATATCATATTAATGTCAACCGTTTCATACTTTCTATAATCAAATTAAATTTAATATTTGTATACTGTATTAACCATATTAAGTATATTATTTAAATTTGTTGCATTTTTTTTAGGTACTAAATGATAGAAAATGAATTAAGAATCGTTTATTTATATTCCAAATAATGTATTAAATAAAAGTAAAAAATATTATTTTACCATTTTACAATTCACCTTAATTTATAACAATGTAGAATAACATTTATTTTATTTTTATTGTTAATATTAGTGAACAACTTAACTAATAACGAATATTGAAGAAAAAAGGAATCGAAAGTCTTATATCTCTATGTCGTAAAAAAGTAAAAATAATAACTATAAAATTTATCATCATTTGTTAGACGAGAGATTTTGTTAAACCTTTAATAAGCTTTTATATCTCTAGATTTTTCAAAGCATTGAAGGAAAAAAATAGAATGTTTATATTCAGTGTTAAAGTTCATACAGTTATATTAATATCTGATTCATAATAAAAATTGAAAGTAAAAATAAAATATTCCTTGATTAGAGCTATTATTTAAAATTGTAAAAAAAATAATAAACATAAATCAATTGATTTTAAATTAGATATATTTAATTAAAATCACACAAGAAAATATTATTTTTTTTAATATAATTTAATAAATGGAAAATTAATAAAATATAAAAATAACTTAATGTTTATCAAATTTTTGACAATGAAATATTTTCAAATCATATGGTTTTAATTGGCGTCATTCGTTTAATATTTACTTTGTTTAATATTCATTTACTATATTTCGATTTTTGATAAAAGCTTGATAATATTTTAGGTTATAAATATTGGATACATTATAATTGATAATAGATAAAGATTTATCACAATTGATAATAGATAAAAAAAGTTATTTATTCTCTCATTTTCTAATATAAATTCTAGATTTTGTATGAAAATATTCTGATGATAATGGTATGGCTATTGAAATACGTATCAGCAACTAACATGAAGAAATAAATGATTACTGAAAGTATTGCTACGATTCATTTCTGTTAAAATGTATGTTTCTTCTTCTACACTACACATTTTTGTTTAAAAATTTTAATTAGTCTTCTAAAATAATTTATTTAAAAACTATTCTTGTCTTTCATAATCAGAAGATATATCTTCATTTTTGCACTTTGTAAACTATTTCGAAATATTTAAAAGTATTTATTTAAACTCTTAAGTCATTATTCATTAGTGTCAAAATTTTATTCTCTTTTATTTTGTTTTTTTTTTCATTAGAGAGAATCTTATTTATCCTATTTTGTTAATTAGTATAACTAGCATTTTGCTATAGGTGTTTTTTTAAGCTTGATAGAACTTTAAGTTGAATCTTTATCGAAAGTTCTATCGAACCTAAAAGCACTTTATCATACCTATATATATATATATATATATATATATATATATATATATATATATATATATATATATATACATAGAGAGAGAGAGAAAGAGTTTAGATTAGATAGAACTTTTGATAGGGATTTAATTTAAAGTTCTATCACATTTTAAAAAAACACCTATACTTCACAATTGTTTTCTCCATTTTTCAGTTTTAATTCATTTTTTATTACTTTCAGTAATAAAAAATGTAATTTACATTTTTTTTCTATTTTAAATTACAAATATTACTACTTTACTAGATTATGTCATAATTATTATTATTTCAATATTTATTCCATAAAAACCACAATTAATGATTATAAAAAAATATATATTATTATTTATATAAACTCTATACTCCTAATAAGCTACTTAATTCACTATAAGCCGATTTGAAAATAACATGGTATATTTTTGATTAAAATGAATTCACTAAAATGAGCTGGCTATAATTATGATCCCTTAGAATGAATAATTTAGTACAGTTAAGGATTTCTTTTGCCTTCAATAAATTTTTAAGCAAAAATTCTTTACGTTTTTTAGTATTAATTGTATTTTAAAAACGTGATCATATGAGTGATAGTGAGCTTAATTTTTCAAAATGAAGATCATGATGATAAGCATAATATGAATTTATTTTTACTCACGACAATACATATACATATATATATATATATATATATATATATATATATATATATATGTATACATAATCATCTAAATTTGACGCCTAGATTTGTGTTTTATTAAAAAGAAACAAAAAAAATTATACACATGTTTCCCTATACAGCACTCTATATACATGTTTCTTTTTAATAAAACACAAATCTAGGTGTCACATTTGGATTATTATTTCTCTCTCTTTCTATATATATATATATATATATATATATATATATATATATATATATATATATATATAAATTTTTACTATATGCATATATTGATTTTTATGTAATTGTATAGTTAATGCTTAAAATGGTACTCCTATATTCATTTTGTATTGTCAACTCTGTTTCAAACACTCGCATCCTTTTATACCGAGCAAGAGTTTCTTCAACGTTGCACATAACAAAGATGCGAAAGACAGCGAATACCGGATCAGAGTTGAGATTGAGCACGCAACGGCGAGCTATTACTGATAGCCGTTATTAACTATGATTGTCGTTTCCATTAGCAAAGTTACACGTCCGTTCAACGGGCATTGCGCCGCTTGGCATTGTTTTATTGGTTCTCATTATGGGTCGAGGAGACGGAGACGCTGCAGGCAAGTTTAATTCCACCACAGTGAAACGGGTTCGTTTATGGATTATAGGGATCGAAGGCAGCCTGATTTTCAGGGTACAGGTGACGATTTTATGTGTCATAATTTTAATGCGTCCACAAGAATAATACGTCGTATATTTCTCAGCGATTTGCATGCAAGACTTACAATCCAAAGTCTTGTTAATGAACTTGTATTCATATGGCGTTTGAACTTTATTGGTCTTAATCAGTAATTGTGCTGAACACAAATTACGTATTTACAAATTAGCAATCCTAATGTATTGATAATTATTGTTATAATAAATTCTTAACAAAATACACAACTGAACCTCTCCAAACGAAACATTTATATATAAGATAACTTAAATGAGACTGAAGGGTAGTTAAGAATAGTAAATAATATAGGATATTTTTTTTAACGTGATAGAACTTTAAATTGAATCTCTATCGAAAGTTGTATCTAACCTAAAAAAACACCTTTATCATACCTTTATATATACATACACACATACATGTATATATATATATATATATATATATATATATATATATATATATATAAAGCATCTATATAATGCAAGTAAATGTATTTCAGAACACTTTAATCTCATTCGGACCTCTCTCTCTCTCTCTCTCTCTGTATATATATATATATATACATACATACACACACACACACACACACACACAAACACGTCATGGATACATACACAATTAAAAGCACTCATTTGTATTTTCAAGTAAATTTATCTCTTATATTTAAGTATTTCTATATTACTTGTAAATCGCATTCGATGAAAATATTATTTTTGAATAAGGTTTATTAATAACTTAGTATAGTTATTAATAAATTATTTTTAATAAATAAATATAGTTATTTATCATTATATTTTATCATTATCATCAATCTTTCTGTTCTGTATTGAATGGTGACTTCTTCCAAAACTTTCCACTCTCAGAGATGTCTCTCTCTTGCACTCTACGTCAACAAATTTTCTCACGTCTCTATTTTATCTATCCATGAATCTTTCTCTATATCTTTATTTGTCTGGATTTTCAATCAATAATTTCCTTCATTTATTGGTAGTTTTCTGTTTTTACTATATGACACCAATTTACATTCGAATCTTTGTATCCTTGGTATAATGTTTGTAACTCTTATTTAATTTCGAATCCACTTGTTTTTCTTTTTGTCCTTATGTGTTATTCCTAACATGCACTTTTACATGATTCTCTGTCTAGTCTGAAGTCATCGAATTATTGTAAAATTCCATATCCATATTACATAAAGTAGAACAAATATCATGTATGCATTAATCAAAAACTTCTTAAAAGAAAGAGCATTATTTGTTTTCCTAATGTTTATATATATATATATATATATATATATATATATATATATATATATATATATATAAAAGATCATTTAAATGCGACGCCTAGATTTGTGTTCTATTAAAAAAAACACAAAAGAAACTATACACATATTTTTTCCTGATAAAACACAAATCTAAGCGTCACATTTAGATGATACTCTATATAAAATACAATTTGTGTATGTGTTTATAAAAAATTTTTTTAGTAAATCTAATTATTACCAAATTATTGTAATTTTTAACAAAAAAAGCATCATTATTTATAATCAACAATATGAAATTAATAACTTAAGATAATTGACAGTAATTAATTTTCTTGAACATAGAGTTATTAGATTTATAAAAAATGCAACCAAATTACTATAACAACTGATTCTACGAAATAATAAAAATTGTGTAAAGTTAAGAATACGTAATCAGTCTGAAGGCCAAGAACTTCCTGTATTTTATAATCTAGTTAAAAGTAATATTAATACTAATCAAATAATTAGTTTTAGCCAAATAATATTTCCAATTTGTTTTAATATCCATTATTAGACATATAAGAGAACTATTAATATTTTAAGAACGAATGTGTTAAATATTAATACAAATTGAAAACCTTTTTTTAAAACAAAATATCATTTTGAAAAAAATATTATTTTTTCTCAATTGTTTGATTAATTATTGTTATTAATATATTTCATTCAACAATATTTTTATTATCATCAATAACCAACTTATTTTTTACTAACAGATAATTTATTTTTAGTTCATTTTTCGTTTTTACTGGAAATTAAGTCAAGAAATTAAAGATAAATAATAAATTAATCCTTAGTAATCATTAATATATTTTTTTTCCAATAAACAATTTAACTTTTAGCTATTATGCAATTTAATATGCAATTATTTAGTTTAAAATATATATATACAATATATAATATTATATATATATATATATATATATATATATATATATATATATATATACGAGTATATATATATATTCATATACATAATAGTAAATAAAGTTTTTACAAAATACCAAAAAAATGTTTATGAACACAGTATAAAAAATATATTTCATCTATCTTTATGCAAAATTAATAAGGAACCAAAATATACATTGGATTTTTAATAAAAAAAATTCAAATTAATATTTTACTAAAGTAGCAAAAACTTTGTATAAACAGAACTGTGTTATCTTCCGTAAAATTTCAAATTACTTTTCTTACAAAATTTTATGTTTAATTAAAATTTACTATAAAATATCTTAGATATAATATAGTAGTTTTAATATACATGCATGAAACTGTAACAAAACTAGAAACTACTCATCGAAACAAAAATACGTAAAAAATTATGTACATATCCTTATATTTATTGAAATGAAATTAATATTTAAATAATAAAGATAGAATATTTCTATGTAATGAAAAGATTGTTTAATTCAGTACACATTTCAATATATAACAATGTTAGATATATTTAAGGATAAAAAAATCATATATTTGTACGTATAATTGGTCGTAAAGGATTGTGTAACTAACAGAAACACCATAGTACCATTAGTATTGATTGACCACTAACGCAGGTCTGACAGATGTTGATTTTGTAGATGTTTTGCGTTCAGTTCAACATGTTGTGATAGTAAATTGAAAATCTGTCGTTTCAGACTAAACTATTAATTTGAAAACACTGAGAATATTTCAATGAATTAATTATTTAATTCACTTCTCATTCGTATGTGTCTATACATCATTTAACGTATATATTTTTTGTACATTATTTATTAACAGCATTCATTTTTTGTTTAGTGTTTTAATCAATATTAGTCGTTAAGTATTATCAACTATAATTGTAAATAATAATTATGGAGGATAAGATTAATATTAATAGCACAACGTTTAAAAGTGCAGGAACAAAACCATTATTGAGTGACATATTTCGATAATTTTGAATAGTTTTTAATATGTTAACTTTTTAAGAAATATATCAAACTTCTCTCTATTATTTAAAAAATGCGTCTTAAAGATACATATATCTTTCCATTAGGTTAGAACTAGTTAAATAATTTTTAGTTTTTTTATTTTATCAAAAATCGATGTTTTATGAAAATTTCAAAATGTATTCTCTCTCCTTCTCTCTCTCTCTCTCTCTCTCTCTCTCTATATATATATATATATATATATATATATATATATATATATATATATATATATATATACACATGTTTAAACTCAAAAATGAGTTTCTAATTCGAATAGTTGATAACAATAATCTTTATTTAATCGTCCTAATAAAGATTACTTGCTGAATTTCAATTCATTAAATTGTTTTTCTTTACCAGGGGTTTTGTTTATTTCCTTCTATTTTAATTGACTAATAAAAGTTTTAAAAATCTGGATACGTATTTCAATATTGTTTAACTTGAATAACACTCCTTAATGTTTTACGTGGTTTAAGATATTTGATGTCATCCGATGTGTTTTCTATTTGTACATATCTTGAGTAGATGCGTCGATGACAAGTGATGGAGATAGTTGTTGGATTATGCAAGATTCAAGAGCAATTTATTGATCTGAGTTAGTTTATACATTTATACAGGTTTATGTACATAGATATAGGTATATATATATATATATATATATATATATATATATATATATATATATATATATATATATATATATATATATATATGAATTGATGACATTGAGAGTTTTGACGAAATGTTTGTGTTCAATGTCTGTATATATCTGTGGGCGCAAATCATATACATATATATATATATATATATATATATATATAAATTTATATACACACACAATGTTTTCTTTCTTTTTCAGTGTGTGTATTTTCGTCGTTTTGTTCTGGTACTTACTTAATGTACACGTTCGATGTTAAGTGTTTCGTATTTTTTTTCTTTGAGTGTGTAATAAATCAATAATCGTTCCTTCTATCTCCTACATAATTTGATTTATATCTGATTTTTTCCCTTAGAACTTCGTATACAAATTCGTGACACATCTTATCGTCGCAATATTAGTTTCTTTAAAAAAAATCTTGGTTGAATAAAAGTACTTAGCTGGAGTCTTAGCATTCAAATGATTGATATTTCTTTGAAAAATATTATAGTTAAATAATTTTGGAAATTTAATATCTGTCTAAATATTATATTAAATATCAAACATAACTCAAAGAAATATTAAATTTAATATTTATTTTTCGATCGATCATAGACACTTTAAAAAAAAGTATTGAATTGCAAAAGTTGTACTACGTGTAAAATAGGCGTACGTTAATTTTTCTATTTCATAATTTTGAATTATTTAATTTATATTTTTATATAATCAGAAAAGTCACGTTTTGACAAAAAATAATTAGTACTATCTTGTAGTTTGCTTATTGTATATTATTTAACTATTTAATATTTTTAAAAAATACAGTACTGATTTTTACAAGTAATATTAACACATTGTTGACCGGTCACGAGTTAACTCGTGTTTCCATGCCCAAACGTTGTTGACCGATCACGAGTTAACTCGTGATTGCACTTGCATTAGCAATTTCAATTTATGAAACCCAGGGCAATATAGAATACTGCAAAAGCTTTGTTCATCGTATTTAGACGTGTCCCTTTTATTATAAAAAAAAAATATTTTTCTAGATATTCAGATTTTTATAACAATTTTAGTTCTGTAACATTTTAGTTCTGTCCACATTGAATTACGAAATAATAGCCGGTGACATGAGATAGCTTCAGCGTAAAATTGCCGGTCAACAATGTGTTAAGACTACGATAATATAAAAATGTTTCACAAATATTTTAATGGAGTTTTAATGATGAATGACAAGAACAACATATACAAATACACATACACACATATTCACATACATGTGTGTTTGTGTATATATATATATATATATATATATATATATATATATATATATATATATGCGTATAGAGAGTATTTGTGCGTATATACAATAATAATAAAAGTAAAAAAGCTCCATTAGCAAATTAACTTAACAATTACACCATTTATAATGTAAAGCTTCCGTTAGATGTAAAATGCACATTTTCCCATACCAAATTATTAATTAGCTAAAAAAAATATATGGCACGAAATGTACTTGACTAATGTACTAATTGTACTTCAATCATATTCAGTGACAACTTTTTAAATTTGATTTTTGTTTTATACATTTTAGTTCATGCATTGTAATGCATGCATGCTAACAGTATTAATTAATGTCAAATACTAATTGGAATACAAATCAGTCAATCTAGTTTGGCTGTAGTGGTCGTTCATGGTTGAGAAATGAACGCACGTGTTTATCTGCAGATTTGCGATTTGGCTTTAGTGCTAGTCGATTGACGCTTGCCGGTTAACCCCATGCACACATAAACAAACGGATTTAGATGTCTGGCGTCACCATGCGAACTGATAAAGTTGTTATTCAACTGGCTTTGATAGATTATATACTGAATTAGTACAGAAACGATCATTATCTTAGAAATAATATAAAAATAATTCGAAAGCAGTTTATGTGAAAAGAAGTAAAATGCCAAATAAATCTTAATTTTACACGAAAATGATTGATTTTTTCTGATTGCTACTAACTAGTGTTATATTTTAGAAAATGACTTTTCTAACAAATTATAAATAATGTCAAACTTATAATGAAGATATTTTTGTTCTTCGAAATAATAATATAAATCGTTCTATAATATAAATCATTTTCTTTATATTACTGATTTTTTTGTAAGGTGTATATATATATATATATATATATATATATATATATATATATATATGTGTGTGTGTGTGTGTTTATTTTTTAAAAAGTATTAAATAATAAGAAGTTACACTATTGTACCTCATTTTTCACTGTAGACAAAATGGGCCTTTCCACATTAATCAGCATGCATACAGTATTCACGCCCATTACCGCTCGTCTCACACCCTCTTATCATCAAACTCCCCCACCTAAAAAAATTAGTTTTCGAGTAAGAGCGTGAGACGAGTGGTATGGGCAGTGAATACTGTATGCATGCTGACTAGTGTGGAAAGGTCCAATTACATTTGTTCTGTCTTAAATCACCTTGAATATTTTTTTTCAAAACATACCAAACTTTGTTTTTATCAACAAAACTGTCTTTAATGATCTTTAATATCCTTTATTTTTCAAAAGGCACCAAACTTTTTTTTAAAAAAAAGAAGAAATTTGTTTGTTTTTAAAAATAGTATTCGATGATTTGTATAGAGTTGTTTGATCAAAAATTCTACTCTTCTTAATATTTTATTGTAATCAGAAAATCTTAATAAAAATTTGTTCTATTTTAACAAATATATTATAGGAATTCTAAATAAAATTAATAGTTTTCTATTTTTCGATCTTTTTTTCTTTAAAAAAATTCATTATCTCATCAAGATTTTGTCATAATTTTTAATATATAATTTAAATTTTAAACATTTTTATCCAAACATACAATTTTATTAAGCACAATTTGTTACTAATACGGTTTACTGATTTTACTTAGTAAATTCATTCTAAACTCATAAAAAAATATGTTTGCACAGTTATATGCAGCTAAAATTTAAAAAGTGCAATTAGGCTTTTCTTATTTATTCTCATTTTATAGATATAACTCTAGCAGATTATATTTTTAGTTTGTTAGAAATTATAATAATTTGATAGAGCTTCTATACTAGATTATATATATTAGTGCTGTATACATAAGTGTGTATATTTTATAATACTGTTTTTGTTAAAATAAGTATTATAAGAAATTACATCTTTACCTATCTGAATAGTTTGCTTTAGAAAACAATTAATTTTAGTTTGTTATACCAAGAATGTATAAATTATTTTAATATACTAAATTGTATATACAATTGTAGGAAAAAAGCAACAAATTATTTGGTTTATAAATAAATGTTTTTAATGAAAAATCTGAAAAGTTTTTTGATGTGATTATATATATATATATACATACACACATATTTATACACTTATGTATATTAATCAATCTTAATTTAATTATACTTAACAGTTCCTTAAATATTTTTATGATTGTTTTATTTCGTACTTTCTACGTAATATACAATTATTTTAGTTAAAAAATAGAAGTTACATAGATCATGTATTTATTATTTTTATTCATATTAAAATATTATAAAGAAAAAAAAACTAAATCATAATTAAGAAACATCAAAATACAATTCACTAATTTCCAAAAGAAACGATTCATTAAAATATGGTTTAATAGATTATCTTTAATTGAATCGTGATTATATTAGAAGAAATCGATACTTAGTAATGTAGCAATATATCGATTTAAAAAAAATATTCTGTTTAATGGGGATAAAAGTGAAAACCAATTTTATAAAGCACTGTTGATTTTGTGTACGTGTGATTGAAATAAAGATTACTGTGTACAGACTATCTTCCCTGTTTATTGTGTCATAAAACAAGCAATATGTGATAGCCGTGGTACCAATTAACTATACAAGATTTACGCAAGATAATGTACAAGAGATTACTAATTGCAATTTATTGAGAATCTTTTTAAATGAAATTTATTTCTTCTCACTTCTTATTTTATTAATTTTATATAAGACTTGTATTATTAAAAAATCGGTTATATAATTAATATATTTAAAGCAGTAAGTTTATAAATTCTAAAAATATATTCTTTAGTAAGAAGTCAATTATTCTAAACGTCTACAGAGATGAAATTTTGATAGAGTTATAAAATAATAAGTAATAAAATATTAAAAATATTTTTTTATTCTTTTTATCATAACATTTTTCCTCACTTGAAAGTTAATGTATTTATTAAAATTTTAGTCAACATTTTATTTACTGTAACTAATATATTGTGTTTTTCTATAAACTCTTTATAAATTAATATTTTACTTAAATATTATTTTTACAAATTTTACTGTACTACAATTAATCATTAGTCTCTTTTTATCCATTGCTGTATTAAAACTTTTCATAAAACTTTTTATTTGCGGTAACTCAATACCTTTTTTTTTTATTTCACACCAACAATTGTTCTTATATTTATTCAGTATATCCATGAGTCTTTTCTTGTGTCTTTTTATTTTTCTGAGTGCCCAGTCAATAAAATCTATTGACCATCAGTGGTCTTCTCTTGCTATATGATCGATACAATACAATTAAACAATAAATAATTATTATACTCTTTTAAAATTCTTATGGTGTTGATGTGAATGAATCATTTATGTTATTGTAAATGTATCCCAGTATTAAAACTATTGTAGTGATAGTATAATTTTAATTACATTCGTATTAAAATGTAATTTCGATCCTAATTTCTTATTCATTTTACAAAATATTTTCATTATCTAAACACATGTACTACTATTGTACATATTTTGTTGAACTAGCGAAATTTTATAAACATTTCCTAATTAAATACTGTCCATTAATTGCGTTTCTCGGTCGAGAACAATGTTTGTTACGAGGAAGAAAATGCAAACAATCTTAATGATTTCTTTCATAAGATTTAATATTATTGTTGAGACATACTTTTTGATAAGAAGTAATTACAATTAAAGGGTCATCTAAATGTTGAAACTTTTAACGGGTGAACATAGCAGTGGCGGAGGTCGCAAATCGGTCAGGTGATAACGCTAACACAAAATAAAACGTCATTTGGTGCGACACAAAAGGAACAGATAACGACATTTCGCTAACTTTCTGGCCTCTTTGTGAAAGCCGCCATTACATTCTGAAAATTGCCTATCCAACCCATCCCAACCGAAATTGTTCTAGTCCCGCTAACACATATACAAACACATCTTTTATTGTTCATTGAGACTGGCAATTGCTTCGCTCAATTTTTGTTATTGCCTTATATTCTTTCGTGGAAACAATCACATTAGCTATTGAATAAAAAATCCGAGTTTTATTTTTAGAGCTAAGCTAGACTTAAGTTTCAACTATTTCATTATGTAATTATAGTTTTTTTTTCTTTTTATTTTATTAATTGAAAAGACTTATTAAGCGTATCCATTCATTGTATTTCATTATGTATTTGTTAGGTAACAAATCTTTGCAATATAAATGTTAATTACAACTTATTTTATACGATATGTATATATATATATATATATATATAAAGTATAAAATTAGTTATTTAATTTAAAAATAATCATCTAAAAACAAAAACTTGAAAATAAATCATTCAATAGTGCTTTTTGAATTTAAAAATATAAGGATGTGATTTGTATAATTGTATATATTTCAATCGTAAATAATTCGATAAAAATATCCATTTAATTTAAAAACATTGAATTGAATATAATTCCATTACAAAGTAACACATGCCTCATTCATCATTCCCTAATAGCATGGTGTAATTTTAAAAACTACACCGGAAAACACGTCGTTTACTTTGAATTTAGTGAATATGGGCAGGTAAATATCAGGCATGCAACAAACTTTCGCAAACACACAAATAAACTGCAGTTATAATAAACTTAAAGTTAGTCGACATTTCTCAGGAGGGTCGCCAGTTCACGACTCGCTGTTTATAATGTTTGTATAGTCAAGCGACAAGGGAGCGAAAATTTGTGCACGCTAAACAATAGGAATGAAAATTTATGTTAGATAACTAATTTTTTTTCATTTACTTGGATTTGTCAGTTTAAATACTTTATAAATAATAGTCAAATTTTTCGTAATTATAGTTAATGCTGTATAATTTATTGTTAATATAAATGTTTATTTCTGTTATAGATTTACAAAGTTTACAAAGTTTCGTTGTGAAAACGGTGTCAACAAACTGTATGCAGTTTAGAGGTAAGTTTATTTTCTATTAATCATTATTAGATTTACGTAAGAGAAAATAGTTTATTGTTATTGTACTTAAATTAATTTAGGACAAATTTAACATTACAAATTTGAAAATCTTTTTTATTTTTTTTTAAATTTAGTATAAAAATTAAAGAATAAATAGTTTTGTAACTTGGAAAATTTGTTCTTATTCATATTAATAAATATTTAGCAGTTTTTATTATAAACTATCAAAAAAGTTTCTTATTTTTAGAAATAAAGAAAACTATTTTAAGTTATTTCTAATATAATTATAATTAATCATTTGAATAAATTATGTATAGTTCATTGAGGATATTTTATTTGTTATTTATCAATTATTATTAATTAAATGTTGAAGACATTTTAAAATCATTATATGTACACTTTTCAATATTTTTCATTGCCTTTCAGTTATATATTTAGTAGTCATTTTTAAAAACAATTATGTGGTTTCTCCAAAAAAATATATAGATAGAAATTGTATCTTTTACTTATTTTATAGAAAAATATGAAATAATATAATTGGTGTTTAACACAATATTTGTACAATTTAAAAATAATTTAAAGTTTTATTGTAAAACTTGCAAATAATTATGGTAGTATAAAAAATTGATAACAAGTGATTAAGTTATTGTCTAAAGTCATAGCTAATTAAATTTTGTAATCTAAGGAAAGAAAAATATGTAACATAAATTATAAACATTTATTTTATTATTATTTTTTTTACTAATTTTACATATTCTTATCTATATTATGTAAATAAATAAGTATTTATATTTAGACATATAAATGATCTATGTTTTTCACTAAAATTATAAATATTTTTTGTTAGTGCAATTTAAGAAATAGTTGATATCAATAGACTTGATCAGTTCCGTTAACCTTGGGATAAAAATTTTCATTTGGTTGTATTTTAAAACATAAATCGCTGTTGAAAATAATTTATGCGGTGTAAAAGATAACAAATATTTTACATACTGTAATTTTTTTATCATATAGTCGATCTATCTATCTTTTTATCTTTATATATATATATATATATATATATATATATATATATATATATATATATATGGATATATATATATATATATATATATATATATACACTGGATAGAAAAACTAATTATATATTTATCTCTACATATATTGAAAGACGTACTTTCAGTTTATAGAAAAAACTTAAAATCCAAAGAGCGTGATAAATAGTTTCAGTATAAAAAAGTGGTAACAGCTATGATTAATTGATGTACTGTTAATGACAATAAAATTAGATAAAAGATGAAAGATTATTTAAAAAAAACTTTAGTTTTAGTATAAAAAAATCAAATTCTTGTCTAAAAAAAATATTTATCTTGATCGTACTTGGTAATCTATATGTATTTATATTTTTTTATTTACGTATGTTTAACTCAAATTTCAATTTAAAACATTAATATTTGTTGTTTTATATTATATGTAAAATATATTAATCCATGAACAACGAACACTTGAATTAATGAATCATTCTTATTATCTACTATAATTAGTTTATAGTTATAACTATACAAATTGAAATAAACACAGAATTTTAAAATATTAATTTCTTTACTTTGAATTTTTTTTAAAATTTCTATACCATACAAATAACTATATATATATATATATATATATATATATATATATATATATATATATATGTGCGTGTGTATTTATATGTTACATAATTAGATATTGAACATTTAAAAATAGATCAATGTATGAGAACGTATTTAATCCACGAATCCCATAAATCCTATAAATGCTAATTTATAACTTAACAGATCGTTTCGTCAACAGTCGATAAAACAAAATGTTTCAATTAAGTTTCTTTTATTCGTGAAGTGAATTAATTAAAGTTTATTGACGCTTCAATTCGTTTGCATATTCAAACGACACAATAAAATAAACGTATTTATTAATAAAAATCAGAAAGTTCAATTTAATTAAAATATGTTCTAAGATTTGCAAATCAATTTCAGTATCTCAAATAAAATATATTTAATATAGATTTTCATTTGTGTATTAAAAAATAACGTTAAAAGTCACAGTTATGTAAAATTAAAAGTTTATATATGTGCGCTTATATATATATATATATATATATATATATATATATATATATATATATATATATATGTACACACATGTATATACATACTGGATTATTATTTTTAGTAATTAATGAAAACAGTATTATAATTGGAAATATTTTATAAGCACTAAAATTAGTTTTAACATACCTATTAATATATAACTTATATCTGAAACACACACATATTAATATATTATTTTTAGTAATTAATGAAAACAGTATTATATTTTGAAATATTTTATAAGCACTAAAATTAGTTTTAACATACCTATTAATATGGAACTTATCTGAAACATAAATATTAATATTTTATTTTTGTTTAAAATATTGTAATTATAGAATATATATATATATATATGTATATATATATATATATATATAAGTATTTATATGAATGCATATATGTATATTAAAATTATTTTTTTACATTAGTAATATGTTAATTGGAAGTGTCAATTTTAGCTAATATTAATTATTAGTATAGTGTGTATTGTGTAATATTTTTCTGTTTTTAATTCTATTGACATATTTTTTATATATATATATATATATATATATATATATATATATATATATATATATATTTATACACATTAATTTTAAATATAAATATGATATTTGCTATGAAATATATTTTTACTCATCTATATATTTTATAACTTTTTTAAAGTATTTTCTTAAATGGTCCCAATACTTTTAATTATTCTAAATCAATTATTAAGAATATATTATAGTTATTCTTAGAGTAAGAAACTTATTTGTACTTAATCTTACTTGAGACTATTTGTGTCTTCAAAAAATGTATATTTTTAGTTTATTTTATTATAAAAAAATAGTTTATTTTGAATAATACAGAGGATATTCAATTAACTGCAGATCTTGATTTTCTGAAAATTACTATGCGTTTTGATTTTTAAAAACAATATATTTTGAAACAGCCAATTTTTCATGAATGAAATATTTATCATTTTACTTTCACTATCTATTTAATAATTCTACGTTTAACAAAAAAAAAATACTAATATTCTTCATTATACATATAATTTTTCAAACTTGCAGTCTCTAATTAGCTTTATTAGTATAGCCTACTAAAGTTTTTTGAGTTGATATGTTTTCCAAACATATGTATTAGATGTACCCATAAGTAATGTCGTTTTTTCAGTGTCAAAACTTCACTCGAAGAATATTTTACTTCAAATTCACCCTCATTACACAAAAACTGAATTTTGTAAAACGACATTACTTATGGACCTAATATATTTTTCATTACAATATCAGATTTAAAATTAATTATTTAACTTTACTATATCTTTGATATTATTGTATTGTGTCAATATTCTTCAATTGTATTTTAAATGAAAACTTTTTTATAATTACCATTTTCAATGAACGTTTAGAACTAACCTAATTTATATTAAAACTTCTTTTTAATTATATGTATATATATATATATATATATATATATATATATATATATATATATATGTATATGCACACACACACACACATTCACATACACATTCACACACACATTTCCTGTACATGAAGGTATCACATGATTTCTTTATGATTAGGTTTCAAATACTGAAGAACAGAAAAGAATCTAACGGGGTGAGAATTTTTTTTTAATTTTCACAGAAATTAAGAAAAAGGAAAAAGTAATTTATTAATCAATTGTATATATATTAGGTTGGCAAGTATCTCCCTTCCGCTTTTTTTTTTGTACATAGCTGCGAAATTCAAAAGACCAGAAGGCGGAAGGGAGATATTTGCCAACCTAATATATATATATAACCTAATATATATATATATATATATATATATATATATATATATATATATATATATATATATATATATATATATATATATATATATATATATATATATATATATACATACATATATATATATATATATATATATATATATATATATATATATATATACACATACAACTGTGTTCTTTATATAATGGCTATTCTTAAATAATCTTTATTTTCATCACAGAGTAAAAAGTTTTAATTTTTAATTTTTTTTATATTGACTTTGGAATTTATGTAATTTAAAATTATTAATTACTTATCATATATTCTATTATTTTAATTTAAATTTATAACTCCATATTTTGTGAAATTAAATTATTTTAAAATTTCTTATGTTCATGGTTTCTTACAATTTGTATGAAAAAAGTAATAATTATATTCTATAAAATATTTTACATTTTTATACAATTCAATATATTTTTCATACTTTATAAACTATGGACATATTCCCTGTATAATTTTATTTTGATTTTATTTTAAACATTCATAAATCATATATTTGGAAAGAAATAAAAATCTTCAATGCACAGTGTAATGGGCATTTCCGTATAGTAGATATATAAAATATCAAAACTCAGGAGTGTAGTTACGAACAGATATAAAATAAAAAAAGTGCATACAAACCATTGTATATCCGGTATTGTACCATAACGTACGCTGAATCTTTTACGTGCTTTGACTCTTTTCAAACCAACAAAATACTGAAATTCATATACATACATTAAAATTTTTGCGAGAAGCATATTTTCCATGTCGTTCACAATACTTGTTCTTTTGTAAACAAATAGAAGGTCTGTTTTAAAAATGAAGTCGATATTTCGGCCGTAGGGTAAAATAACGGCAGAAAGCTTCATTCAATTTTAAAATTTCATTCTGTATCTTCTTGTTCACATTTGCAATTTTACAGTGCTATTTTTTAGTGGAGTTATATTCGTTGAAAATATTTTAAGTAATAGGCGGAATATTTATTTTTTTGCATATTATTTCCGATTAATGTTATAGCATATTTTATTTTAATGTAATATTAAAATCTTCACATAATCTAAACTATATATATATATATATATATATATATATATATATATATATATATATATATATATATATATATATATATATATATCGCATTTTAGTGTATGAAAATAAATATAAAGTACTGGTCTATAAAATTATATCGAAGAAAAAAATCAAAAAAATTAAACTTGTTGATTAAAACCAATGTTTTGTCCTGTAACTTTTCGATGTTTAAATACTCTTTAATGCACATGCGAGGGTAAAGAGAGCAAAAACAGTGTCGTGAAGATGTTTCATTTGAGTGTTTAGCAAAGTTTCACAGCAACAAAGCAGAATTTTTGCGCCGTTTCATAACCATGGATGAAACATGTGTCCATCACTTCACACCCGAGACAAAACAACAATCAAAACAATGGACTGAAAAGGGAGAACCGGCTCCAAAGAAGGCGAAGACCGTTTCATCTGCAGGCAAGGTCATGCCGTCGGTTTTTTGGGATGCGCGTGGGATAATTTTCATTGACTATCTTGAAAAAGGAAAAACTATCAACGGCGAGTATTATGTGAACTTATTGCAACGTTTGAGCGAAGAAATCACGCAAAAACGGCCGCATTTGGCTAAGAAGAAAGTGTTGTTTCATCAAGACAATGCACCAGCTCACAAATCCGTTATTGCAATGGCCAAAATTAATGAATTAATGTTTGAATTGCTACCTCATGCACCCTATTCGCCAGATTTAGCCCCCTCGGATTATTTTCTCTTCCCAAACTTGAAAAAATGGCTCAGTGGTCAAAGATTTCCCAACGATGAAGAAGTGATGTCGGCAGTTAATGGGTATTTTGAGGAGCAAGACAGTTCTTATTATAAAAAGGGTATCGAACTTATTGAACATTGCTGGGAAAAGTGTATAGAGCTGAAAGGAGATTATGTTGAAAAATAAATATATTTTTTCCAAAATTTTTGTGTTTTCTTTGTTGAGTCGGGTACTTCTGGGACCACCCTCGTAACACCGAAAATACCAATTTTCTAGTAAAATTATTATTTATTTAGGCTCACTTTTTCTGTTAATGTTTTCAATATATTGTTATAAATCATATATTTACTGGATGATCTTTTAATTTTTCACAAATATGTTGAAGGGTTTAAGTGAATCAATTGAAGTGAGGGTTCTAGTCTTCAAGATTTCATTCTTTCACAATTCTCGCACTGTGCTTGAAATAATTAGCCTGTTAGAAAAATAAATGATCTCGTAACCCAAATTTGTCTACACTGATTTTAAAATTGCTTTTAAAATATTCAGACGAGTAAATTTGTCCATTATATTATATAGAGTGAAAATTATCCACTCCACTCGTATTCATTTTGAACCATTTCCGAATGTTACTGTAGACTGTAGGTTTTCTTTATTGAACTATGTATTTTTATTTTGGATGATTCTATATAGACTTTCTTTTGGATGGATCAAATATTTCAAATTGGCATTCATCACTAAATAAAACTTGTTCACAAAAATACATGTACTTATTAACGAATTCAATTCTTTTGACTTTTATCTGTATTTATCAATGGATTTTTTCAACCAATGTGACCATTAAAACTCTTTTATTATTGCTTGTTGTCTAATTTTAACTCGTCAAATTTTTGTCAAATGCTCTTTGTACTTCTTTATAAATTTCCTTTGCACTCATACTGTGATTTTCTTTCGTATGTCACCTGATAAAAGCTTACAATTCTTACTTAAAATTTTTAACCACTCTGTGACTTGTGAATTCAACAATTATTAGTTTTGTATTTTTTATGTTTACACATCATTGCGTAATATTTTCAATTTTATTTCTATTGTCCTGTGTGAATTTTCTTTTTTTTACACTTTGACCATTTTTCTAAATTTCGTATACTTTGAATTGAATTAGTTACACAGTACAATTCAAAATGATAGTTATCTTTAACTTAACACACATTTAAAAGAAAAACGAATCAAAAAGGACTTGGAATTTGCCTTTTTCTATGGATATTTGGTATATAAGTCAATACTTTTATTATTTTTTTTCATGTATAACATTTTAATGGTACTTTTTTTTTAATTTTCTCATTTTTTTCGATTTACTTACATTATATTTAAAGTTTCCTATTAAATATTTGTATTAATATATGTTTTAATTTCCGAAATTAATTCAAATTTAATTAAATGTATAAGGATTTGTTGTTATTTTAGATATGTCAATATTTTTGTAATATATATATTTCTTTATATTATGTTTTGATATAATTAGTAAGAAGATATTTTTTTATATCGAGATTACATTAAAGGTACTATTTATTAATTTCAATGGTGTACGTTAGTAATCTTTCAAAACTACTTAAAGTCGTGAAAGTGGTTGAACATAAAATGAACTTGTAGTTTTCGTGAAGATATTTATTTACTAGTATTACAGCACCGACACGTTACGATTCCGTGGTCGGATATACATTCTAATAGTTAATTGCTATTCCTTCTTAGAAAATAAAAGTTTAACACATATTAATAAAAGCATTTTACTAATATTACAGATGTAGTTTTAATAGTTAAAAGAAAATAAGAATACCTTATTAAATTTTTATCTATCATTTTTGCCATATTATACATTTTCCTAGATTAAGTTCTGCGGCAATTAGAATTGGTTTATATTTATGTTGAAACATAATTATTGTGTTAACTTTTTGTTCACTATAATTCAAGTATTATTGTTTCTAATATATGATGCACGTAACGAATGGAAGGTTTATATAATAATAGCTGTATGTAATCCACAATAGCAATCTCTATTGAAACAACATAAATTTGAAATGGCATATATAAAATACTATATAATTTTTAATAGAGGTCAGTGACTGACCTCATTAGATAAATGTAATATATCGACAATATACCATCTGTTTAATAGCAATTTTCATGCACAAACAAATGTAGACAATATTTTCATACCACATGCAATGTTCAATAATATGTGTATGTGATTTTGCATTAAAATTTTAATATATGGA
This sequence comes from Neoneuromus ignobilis, assembly GCA_029203775.1. Classification (NCBI taxonomy): domain Eukaryota; kingdom Metazoa; phylum Arthropoda; class Insecta; order Megaloptera; family Corydalidae; genus Neoneuromus; species Neoneuromus ignobilis. The sequence continues at coordinate 21,695,599 of CP092088.1, read as the reverse complement.
CATGGATACTACTATGTAATAACACTATTATGTCATATTAATAACATAGTAGACATTCAACACATATTTCAGTTCTGATTACAAATTCGAAGAATTCAACCAATAAAACTTCCCATTCGCACTACACATATTAATATTTTTATTTACATTATTTTAAAACACTATTAAAAATAAACTTATTAATCATTTGAAATAATTTATTTGGAAAAAATATCATTTAATTCCAGGCTTAAAATAGACTATTTTTGTAATCTGTATTATTGGAAATTTTATTAATAATAGAAAACAATATTTACAAATACGTTCATTTCGTGTTTATTATTATCTTATTAATATATTATTTTGAAAAATGTGAATAGTTCTATTCAGTTTAATCAACTTCATTAATTAACTTCACTCTTTTAAACTGTGTTCGAAAATTTATTTGAATTACAGTTACTAATGTCGATTTAGCACTAACACTAATTGATTGAATGTGACCAACCTGGCTTGAAACTGCGTGAATGTGATGTAAACTGGTCATTGTCACAGCGGCTGATGATACTGAAACGATCACAAATTTCCATTAGTATTGTTTAATGTTTCGAATGTTGCTATCCTATTATATATGTTCAAATTTGGGATTTAAATAATCTAAAACGGTCCTAGTTGATTACTTGGCAAGGCAGAACGGCAATCATTTTATCATAGAAATAAATTTCGATTAATAGATTATGATGAATTTGTTTGAAAAGAATTTAATGGATTTATTTTATAATTACAATTATAATATAATTCTCTAGTTTTTTGAAAGGATATTTTAAAAAAATGTTGAAATTATTATTGATATTTTATATACAAAATTATTATTATGCCTCTTTTTACTTAACTAATAATCATAATTATATATCTTAACATAATTAATCGTTAGAATAGATCTTTTTTAATACGTAATCGTAATAATATTTGTATTTTTATATACAAAATCATCGATTTATATTTAATAATATCAATAAAAGTATTTAATACATTTTTTATTTTCTAGATATTCTTCTCAAAAATATATTTTAATCCAAAAAATATTCTCAAACAGTAATTTTGTCACCTGAAATATGTCAAATAATAATTTTCCTATCAATTTAACTTACATAACATACATTTTTAATATCTTCAGGTAAAAATATAAACAAACAAATAAAATTCTATTTAAATTAACTTATTTAGAAAAATGTCTTTAAACTTTTAAAAAATATTTTTCTTTTTTTATTGAACGTAATTAAATTATTGTTCGATATATATATATATATATATATATATATATATATATATATATATATATATATATATATATATATATATATATATATATACAATAATATAAAAATTTAATTTTTAAAATATTATTTTCCTAGGTAAACTTTTCTATTCAACTTATTTATAAAAGAAAAAGAATCTAATTATATTTTGTTATTATTTTATATAATAGTGCAACTATAATTTAATTTTTATTAAAAAAAAAATAAGTTTCAACTTTAAGTAACTAATCCAAAATATATATTCTGAAAAATAAAATTAAATCATTCTTTAGAATAAAAAAATAGTTGTTCATAAAGAACATAATTATATCAGGTTTTTTAAAATGAATTAACGACTAACAACTCTTTAATCGCAATCAACATTTGTTAACTATGTCATCTTGTATTAAGACATCAATCAATATTCATGTCAAGTTCAATTTACTTCAATAAAGATGACCTAGTCACAGAAATAAATAATTATTTAAAACGTGTTCATTTAGAAAACTATTTTTTTTATTATTTCTGCGTTGTTAGTGAATCTTATATACTTTATATATAAACAAAATTTCAACTAAATGCTTGTTTAATGATTTTACTTCATATATTTATTTTGGTGATTTTCAGAAATCATCATTTAGTCTACTTGTTAGTTGTTAAATAATTAGTGTAAATAGTGTGTTAAAAGAAAAACTAAATATATGTAAAATAACATTAAGATTAAATTAATTTTAAATTAATATCCATGTATTAGAATTAATCTGATATATTAAAATTGCTTGTATATAAAAAAATAATCATATCAAAAAACATATTTTTGTTTGTTATAAAGTATTTATTTTTAAATATTTATTATCATCTCGATTCATTTTTTCTCAGTTTTTATTTGCTATAGTATTTGATTGTCTATATTTTGTTATTAACATAAATAACTTCTAGGTTATTGAATTAAATATTTTAATATTTTCCTTGCTACCAAAAATTTTAGTTTGATTAAAAACAGAAATTTTTCAAACATATTTAAAAAATTAGTTAATAAATGTTATTTAAAATTAATCGATATATTATTATTAAAATGATATTTTTGAAAAATTTAATCTAATATACACACAAAAGTTATTTTATATATTATTTATAAAATTGGTATTAAATAATAAATAAACATATATATATATATATATATATATATATATATATATATATATATATATATATAAATACTTAAAATTAAAAATATATTTTATTTGAAGAAAGTTGTTAAAATAAATCATATATTTTAAGAATTTAAGTATAAACTATAAATATTAACAAGACACATTATGTGTGAAATACACATACACACACACACACACACACACACATATATATATATATATATATATATATATATATATATATATATAGATATAAATATATCAATACATTTAAATATAATATTTCAATATTGAAAGCATGTCAAGCAGTATAACTGGCTTAGAGCCAAGTTTAAACGTACAAATGTTCATTTCTCAAAGTCAATTTATACTATACTGCAATCATTGTAATAACGCTAAAGATTTCAGAAAATCGTACGCCATTCAAATAAATGACAAGTACCACATAAGTGAAAATATAAAAAAAGTACTATTGAACTTTCAGAAGACATTAAATATATTTAGTTGAGTTCAAAAATAAGAAATGATAAAAAGAATTATATTGAATAGTAATACAAAAAGTTAGCTCTCTTTTCCACTAATAAATAAATATCATTCAAAATTTCGTTAACATTTTGAATGTAATATTATTTCGAACGTATTCAATCGAGCTTATCAGAAGTAAATAAATGATCCGAGAATGTAATTTAACTACATTTTCAAATATGTACTTTATAATTGAAACAAATATTTGGAATTTAACTTGTTAAAAACACGCACGTTGAAGTAAACTAAAAATACGTTTTAAATCAATCAAAAATAAACGTTATCATTACAAACAATGTATAATGAAAATATTGGAAAATTGATTTGATTTAATTTAAATACAATTAAATACATTTATTTGAATGTTTGTTAATTTCATTTCGACGCACAAATGTTTATTTTGAGAAATACTCCATTTTTAATTTTATATATATATATATATATATATATATATATATATATATATATATATTGGTCATCCAAATGTGACGCCTAGATTTGTGTTTTATTAAAAAGATACATGTGTATATAGGGAAACATATGTATAGTTTATTTTTCTTTTTAAAAAACACAAATCTAGGCATCACATTTGGATGATCAAATAAATTTGTAATATAATTAAAATCAGTTAGAATGTATATATGAATTTTTCTAACAATAGTAATTATTCATTAAAATTAAGTATTTCATACATAAATAGTTCTAATTAAATCACATTCCTCTTTTTTAAAAAGCCAAATTGGACAAATGAAAGCAAAACATGTTTAAAAGTACTTTTTTCACACATACGTTCTCATATATATTGACAATTGTACATGTTCAGCCCACATGCTATATATTACAGTACCCCAACGGAAGTGAAAACCTGACCAACAAATATTACAAGAGATTGGGGTAGTCCTGTTGACGCCATTTCTACTTCTCTAGCGAACTAGTTATTGTTGCGATGACCCGGGCGCGATTAGCCTACCCTCGCAAAGGATACATGGACGTTGCTATTTTTCTAGGTCAAAGAACATTTTATATCTAGGTAGAAAAATCGATAAAATTTTATATATAACACTAGATTTTCTTACAGAAATGTTTGTGTCATATGAACGTTTAAAGATAGTATTTATAATATAAACTTGAAGTGGTTTTTCTTAAAAAAAAAAATTGTACTGTTCTGTTTTTATATATTTAACATTGAAATTGAATAAATATATATATATATATATATATATATATAAATTTCTTTTGCTTGTTATTTATGTAAATTTTAATTTTTACTTTATAACAAATATATATTAGATGTATTGTAGATTTACGACTATTATGTTAATAATGTTCATTAATTCATGAACACAAAGATTACAATTACGCGATTTTTATATTTTCTTAACAAACCATCTAATCCACATGCTACATTACAAGTATTTCTTGTGAATAAATTATTGAATTAGTAGTAGTAGTTCTATTTAACACAAATGAACTTTAACCCCAACACCACAATAGTTTAAAATGTTCAATAATCACTTATTGTTCATTTATTATTTATAATTATATAGTCTATAATTATATCGGCTAATGCATTTCGATGGCGACGCCATCGTCATCAGAGACTTTCTGTTAAAATCTTAACAGAAAGAGATTTTAACAGAAAGGATCTGATGATGATGACGTCGCCATCGAAATGCATTAGCCGATATAATTATAAATAATAAGTGAACAATAAGTGCTTATTGAACACTTCAAACTATTGTGGTGTTGAGGTTAAAGTTCATTTGTGTTAAAGTGAATCAGCCACAGTTCCATTACAATAAATAAGTAATAGTTCTAGTTAACATCGTTATTTTTCATATTTTAGACAATTTTATATACATTTTTGATGTTTTTAAATAATGTGATTTTCATTCTATGTTTGCTTAAAAATAACTATCTGATTTTTTTGGAAAAAAAATTATTTATCATTATTTTTTGTATGTATGGGGGAAAGAACAAAACTTACTGTATATTTCCTGTTTTATTATTTTGGGGAAGAAAAATATTTAAGAAAAAATGATTCGAGAATGCAAAAAAATAAAATTTCACGTTATATTTAGTATCGAACCTCTAGTTTAATCTTCTTTTTCTTTTTTGTTTTATTTTTTTTTTTCATTTTCAGTCAGCCATTTTTATACAAGACAGAGTAGCTAATATTTAAAAAGTTTGTCATGTTAGAATATGTTAAATTCTTTTTCTTAAAAAATATATACTAATCTTACAAGTTAATTTTATTAACAAATCTATTTTTTCAATTCTTTTTCACTGAATTAAAAAAAAATAGTAAAATGAATATTTTATGTGTAGTAATTATAATATTTACTTACAATATTGATTAGTGTCAAGTTTCTTATCTTAAAATTATTCTGTTGTATATAATGAAAACAGTTAATAGTGTTGATTAATTTTATTGTTCAATAATGTTGTACACCACTCTATACACATGTTTATTTTTAATAAAATACAAATTTAGATGTCACATTTGGTTGACCCTATATTATAATCTAACTGGGAGAGAACATTTTTAATTCTAATAGATTTTTTTTTAAATTGTTTATTAATATATATAATACATTAAAAAATGTAAAATAATTCAATACAAAAAAAAATCATGAATCGCACTAAATTTCTCTTTCATTTGCCATTCAAACATATTATTTTTGCTACATAAAACTTTTTCCATATACAAAATAAAATGAAATTAATAGTTCATAAATGGATTTATTTTTAATTACTAACAAATTTTCCTCTTGTGTCAAAATTTGAATATTGGCAAATGAGTTTTTATCGATTTCCGCTTAAATTTTAAATAAATGGGCAATTGTATTATTATGTCTCCAAGCGATAATTTTCAAATTAAACAGTCCCAATATTGAATGTTTTAATAAATGATTAAAATTTTGTAATGAAATGTAAGGTTTTGTATAGGTTTTGATTTTCGCTTAATTAACTTATTCAAGTTCCTTTAATGTATCAAAGATGAAATGTTAGTTTAACATAAAGCGTACAGTTTTTCTTTGAACTCATTCAATTTATCATTGCTTTGATACCGGAATTCAATTGTATTCGTTTAACCATTGTGCTTTATGCTTTTGCAATAAATTTAACTCGGTAATTGATTATTTATTAATTTATACGTTTAATACAATAATAGTAATTTAAAGTTAAATTGAAATTTTATACCTTTTAAACACGTTTTGAATTATTATGTTCGAGTGAATATATATGTGAATAATAGTTTTCCTCATTACAACCACCTTTTTTCGCTGACCACATTTACATTTAATTTACATTATGGTATATGAACATATTTATTTAAACGATATTTTCAGGTGAAAGTATTATTTTCTTTCAATTATATTTTCATATTCAATTAGAATTTTATATATTTTTAAAAATAATATATAGTAAAAATGTACATATATATATATATATATATATATATATATATATATATATTCATTTTAAAATTAATTAGGTTTAATGTAAACAATAATTGAAATTACTCTTACTTGATATTTTTAAGGTTTTTTTATAAGTACTTAATAAATCAATTAGTTTGCTGATAATTAATTACTCTATTTTATTGAAATATATTACAGTTTTACGTTAAATATTATTATACAAAATAAAAATGTTTTCTAGACAAATAAGTTGGCTAGTAGAAAATGAAACTTCTACATATTATGAATAAGTAATTAATTTAAATAAAATCATTATTACTATTTATTATTAATAATTGTTTTTCTGTCTACACATTTATTTAATAATATTTTATTGTTTTGAAAAAATAGTGATCGTTTAAAACAATTTTGTGTCGAGTTTAATTTTTCCTTCTATGATTTCAATTTTTGTACAATCTTTATATAAAAAAAATTTCTAGTAAGATTGAAAATTCTCGTTATTTTTTTAGTATTGTTATTTCGTGATCAAAGTGTACAGATTAATGATGCAAATAAAGTTTACATTTCTTATTCTTTATCTGATTTAGTCGTTTATAACAAATAGTTACTAATGACTGATTTGTTATTAGTTATGATTAATTAATAATATATTCTAATTATTAAAATTAGTCGATTAAAAAAAACTAATAAATCTGATTAATGAAAAAAATGATTTGTGACTAATAACTAACTTAGTTATGACTAACGATTAATCAAAATTTTAGTTAATACAGTATGTTAGTAATTTTTTCTCAACTATGATTAAAATAGCTTGAGTGTACAATAATTTTTATGAATAATTGAAAAATTTGAGGAGTTTATTTTCAAAAAATAGCAATAATTTGATTTTAATATTTTGTATTTTTTTTATTTTTTAAAAATTTAATTTATTAAATAAATCAGAACTTATAAAAATACATACCTATAAACTTTTGTGATTGAAATACATGCATAATCAATTATGAGGTCTAGCTTGCTTTTTATAACCATCTTAGCATTGAAAAGAAATTATTTTTCTTTATAATAAATCCATTAAATATGCAAATTACTAATTTTATCATCAGAATATATGTTATTACCCTGAATTTATAAAGTATGATATTCAGTTCTTATTCATTGAAGTATTTTTTTGAAATATTTCAATGTTTCACTTCTGATTAACGTGTTTGTATGTTTTTCGTGTATTTGCATATTCTTATAATATTGTATTTACATTTTGCATTAAAATTATAGACATTCAAATTGAAAAATGAATGAAACTTTAAGAGCTAACAATGCATTGTTGTGTCTTTATTTGCAAATTTTTCTTTATTTATTTATATATGTACATACATCAGTTTTATGGCGTTTTTTCAGAATAGAAGAAACAAAATGAAAAGACTATAAAACGAACATTCGTACGTCTAACAAAATAACGGGTACATTGTAATATAGCTATATTATTATATACAGGCATTGCGTATACGCTTCATATCATTTGATCGTAAACTATACAAAATAGATCCAAATATTAAATTCATATTTCCTTTGCTTGTTCAAGGGGCGTATTCTTGAATTTACACGCATAACGTGTCCTAACTTCTGTTTTCGTATTTCTTTATCTTATTCGCTATCTTTGTTAAACGCTTTTACCTACAAATACATTTTCGGAAAGTTAAATTTAAAAAATGTTATGT
>CP092088.1:21665006-21682506 GCA_029203775.1 Neoneuromus ignobilis | reverse complement strand
TTATATATATATAATATATATATATATATATATATATATATATATATATATATACATTGTGTAATACAAAGAGAAAAGAAATATCTCGATATTATTTTATTCTCACAAAGATACATATTTACTACTTAAACAATGGCAAAGTGGAATTGTATACTTCATGTCATATTTCATAAACATTTTCTTATTTTTTATATGATTTCCTATTTCTTTATTTTTTGCTAAATGAAACTAAAATATAATTTTCTAAAATATAACTAATAAATTATCTGTAAATTATATATATATATATATATATATAAAATCACTTTTCCTTCCATAAATTTTAATATAAAATTAAAAAAAAAAAATACCCAAGTAATTAATAGATGAGAGCGTTGGCGATTATTTCATGAGATCCGATGAGCGTGTTGGCATATGTCATCTTTCATTAAGAAAGTGATTGCATCGAACACTAATTAAACTGTGGATTTTAATACAAAAAAATAATTAAAAAGTATTATGTTAGTTATTAATCAGTACTGGTAATTTTTATTTAATAACCAGCAATTTTGAAACTAATTTTCTAATTAATGTAATATAGTACGGAATGTTACGAAAATTTATTTGAACTAAAAATTAACGAAACGTTTATAGAAATATATTCTAATTTTTTAATTACATTATCACACATGCATACGCATATATATGTATACATATATATATATATATATATATATATATATATATATATATATATATATATATATATATATATATATATTAGTTTGCAAGTTATGTATATAAATATTTCTATAATATAATTTTAAATTTTTATGTTCATATATTATTTACTATTAGATAATAAATATTTTTCAAACTAAGTGTAATTAGAAATTAAATGACACTGAATATGTCTTTACTCTCTTTATTTATGAAGTTTGAAAAATATTTATATATATATATATATATATATATATATATATATATAATATAATAAAACATTTATTTAATATCAGTAATTATAAATTCTTAAAACACAATGGTAATTACAAAAAAATATATTACATATATACTATTCAAAATACATACAGTTTTATAATTTATTAATTATATTATACTTTATAACTGCGGTAACAGTCAGTGGCAAAATATGTAATTCGTAGTAAGTTGAAATAATTAAAAGAGTATAGAAAGCATACTCTAATTTTTTTTGTTAATAACATATATCTTACTTCATAAATCAAAATATAATAATAGAAAGAACATATTTTATACTGATTAATTTTTTACAATTGATAGAAAATAATTAAATATGATAGTTTTCTTTGTTAAAACTTTCGTCGTTGTACAAGAAACAGAGTAGTATTTTAATTGTACTAAAATCAAGATAGAAGAACGTACCAAACAATTTACATGAAAAATTATTTCTCATCCATTTTAATATGGATTATCCTTTCTCTTAAAATTCTAAAGCAAGGGATGGAACATTTTATTCTGTTTATTATACCGTATTAGTGCAGTGACGCTAATAAGGACTAATAAACACAATGCAGTCAACATAAATCTCATGTAACTGAGATTGTGGTATAGTCACAAGCGTATAAGCTTCCATGACACCGAACACAGAACGTATTCATTTTCTTTAGTTTCTTCTGAAATAGAAGGAAATAAAAAAATAAATAATAAGAAAAATATTTTTTCTTGTATTCAGTTTAAAAATATAAACACCCAATAAGAATGATACAACAATCTAACTTTAACATATTTGCTATATATATATATATATATATATATATATATATATATATATATATATATATATATATATTAGAATTTTGAATCAAATTAAATTCAAGTTTAATCAGACTAAACAACAATTTTGATATCAAATTTTTAAAATGACTCGACTAACATTTATAAAAATATTTTAAAATATTTACAATAATATATTATATTATATATATATAATACATATATATATATATATATATATATATATATATATATATATATATATATACTCAAGGGAAGACTAATGAATGGTAGTGATAAATGAAGATAGCAGGAATGGACTATTAATAATTTTGATTGAAAAAATTAAAATTGATAGAGAAGTCTAAACAAGAATGGATTCAGAGAAACTGGAATAACAATAATCATAAATAAATATATATATATATATATATATATATATATATATATAGAGAGAGAGAGAGAGAGAGAGGAACATTTTGTATATATTAGCGGACATATGTTTAAATGTTTATATGTGTACAGTCATTTTATTATTTATTTTCACTTCTATACAAGAAAATTTCAACAAGGTTTTTGAAATTTTTCCTGGGATCAGTTATAATAAGAAGTGAGAACAAAAGAAACATAAATCAAAGTAAACAGAAGAAAAAGTATCTATTTAAGGACAGCAATCTCACAAGGGATGAAAATAACTGAAAAAAGAATGAAAAACCTAAGAAGAGCACGAATACTAATAATTTGCTAAAAAAAATTCCACTTCGTATTATAAATTTGGATAACAAGGCGTTAATTCAATCTTTAATACTAAACAAAAATTATTTTCACATTATATGTAAACCTTATAATTTTTCGTATTCTATGTATTTTAATAAAAAATCAAATACAAGAAAAACGTCTATGATAATTTATTTTAATAGTAGTTTTAACAGATATTTGTTTTTGAAAATATGAAAATAGTTATCATTCTTCAAAAGTTATCAAATTATTTATATTATACATATACATATATATATATATATATATGTGTGTGTGTGTGTGTGTGTGTGTGTATGCATGTATATATGTATGTATATAACATAGCGAAATAAAAGTAATTTGCAATGAAGCAGAGGAAAATCAAATTAAATGAAATAAAATTAGAAAATATTAAAAACTACAAATAGTCAGCATTTACACTAGAAGATCATTTATAAATGAAGTAAACAGGAGAATAAAAATAGATTCGTGTAAACTCTAATAACATTCTTATATAAAGCCAATTGTTGTTCTATGTGTGAATAAAAAATTTGATCTCCATATCTTACTTATTCTGTTTTATGATAATGAAACTTTTATTACAAATATTAAAATAATTCAACAGTACGGACAGATTATACTTTTCTTTCACTTTGAAAAGATGTATATTAAGAATTGCACGTAAAGGTAGAAAGAGTAATGAAAATGAAATGTTAAAATGAATTCAAAAGTTACAGAAATTTTAATAAGAACGAAAAATTTAAACTAAATATTAACTGCTCATATATTAAAAAAAAGAATAGCACCGATGAACAACACACATTATTGATTGGAAACCTAGAAATGTAAAAAGACTTGAAAAGAGATCCACGGATAGATAGGATAGAAAAATGAGAAAATTCGTCACTGGATAATGTAAAAGAAACTAATTAGATCTCTGAATTTTTTCAGCAGTTAATAGAAAAAAATTATATGCACTTATATATATATATATATATGTATATATATATATATATATATATATATATATATATATATATATATATATATATATATATATATATATATGCACATGTACATAGACGTATCCAATAAATAAATTTGAATCTTGATACTCTGATACATGTGCATTTCATAAATAAAATGTCAATATACTGTTATGGTATTAACATACATTAAAACACCCCTTTTAATAAATTAGGCAATTTTTGAATTTATTAAAACTATGATAAAATTGATTTAAAACATTCAACATAATATTATTTTTGTTGTTGATATATTGGTTAGGAAATTCAACAAAACTTATAAAATATGTTTTTATTATGATTCTATACTATGTATATGAAAATAACTGTTATTTAAATGCACACGATCGTCCAAATATTTGATATTTTTACACATACAAAATATTATGATATTGATTTTCTCGTGATTTCTCTATTAAATATTATATATTTATTCTGAAATATTCATAATTTCAACTTCATATCATAATTAGGTCAAAATTATAATTATTTTATTATATATAAATCAAAATTTAAGAAATAATAACCGACTTTAACCATAAAAGTTTAATATGGTATTTATTATCAAATTTTTTTTCTATTTATTTAACTTACATACATGATTCATTATTTAATATTACTAATCTGAACAAATATTAATGGTTAATGATATCTACACGAAATTTCTTTTTAAAATATTACATTTTTTATAAATGTCTTAGAAATATTTAATAAAGTAGTTCGTTCGAAAAATATTTTTTCCAAATATGAATAAATTAAAATTATAATTAATTACATATCACAACAGTAATATTTTAAGTTGTTTATATAACATTTTTATTACATATATATATATATATATATATATATATATATATATATATATATATATATATGAATGTATGAATGTAGGTGCATATATATATATATATATATATATATATATATATATATATATATATATGCATGTGTGTAGACTTTATACACATTATATGTCGACATAAATATATTTATGTGAACATAGAGCTTTATTGTGTTATTGCCTTTGTTTCATGATTCTAATGGTATCCTTAATATCATAAAGAATTATAGTTTATCTCGTAATTTCCTTTTGCTTCCAATTTTGAGTGTGTTCTAACTTTAAAATGGTTAAGAAATCTCAATGAAGTATTTTATGTATATTTGTGCTAATGTTATATATGTGCATATATATATATATATATATATATATATATATATATATATATATATATATATATATATATTCAGATGTAATTTTGTATGTCTATTTAAGATATATTTTTTAAATATTTAGAAAATAAAAGAGTTTATATTGTAATTTTTATGTCAGTAGTTAATATTAATCATTTTTACACAAATTAATTTTAACTCCAACACCACAATAGTTTAAAGTGTTTAATAATCACCTATTATTCACTTTTTATTTATAATTATATAGTTTATAATTATATCGGCTAATGCATTTCGATGGCGACGCCATCATCGTCAGAGCCTTTCTGTTAAAATCCTAATCTAAATTACAGTCTAGATTTTAACAGAAAGGCTCTGACGACGATGGCGTTGCCATCGAAATGCATTAGCCGATATAATTATAGACTATATAATTATAAATAATAGGTGAACAATAGACATTAAAAATAATAGGTGAACAATAGGTGATTATTGAACACTTTAAACTATTGTGGTGTTGGGGTTAAAATTTATTTTTGTAAAGTGAATCAGGTACTCTTCCAAAATAACAAATAATTAATCATTTTTATTAGATTTTCTTAATCTAGATTTGAATATAACTGATTTAATAAATCAAAGATTAATTTTTTTACAAAGTATTTTATTTCACATAGCATTATATATTATTTATTTAAAAAAAGTCAATTTAATACCTTTGTACTTAATTTTAATGTTGGTACTGATATATAATAACCAATGTTATATACTGTAGTATATGAGATTTAAATCAGATTTTATTCAGAAAAGATAGTTAATTGAACAGTAATTTTACTAGGAAAAAGGAAAATTATATATATATATATATATATATATATATATATATATATATATATATATATATATATATATATGTACATAATGTATTTTTATATTACTTTTTGTAAATATATAGAATTTAATTTAAATTCTTTATTGAAAATATGTGTATAAATATGGTATATCATAATTCCTTCTAAATTTATTGTAACATTTTTTTCTCAATACACTCTCGATTGAATCTCTAATAACATTTTCCTTTTTATCCTTTTCAATCGAAGTAAATGTCAACGTAGAAATAAAATTATATATTTCTTCAATTTGAATTAAAGTTTGAATTTAAATACATCTGTCGTTCTTTTACTGAATGCACTAGTCCTCAATTCAACGAAATCCAATAGCGATGTCATGTGACCTCACTACCCTAGTGAGCTTTTTCATATGTTTATCTTTATTTTTCCTATACGACACGTATTTGTTGTCTTTGTTTTGTACGATGGCGCCGCGATATCGGTTCACCGACCGGCGCCTAGAGGCGCTAGCATCGTACTACTGGCACACCAGCGCACCCTGTTACCACTTGTCAGGCAAGGCCTTCCTGGATCACCACCCGCAGCACAGTTAACAGGATTTCATATATTTAAAATATAATGCAGAATATAAATGTTTAATTGATAGGGCACTGAATGAACAGTACGTTGAAACTGTATTCTTGTCTGTCATAAACTTGTCGTCGTGTAGTTTTTTAATGTGAATCTCGTGTTTGTTCATATTCAAGGTTATGGTGTTAACTGGATAAAAAATTCTCCTACATATACCAATGTGCTTTTTTATTTCGTGACACATTTTAAAATTTCTGTAATAAATAAGTGTTCATAATATTCATTGAGAATTTATAGAAATAATTGTGAAGTTTTAGTGTTTTGAACAAATAAAATTGGTAAGTTAATTTCTTACTTCAGAAATATTATTTAATCAGTAAGTTAATTAAAAAGATATTCATATAAATATTTTTTTAATTACAATCATATATTTTCTTACAATAATCATTTTACTAATTGCTAAATTTCATTAGTTTTATTTTTAAAAAATATCTCAATATTATCTTTTATTATAATGAAATAAGTGTATAACGACTAATATATATAAAGTATGTGTGTAAAGTATGCTCTAAATACATTATTTATATATGAATATTAATGATTTATTCTTATTTTGGTATTGTTGTAATTAAATAAATAACCGCCCATTATAATAAAGTAAAAAATAAAATTATAAACAGTTTAATTTAATAATACATAATCTTTTGACAACCATATGTATTTTTTATTATTAGCAATAAAAATTTTATACAAGAAGCACTTCTTAATTAAGAACTGCAGTTGTCATATTATGAAAAGGGTTGGGTAATGAATACCGCAAGGTAGTTAAATTAGAATTCATATGTCATTCTGTCATACGAATTTGAAAAATTACTAAATATATACGTATTTTAGTATTTATGTCATTAACAAATAACAATATGATATTTCATCATTTTAATATTCTAAATGCGATTATATATATATATATATATATATATATATATATATATATATATATATATACATATATATTAATAATTAAAATACTAATAAAATACTGTACTTTTTTTAAATTACCAATGTAGTCATTGAATTAAATTTTTTCAATAGAAATGAAATAGCTAGTTTAAATTTATTTATTTCGTGTCATTATATTTTATATTAAACATATTACACACACATATTCATATAAATGTATATATATATATATATATATATATATATATATATATATATATATATGCATTGGTATGTTTAAAGTAGAAAGTTTTGGGAGAGGCTTTCATTCAGCAATTATATTATATATATATATATATATATATATATATATATATATATATATATATATAATATATGAAATCATGTATGCATATATTAGTAATTTAAAATGCTAATAAAGTACTGTACTTTTCTGAAGTTTCCAATGTATTTATTGAATTAGAAGTTTGCAATGAAAAAAATAACTAGCATATATTAATTTATTTTTCATCATTAAATATTATATTTAAGACTTTATACACATACACAAAAAAATATATATATATATATATATATATATATATATATATATATATATATATTGATATAGGCATTGATTCGCCTGAAATAGATGGTTTTGGGAGAGGCCTTCATCAAACAATTATATATATATATATATATATATATATATATATTATATATATATATATATGTTAGTAATTATATTTATATAAATTTAGGTATATTTCATTGTGTGTACAATTAATTATAAAAAAATGCAATGAAGGAAGACAGATATATTAATAATTTAAAAATATTAAACATTATATATATATATATATTTATACGTATTTGTGTATAAGCAAACAAGCGGTATTTGAAGAAATATTTTGTAGACGTTCATAAATATATATAATCAAATATATTTGTTTTTAAACCATATCATAATCCAGCAAATACTGATATATTTTAAATTGCTCTTTTTCTTACTAGTTTTGATTTATTTAATGTATTTTTAACGAATACGAATTTTCAGTGAATTCATTTTATTTTTAAAATTATTTTTCAAGTTAATTATCTAATGATTTTTATATTATTACTATATTTAGTTAATTAAAATTGAATTTAAAATATTATATACTTGTATATATATATATATATATATATATATATATATATATATATATATATATATATATATATAATATTTTATTAAAATATTTATTTCTTACATAACGACTTGTGTGTTAAATTCATATTGATATAAAATTGACTTTAAGCTAATAATTTCGTTTAGATATTTACAAAAATATGTTTTTATGAAAATGTTATAACAGTTAATATGTTTGTTTTCATTAATATTTAATATATATTTTAAAATAAAAAAATATCAATTAGGAAGAATAAGTATAACTGTATTTTAAATAATTTCCAAACATTTATGTAGAAGTCATATTACATCCTTTATTATTTTACGATAGTACTTTATTCTCTTATATATATATATATATATATAAATATATATATATATATATTTATATATGTACATGTATATATATTTATGTATATGCAGTATTATGAACATCTTTAAATAAATTGAAACTATTTTTATAATTTTTGTTAAAAAGATACATATAAGTAAGTAATCAGATAAGAAGTATATAAAATGTTTGTAATAAATTTTAAAGTTAAAATAAGATTTTATCATTGTCTGTTATATTTTGGATATTAAGTAGGTGCAAATAATAAAAATTCTAAACATATAAATCAAAAAAGTAATATATTATCGTATACAAATGTGCTCCATTTAACAAATTATCGACATAATTACAAGGACAAAAAACTAAAACACATTTATTTGTGTTTCCTATTCTGTTTTCTATATATTACAAATATTTATGTATTTAAATTCTTTAAAAATATATATTTTATGAATTAAGGTAACGTATAAAATATATAAATGTGTTAACATAACCATTATTTAATTTCCGGTAATGCTTTGTATAAATGCTATTAGTTATATAGTCATCCAAATGTGTCGCTTAGATTTGTGTTTTCTTAAAAAAAATCATGTGTATAGGGTGGTGTATTGGAAAACGTCTATAATTTCTTTTGTTTTTTTTTTTAATAAAACACAAATCTAGGCGTCACATTTGGATAACCATATATATATATATATATATATAAATTAAAAAATACAAAATCATTTGTATATTCTATTAATTACCTTCGGTTTTGACGGAAAATCCATTTTATAAATGTTTCGGAAGTAGATTATTTTATAGAATTGCTTTACACACCTGAAATATTTTTTTAATGTTTTAACATTTTAAGTTATTTGTTTAAAATGTGGAAAACTCAATAATCCTAATGGAAATAAGTGAAAATATTAATAATCAAGGTTTGATATTTTTTATTTCTTGTAGAACATTTGTTGAATGTTCATAATAGTCGTTATGCACGCTACTGAGGAACAATCGATTGTAAATGTTCAAACGACTCGTTCTTTATCTATATCTATAACTATGTGACATATATAAATATACATATATATATATATATATATATATATATATATATATATATATATATATATATATATATAGTATGATAAATACTACTTATCATTATAATATGATTCTAATATATTTTTGATTACACGTATATATTAAAATTCTATTATTATTTCCTGACATCTAAATATTTTTTGTTTCTGTAATGATATAACTATTATATATATATATATATATATATATATATATATATATATATATATATATACTCAATATATAGTTTTTATTCTTTTATAAAATGCTTTTTAAATGGATTGTTTTCAATATTAATTTATATTTTTAATTGTGTTTTCTAATCATGTCTTTTTTTATTTTCATATCAATATTTGTTTAAGAAAATAAAAAAGCACTTAATATCTTCTTTTCTATTTAAAAAAATTGAAAATAAGTTTATATGTATAAAATGAAATAAATTCTTAGTTAATTAAAACAGATCCTTTTTATTGAATAGACAGCAAATAAAAAATATAAATAAGTGTTTAGTAAGAATATTAAAAACGTTTAACAATTTCATTATACATGAAATTATAAAAAATCCATTGGAATTTTGAATATTTCAAAAGAATTTACTCTGAAATTATTGAAATCGTTTGTTAAATATTTTTTTTTGTTCGCATTTTGTGATATTTTACAAATATTTAAAAGTAATTTGTAAATTTACATAAAATCAATCTGTAAACATGAATGATTAATAATGTTTACTTTAAAACCACACTCTAAGTTTATTATTTTTTATTACAAATAACAAAATAGGTATTTACTGCATTTTATAATAATTGTTACAAGGATTGGAATATTTTTTGCATGTTTAAGTCTCATGTATATATATATATATATATATATATATATATATATATATATATATATATATATATATATATATATATTGTCTTTGTCCATGAAAATAAAAGTCTGCTGATATAAGACATATATGAAACGAGGATAATTAATTCTATATTTATTTGCGAACGTGTTCATCGCAATGACGTCAAACTGGAACTATAGATATTTTCTATTGATTCGATTTTCCAATATCGTGTACACGCCACGCTACCCAAGCACAGGCAATTTTACGACTGAAGGTATTAAAACTTGCTGGCCAATAAAATATACAACCTCTTCTATTCGGTAAACATTTGTTGTCATAACTTAAACCAATAAAGAGATAAGTTATGAACGAGAACACAGTTACTTCTATTTTACGTTTCCTCCAATTACGTTCGCTCAACTACACTTCCATTAACTCCGTCTACTAGCAGTAAAAATGTCTAATGTTGTTCTTTACCAGAATTCATTCTTGTTTATATCGATACTGTGAACGTGTGCGATTGTATTTTATTTTCTATATATTTTTTTATGAATTCGATAGTTAAAATATTAAAGACTTGTTTTATTTGAACGCATTTGAATTTTAAATGTGTTGAGATTTGTACCGAATTGTACCAGTACCGTTGCTCTACTGAACGACAATTTTATATAAACATATAATTTTAAAATCTTGTAAATCTATAAAAATCAAACTTTTCTTAAAATAACTTTAGAAACAAATACTTTTTTAAGGTCGTGTAATATGAAATGCCGGATTTTTCATTCATCACCAATTGAGAAATCAGACATTTCATATTACACTACCTAATAGCTATTAAACATTCAGTATTATTCTTTGAACAAAATAATAACATAACTTTTTGTAAATGTTTAATAGAGTTATAACTCTATATCCATACCAATCATGCCAAGTAATTAATCAGTATAGTATATCAATATATTATCAATCAATATATTATTATTATTTAATTTTCTTAGCAATGCTAATAATTTGTATTTTTTAGAAATATAATTCTTTTTTCACAAGACATATTTTTCTGAAAAATGCTAATTAAAATTTATTAGTTGCATTTGCACCTTTTTTTAGAAGTGATTAGAGTAAAGAACACTTGAATTAAGTTCCACAAATATTCACTCCTAGACTGAAATTTAAGTTTACATTAGCTTTTATTTACTAGGTAATCTTTATATTATATAGCAATATAGTGAATAATAACATTTCATATTCTATTATCGTTAATATTAAATAGCTATTTATTTTCCATTTATTTTACCAAAATACAATAACGTATTTCAAATATACATACATACACACACATTATGTATATATATATATATATATATATATATATATATATATATATATAACAAATAAACTTTATTAGTAAATAAAACATATAATTAAATTGTTTACATTTTTATATTTAGTTATCTGTAATTGATTTATTGGAAATAAAACATACTTTATATAGCTGTATAAAATGTATTTCATATCACTTTTAAACTAGAGTGTCAAATTTCATTTTTATCTTCTTTTTTTAAACTAGCTTTTAAAAATATCCCGTTTCGTATTTTTTAATAATAAATGCAATATAATATTTTTTGTATTTGATATGTTTTGATTTACTTGTATATATATATATATATATATATATATATATATATATATATATAAACCTAACAATACAAACCATAAACAAATATAGAGGTTATAGTTTTTCATTGGAGTAATTTACTTATATGCACATGAATTACTCTCAAATACCACCAAATTTTATAGAACGTATAGTCATTCCAAATAATTATTTATTTTTCATTTTTTATTAATACTCATTTCGATGCTTATTCCATCAATTTCAAAATATACCGTTACAAAATTTTACTTTAAAATCAGATTTTATACCGCTGAGTTGAAACTGAAACTGAAAATGTCACCTTCGAAATGTTCATTACGAAAAACAAATAATAAGTAATTATTCAACACTTGCAAAATGCTATAATATTTGGAAAGAGTAATTCATTTGAGTAAAAAAGTGTAAACTTTTTCAATATTACCCTTGATAGTTTTTCGTACGGATCGAGTAATAATAATTACTACTAAACTACATGTATATGTATTTGAATTCTGTGTTTTTATATGTATAATATTATATTTCGAAAATATTAGTATAATTGATAAAATGTATAGAAAATAAATTAGTCAAAACAATTTAATCATTGCAAATTCGAAATAATATTACTTCCTAAAATATTTTTATTACAGTGAACTCAATATATTTTTTATTTCATTATGTGTGGTCATAGAAAATATATTGTCATAAATTTTTATCACTTTTTCCTAAACTCGCTGAAAAATTACTACAAACTATCTTCCATAGATCTACAAACTATCTTCCTTAACAGCAGTAAAACTTCTACTAGTTTCTAAGTTTTCTCTTCCATGAAAAACATAAAAATAAAATACATACATTCTTACTAAAATATTTGTTTTATATGACCAACTTCATCGAAATAATTCGGTCGAATACATTCGTACATTTTTCGATACAGACAGGATGTAGCGCTGCTAAAACACAGATATTCGTAGCGCCGCGCTAGTCGAATTAATTAACCATTACGTGTAGTCATTTGCAAGAGAAAGAAGCCTCGACTCTCAGTACATTCACATCTACGGAATATTAACAGCAGCGTTGTGCCACTGACGGCCTTGCTTTTTGCTCTCATCCCTCGGCAAACCAACGCGTACTTACTTTATAAATTATGTGAAGGGGGTGGACTACTATGAAAACTATTTCTACTATGAACATTTTTCAACAAATATTCAAAGTTTTCCATCAAAGTTTTGTAAATGAATAAAGTTATATATTTATGTAAATGTGTTCTATTATGTTTTATTATTTTATAAAAAGTGTAATATCATCGACTTGTATGTTTGGTTAAAGTATTCATATTACAATAACTAACACCATTCGCAAAATAAAACTTATTTAAATACGTACGGTTTATAAGTTTCTTTCATCAAAAAACCTTTACTGTGTTTTACTCTTTTATAAACATTAATATATTTTTCATTGCTTAATGTACTAAAAGCGTACAAAAGCTATATTATACACTCTTAAAACTCATTTTTCATTTTATAAAAAGAAATCTGATTATGTTCAGTCATTTTTACAAAACACTTCCTTAATATTAATGTTTACATCGTTTATAAGATTAATGGTTTTGAAAGACTTTAATGAGCCTGTAAATATATAATACCAATATTATTTTCTTATGTAAACTAATTTGTGTAATATTTGTTTAATGACTTAAATTAATGCTAGTATTAAATAACGAAAAACGAAATCAGATAATTTCAATTACCAAAATTACTTTGTAGTGTAGGTGTATACAAATTTAAATCTGATAACACATCTATTAATCGATTTTGTTTCTAACATAACTTTTCCATAAATACAAACAAATTATGTTGTCCATAAATAAATTAATTCAAAGAGATTTTCAGTGTTTTAAAATGTTTTGCTCTTTCCTATGGAATAAATACATACATATATATATATATATATAACAATTAATGTTTTTTAAATTGAGTTGATAACTTTGAAAGAAACATAATCTATAACTCTATCTATGAAAATGGAATCTGAATAGTAAATATTGTTCTAATTATTATTATCTTTAAAAATCTCGTATTAGATTTTTTGTAAATAACTTAAATATCACGATAATTATTCCAAATTATAGGCACAATGTAATTCTATTTTCAAGTTATTTGAATAATATTGGATTGATCAAAAAGTAATGTGAATTTTTTGCAATAGATGTAGTTTTTATTTATTTCATTACAAAGTACTGTTTCTAACCTATAGAATATATTCATATTTCAACAACTGTCACTTCAATACGTAATTTAGAGAAAAATCATTAATTTAGTTAAATTTTCTTAAATCGGCCTTGTTTAAAAATAAATGACGAAAAAGTGTACTTTCGAACAGTTATGTTTTTTATTTCCTCAAAAACGCGATACAAAAAAAAGTAACCTTTTAAATTATTTTAAAATAATTTATTAGGTTATATAAAAAAAAGATTTTTTAAAAAGAATTTCCTAATATTTATTTTTGTTTTTAAATATTAAATTCACTGCTCGACTCTTCATATAAATATATTTATTATAATAAATATACTTGTGTTATTGAAAATCAGTTAATTGCTACAAAATCTATTTAAAAGGTAAACATTTTTGGAATTACAAAATTGAATTTATCTATAGATGTTTTTTAAGTTTGGTAGAACTTTAAATTGAATCCCTATCGAAATTTGTATCTAACCTAAAAAAAAACAGCTTTTATCATACTTTTATATGTACATACAAACACATTTGCATATATATATACGAGGTTGTTTGATAAGTCCGTGTAAAAATAAAAACTGCTTCATTTTTTTGAATAAATCGTTTTTATTTTTCAACATAGTCTCCTTTTAGGCTTATACACTTCATCCAACGCTGCTCTAGTTTGTTGATCCCTTCCGAATAATAGGATTTGTCCAAGTCTGTAAAATAGTCATTCGTTCCTGCAATCACCTCCTCGTTCGAATAAAATCTTTTTCCCGCGAGCCATTTCTTCATATTAGGGAACAAATAATAGTCCGATGGAGCCAAGTCTGGAGAATAGGGGGATGTGAAACGATTTGGAACCCTATTTCCATTAGTTTTGCGGCCACAACTGCTGAGGTGTGAGCTGGTGCGTTGTCGTGATGAAAGAGGACTTTTTTGTGGGCTAATCGGGGACGTTTTTCTTGCAACTCGGTTTTCAAACGATCCAATAACAATGAATAATATGCACCTGTAATGGTTTTACCTTTTTCCAAATAGTCGATAAAGATTATTCCTTGCGAATCCCAAAAGACAGTCGCCATAACCTTCCCGGCCGAAGGAATTGTCTTCGCCTTTTTCGGAGCAGATTCCCCCTTGATAACCCATTGTTTAGACTGCTCTTTGGTCTCAGGAGTGTAGTGATGTATCCATGTTTCATCTACAGTGATGAAACGACGCTTAAAGTCCTGCGGATTTCGCTGAAACAGCTGCAAACCGTTCTTCAAACTTCACACGACCTCGTTTTTGGTCGATCGTGAGCAATCGCAGCACCCACCTGGCGGATAGCTTTTTCATGTCCAAATGTTGGTGCAAAATATTATGTACCCGTTCACACGAGATGCCTACAGCACTAGTAATCTCACGCACTTTCACTCTTCTGTCATCCATCACCATATCATGGATTTTATCAATGATTTCTGGAGTGGTGACCTCAAAAGGCCGTCCAGAACGTTCAGCGTCTCTTGTGCTCATATAGCCACTCTGAAAATTTTGAAACCACTTATAAACCGCACTAATCGAAGGTGCAGAGTCATCATAATGTTTATCAAGCTTCTGTTTAGTCTCCTGAGGTGTTTTGCCTTTAATGAAGTAGTGTTTAATCAACACGCGAAATTCTTTTTCGTTCATTATTTGACAATCACTCGATTTCCTTGATTCCAACGATTGTCAAACACAAAGGAATAGACCGATATGACTGAAACTTGATGTGTGTTCTACCAAGAGGTGCTACTAATTAAAAATAACCTCGATATGCATCAGTGGTGCCGTCTTTCTGAATTTACACGGACTTATCAAACGATCCTCGTATATATATATATATGTAAAAGTGTTTTTAGGTTAGATATAACTTTCGATAGGGATTTGGTTTAAAATTCTCTCACGCTTAAAAAACATCCATGTTTATTATGTTTTTTTTAATATTGTTATATATTTTCTATGTATAAAGTAATTTTTGAAGATTTTACATTATTTAAACAAAATTAATGACACTAATATGAAAACATAAAATGAAAATTCAACAAAATGTCAGCATTTTTTCATTTTATTTACAAAATCAATATTGAAAATAATATTGATGAACCTTATATATATATATATATATATATATATATATATATATATATATATATATTTAATTTCATTAAACGCATAAATTGTTGATTTTTCATCACATTTGTCGTTACATGTTATTCAAATTACCACTGAATATTTAATTTGCAACATAATTCAAACGAAAGTCAAACAAAATTTATATTTGGTTTCGATTTATTTTATGTGGGAATAAAACGAACGGATGTATCAATTTAACTTCATTCTACTAAATATATCTCGTATTTAAGTCATAAACTGAACTGCTAAATTTATTTAAAATACAAATTCTGCCAATGGCTGCAAATTACAAACTCTCGTACAGTTTTGTACAAAATTGTTTGTTCCGTTATTAGTATACGGAACACGTGCCAAGTATAACATTTTATGTTAATTTCTGTAGTTATTATTCCGTGTTAATAGTTTATATTATTTATATGAATGTAAAATAGTTTTAATCAAACTGTTAGATATAATGAGTTCTTTTCTCTATTTCCGTGAAATAAATATTATATTTATTAAATAAACATGTGTTCTTTTTGATAAATGTTTAATTATGTATATCAGTTTAAAAATATATTTTATATGTATAAGCACGATATTATTATGTTAAACAAAAATGTTTAATTGGTACAAACAAAATGTCGCATTTTCCGACTTATCGTGAATACGTGTTGTTGTAGAGCAAACGTTTAATTAAAAATGTTGTCTTTACACCAATTATGAACGTAAAGCATCTTCATTTGAAGTCTGTAATTATTCAAATTCCTGTTAATTATTTTGTCGGTTTACGAGTTTTTGTATTAGAAAATAAAAAATCACAATATTTAACAAACTATGTTGTATAAATTCAAATAAGAATTTTCATTATAGGACTTCAAACTTGTACATAATATAGTATGTCAATTTTATATAAAATAACTAAATGAAGACTTAAGACAATAGCTTAGTTAATGTGTATTTGCTCATTATTTAACATTTTTTTATATTATGAACTTGACATGATGAAAAAAATAATTCACTTAATATATGAATTATTATAAGAGAAAATCTCAAATAGGCACATAATATTTTCTTCATTCTTATTAAATA
>CP092088.1:21605006-21660006 GCA_029203775.1 Neoneuromus ignobilis | reverse complement strand
CTTTATCTTTTGTACAGTTTAAAAAAAATACGGTATGTTTCACAAAATTTATTAGTCATATTGTTAGTTAATATTATATCAATCCTATTGTATTTTTTAGTAATAATTGTATATTTTTATAAAGCAAATAGTTTAATATTACACTACAAGTTACGAGTATTATAAAATTGTTCATTAATAATTTATTGTTTACTTTAATGGATTTTCTAACTGCAGCCCTCTGGAAATAATATCTCGGAATTTTTTTAGACACTTACGAATTATTATTATTAAGAGTGAAATTGTCACAAAAATCTTTGAAGTATTCGAATAATTTTCATCAACGAATTGTTTTGTTTTTTTTTGGTACCGATAAGCATCCTGTTTTATTAGACAACAAATGTTGTGTGTGAAAATAAGTGTGTGTGTGTGTGTGTGTACAGGAGAAAACAAATAGATACACCAATAACAGACAGTCGTGTGGTTTGTCGAGAAAGTGATCACGGATTAACAGAGGAACGTTGGCTAATCCGTTCTGCGTGTCTACAGGGAAAACCGAAGCCAGCATCTACCCCATTTTGAGGTTGCTTGGTAAATACGAGACTGGGTGGTAGACTTAGCGGCTCTCATCAGTGCACGAATTGGCGGGTTACGTTTCTAATCCTTCGATGGCTGAAGAAAATACCTTAGCAAGCATAACGGCAATATATAATGTATCCGAGTATAACATTACAACGTGTGGTTATTATTATATTTTCATGAAATTATATGCATATTAATTATAATATGAAATGTGAGTGCTCCATATTCCCCTACTTTTATATATTCAAACACTCAGTAAGTTAAATTAGCTTCTTGTAATTGATATAATAAACACAGTTGTATTTCTTACAAATTGACATTTTGAAATTTAATTTTCAAAATAGTCTCTGTTTTTATTTCCAATTTAATATAATTTGTAAAACTATTTATAATCAGCAGTAGCCTCTTTTTATCTACTACTGAATGGAAAATTTCTTATTAAACTTTCTACTTCTAACGATTCACTGCATTTTTCTTCCAATCTCCTCTCGCGGATTTTTTATATCTCTATCCCATCTATTCATTGATCTCTTCCTAAGTTTTTTTTATTTTTAGATCCCCAATCAATAATTTCTCTTGTCAATCGGTGATATTCTCTTCTTTCTAATTTATATTACCTACACATTTTCTTTTTAAATATTTCACTTATCGTATAAAATCCATAATGTTGATGTTCTATCTGATCTATCTATTTACCTTCTCTACGTGATATGCTCAATATATATCTTTCTTTGTTTCTTTTTTATTATATGAAGTCTTTGAATTATTGTGATATTTTATACTCATCTTTCGCTTCCATAAGTAAGAATAAATATGACGCATTAATCAAAAACTTTTTCTTTAAATGTAATAGTACTTTATATAGTCTAATATTTTAAAATTAATAAAGTCTCATATTCTCATATTACACACATAGTTTTATCAATATTATTTTCGAGAGTTATTTAAAATAATCTATTGTGCTCTTTAAATACATTAGTTCAATACAAATTGTGCATTTTTTAATAGTGTTTATCAAATATATCATTTCATATAATATATACATAAACTGTATATTTTTCTAGATATTTAAATTACTTTTGCAAAATCATATTTATTTAAAAAATATAATATCTGATTTCCTTTTTTAATTCCATAGTTATAAAATGTCCTTTGAAATGTCTGTTAACTCTTTAGAGCATGGCAGATTTAAAAGTGTCCCACTTTTTTGATACCTAAATATACACGGTGGGATATTTTTTATACCACCTCAAAAAATTACAATTTAGCAAATACCATTCATTAACCCATATGGCACAGAGGGGCTGTTTACGTCCCACCCTATAATTAAAAATTTAAATGACTTTTTATTTTTTTTCATTTTACTTCCTTACTAATTAAAATAAACCAATTTTGTTAAATTTTATAAAAATAAAATTTCTGTACAACATGGGTCTTTTTATTTTCTAAAATTCCATGCCTCAAAGAGTTAACGAATGAAGTAAACATATAAAGTCATTGAACACTTTTATAAAATGATTTATATAAAAATAAGTTTATCACGATAGCAAACCAGTACTGATATAATAATTTCTAAGATTTAATGAAAATTACTCAATATTAGTATACATATGTACATAATTTATGTTCATTAAAAATAATAAGTTTTAATTATTAACGTAGTAGAAAATTAATCTTTTTTTCCTCTAAAAAAATTCATATAAAATATTCAGTTCCTTAAAATTTCAGTACTATTCTTAATAATTTAATTTTTTTATAAAAAATACAATTATACCTATAAAAATTATTGAATAAATTATAAAAGTATAAAATTAATGAAAATGATTGAAAATTAATAGTTTTATAAAAGCACATAAATAACAAATCATACTTTTTTATTATTTTCCTGGTTATATTACTTTTATTTATTACTCTTTTTACACAAATTTGATTAGTTTTTTTTATTCAACATGAAACAACAATTTTATTACTCAAACATTAAGTTAAGCATAAAGTTGTTTTGCTACAAATAATATAGAAATGTTCATTTTAGTTCCGAAATCAATTAAAACCCTTATCGATATAATATGTTCATGAAAACATCTTATATATAAAATTAATATCTTTTATATCTTGCATATAAATAACAATATTACAAGTTATATTGCTACCGAACAATTGTTCAATTACTATTTTTAATTTATTTTAATTATCGTATTAATATTAAAATAAAATCTGAGATAGTAAATAAAGTTTTATAAATTTATAATAAAAAATACAAATAACTTTTGAATTGTGAAAGGAATGAAAGAGAAAAATTGTTTTACAATCAAATGGTGTCATATATTTGCCTAATTGAAAAGCTTTAATCAATTCATTGACTAATAATCAGTAAAAAATGAGATATATTTCTATTTAATTATTACAAATAGTTTAAGATTAATGATAAGACAATATTGAAATTAAACTTGTTGCAAAATAAATTCCTTCGCCGAACATTGTTAAAAATAGAATAAAAATTGCAATAATAATTATTTTAATAATTTATATATAT
Source organism: Neoneuromus ignobilis (assembly GCA_029203775.1). NCBI lineage: Eukaryota > Metazoa > Arthropoda > Insecta > Megaloptera > Corydalidae > Neoneuromus > Neoneuromus ignobilis. Next base: position 21,656,912 of record CP092088.1, on the reverse strand, counting down.
ATATATATATATATATATATATATGTGTGTGTGTGTGTGTGTATGTGTGTGTGTGTGTGTGTGTGTGTGTGTTAAATAAAATTTTATAAATAAAATAAAAATTCAAATATTGTTCATTTTACTATTTTAAAATTTTATATGCATATTTTTATAACTTATCTGCAGATACACATATAATCATATACATACATACATACATATATATGTATATATATATATATATATATATATATATACTGGCAAGTAAATGTATGTAGATGGAAAATATTTAAATTTAAAGTTTCCTCTTTCTGAACATTAAACTGTTAAGTTTATGTTGTATTGGTATCAATATTTTTTTATTTTGTTCTGTAGCATGCGGTCTGTTATAGCAAAAACTTATATATAAAAACTTTTTACAAACTTTTATCTTACTCAAGCACCGACAAAAGTATGACATATGTGTACCGTCTGTTTGACACATTGTCGTAGTTCGTGAACATTATTTTTCCTATTATCTCGAGTTTTTAGTAACTATATTAAACAAGTGATGTGTGTATATATATATATACAAAAATTTAGAAAGTACTAGAATATTTGTAAGATAGCGTGAAAATCGTTCCTTAAAATGTAATATACATTTTCTCCAGACCACAATAACTAGAAGTTTTAGACTGTACGACCTCACGCTGGCCGGAAAATTTACGGATGTCTAATTGGTTCAACACAATGCTCCATTCTAGCACTAAAGTCTGCTTACTGTGACATCAATGGGGTGATTGTAATGTCTGCAGACCGAACGTGGCAATTACAAGCGTGTTGGAAAGAAATAACTCTATAAGATTTTAGCATTAAATCGTATAACTGTCTTTCGTTATGTTTTCCGAATGTGTTGATTAACGCAGCTATAAAAGACGTTTCTTTTGAATGTTAAAACGAATCTAATTTAAAATTATTTTCAGATTTGTTTTTATTATAGTCAATTAGGTTTTTTTGTTAGATATTCGAAGGTTTTTTCATAGGAATATTTGATATATAAGTATATTAATATAGTTCATCAGTTATATGTTATAAACAAAAATTATAATGATCATTCGTAATGTTCGTTTTTATTTACGATATTTATTGTACTTGCTAAAATTACGTGTACACACAGTGTTTACTTATAATTACAATATCCAAACACAATTCATATTTGTATCTTTCTATATACATACATACATACATACATACATACATACATACATACATACATACATACATACATACATACATACATACATACATACATACATACATACATACATACATACATACATACATACATACATACATACATACATACATACATACATACATACATACATACATACACATATACATACACACACACACAACACACATATACGCACACAACACATACACACACATACACACATATATATATATATATATATATATATATATATATATAAAATGTGTGTAATAGGCAATATAAGCGTATACATGGTATTTCATAAAATATTTTGTGAACAAATGTTTGTATAATTTTTATTTTTTCAAAAAATTGTAATTTATAGGCATATCTCTTTTACAAACACGAAATGTAAACATTCATTTCTTTAATAAGTGAATTATAAAATAAGAGGGAAAGTATTATAAATTATAAACCATAAATAAATTTATTAACTAACATTTTATTGACACTTATAACCAATTATTATAAATTGGTTCATTTTATACACTAGTGTCTTAATTTCTTAAAATTACAGATTTTTATCTGTAAATCGTGTGTGTGTGTGGGTGTATATATATATATATATATATATATATATATATATATATATATAATAATTCACTTATTTTTACATTTTTGATTTTATCAACAGTTTTTAGTAAATAATTGCACATACTTAAAAAAAATTCATTTCGACAAATGATTGAACTTTCTTGCATTCTTTAATATTTTTATTTGTATTACAGAAAATTATAATACAAAACTGATAAAAATATTTATTTATTTTTATCTTTGATTGATAAAAAATGGCAAATACAAAATTTATTATTAATTTTTTATATACCCTTATATTCTAAAAATGTCTATTTGGCTATTAAATAAATGCTTATTTTTTTATTAATTATGCACTATATATATTTTCAATACTACTATATGAAATTTATTTTTGTTTTTTTTTTAATTTAGTTTTGATATTTTAACACAAATGAATTTTAACCCCAACACCACATTGGTTATAAAGTGTTCAATAATCACTTATTGTTTATAAATACACTTTATAACCATTGTGGTGTTGGGGTTAAAATTCATTTATGTTAAAGTGAATCAGCCACAGTTCCAGAACAACAAATTAGTTTTGATAATTGTTATATATTTTTTTTCAGAAAAAGTGTAAAAATTTTAAATTCTTATATATGACATTTTATTTTTACAGTTAGATTAAATTATTATAATTACGAATTTTCTATAAGAAATGATTTTATATATGGATAAAGATTTAAATATTTACAAGATCTTTTTTAAATTTATTTAGATCTTTTTAATTAAATTAGCCTTTCATTTAAAATTACAATTTTTCTAAATTCTTTCTCTTATTTATTTAATAATAGTTGGAGTTTTGGAATTTGTCATTGGTCGTATTTTAAATATATAATTATATCCTGTTTTTTTGAAATACAAATTTTAAATCTGTATGATTTGATAATATATCTTTTTTGTAACAAAATAAAATAAAAAAATGATTGAAATAGTTTCTTTAAATCATAACAGAAGAACAATTACTTTTAAATTGATTGTTAATAATCATAATACATTCACCAATTAAATGCTACTATGTACTTAATTTTTCATGTTTTTATTTGATCTTAAGTAAAGTAATGTAAAAATATTAATACATACAAAATTATATTTTAAAATATATAAGGTAATTATAAATATATAAGATAATTATAAACTCACATTAAAATATAAAAATATATAAAATCATTATAAATTCAAATTCTTCATAGTGGTTATCCAAAAATGTATATCAGTAGAATTTGAAATAATTGAAAATTAAAGACATGTAATAGTTAAATATTTTTTTATTTAAAATATATTTTTATTTCACACTATAATACATAATGAATGACAATTGTTCGAATTATTTTTATAATTAGTGTTTCAGTTATAGAAAATTAAAAAACAATTAAAGCAATTTTCACAACTTACATTAGGATAAGCTAGTTGTTAAGAAATATGCGGATAAGAATATTTTCGTCTTATATACAAAACAGTGTATTAGAAAAAATATATACATATAAGTGCATTTGTATGGAAAATAAGCACACTTCGTATTACTTTTCTCCATCGAATTGGATCGCACCGAAACGGATAAAAAGCAAATCAATTTACTTTAATAGTTTGTTTCTTATATCGAAAAATAAAACCAAATCAATGAATATAAATAGTCTATATACATGTAAATTTGCAATATATTTAAGAAATTAAGACCGGAAAAATACATGCACTTACATGTAATTGAAATGGATGCACGCCTTGTATTTTGTATTGCGTCTGCATTTACAACTATAGTCGAGATACAGGATCGACACAGGGGACATTACTTCGGTTAATTGCGAACCCATTACCGATTGAATCGTACGACACTTGGGTAGAAAGCGGAAACTGAAATTTACCTAGCAATGCTGGGATATTGGAAAGGAAATTACATGTTATCTGTTTCTTTTTAGAAAGAGAACGTTGTTTGTTCCATGTAACGCAAATTTTGTCCTAGAGCTATCATTGAGAAACGCTTCGTTCATAGCGTACATTTTGTTTTTATTTAATTGCCTCTCTTATTTGTGTCCTTTTGAATTATATATATATATATATATATATATATATATATATATATATTATTTGTAGTGTTTTATTATTAAAATTAGTTTTCGATAAGAATGTCAACAAAATTATTATTTTAAATACATGTATTAAATTAATTCTTGATCGAAATGTTTTAAAATATTGCAATTTCTTTTTTAATGTATTTACATTCAATTGTACATTCATTTAAAATAAATAAAATGATTATTACTATAATCAGTGATACTCTGTTAATTTTTTTAAAATAGCAATGGCCTGTATAATAAATTACAGTTTTTGTTTGAATACAGAATAGTATACTAATTCAAAAGATTAAAAATTTTTTCGTGAAAAAAAAATCAAAAATTGGATATATTTGCAATTTCAAATGAAAATCAATCTGAAAAATATTAATAAGTTAACAATTACTATTAATTTTCAAATTTTTAATTATATTCCTGAATATATTTATTTTATTTTTTGTTTTGGAACTGTGGCTGATTCACTTTACAAAAATGAATTTTAACCCTAACACCACAATAATTTAAAGTGGTCAATAATCACTTATTATTTATAATTATATAATTATAGATTATATAATTATAAATAATACGTGAACAATAAGTGATTATTGAACACTTTAAATTATTCTGGTGTTGGAGTTAAAATTCATTTGTGTAAATATTTATTTTAACCCAAAAAACATACAAATGATGTTACAGTGATGGAATATTTAAAATATTTTTTTCTTTTCCTGCCAAAAATAGCTACTAAAGTCACCGTTTCTCCAAATATTTCAAATATACATACATACATACAAATATTTAAAATACACATACATTATACATGCATATATATATATATATATATATATATATATATATATATATATATATATATATTCTTTTGGTACGATTGTTGGTAGCTATTGTCGGTTAGGGTGATGAAGCGTGTAATTGTACTTTCAGTGACGGTAACTGCTATCTACCCCTTTGGATATCACCCTCACATTACCCTTAACGCATTCCATACAATTTTGCTCGTCACAATCTGTCTCCCCTTGACTTTAATTTTTTTCCACTCCTGCATAATGTTGTTTATACATTGTCAACGCTTCAATACATCGCAGTTCATAGTCAGGTCAATATATTTTTAGGATTTTGATAAAATTCTACACTTTTCTTTCTTACTTATTTGTAAATCTATTTGTAAACTTAAAATTTAAGTAACAGTAATATATATATATATATATATATATATATATATATATATATATATATATATGTATATGATCTGTTCCAAAAGTATCTGAACTTTGATTAAAAAGTCAATTTTTGATTTAGTAAATTTTCCATTTACAGCGGTTTTAAAATTTTTGAAAACATGTATGATACAGTTTTTTTTCAAAACGACTACAATAATATCAGTTGAAACCTTTTAAATTTCTGAAATGCTGTTAAATTGATTTACTTTTACCTTCATGTTCAGATTTGAAAACAGGAAATAGTCACAGAACATCAAGTCGAGAACTTAGAATGCATGACTAAGCGCTGTGACATCTATTGATGATAGAAAGTTACGAACAATGATTGATTTATGCAGAATAAATCAAACTTTTTTCTTTGCAAATCTTTGTTCAGTGTAAAATAAACTAGTGATTCACTAATACAAATGATATCCTCAATTAATCTTACAGACATGCAATGATCATTTTCAATTAATTCACGCACTTTTTCTTTTGTACTGGTTGAAGAACGCCCGCTGCGTTCATCATCTTTCAACGACTCTACCTTTTTTAAACTCGTTAACTGTTGTTCATAATATAGCTTCTTCTTCATAAACTTCATTCGACATTTGAAGCTTTTCTAAAAAAGTTTTCTTTAATTTTGCTTTGTTCTATGCTAATTTTTCGAGTGTGCCAAAAAAGTTCTTCACATTTAATATTAATGGCTCATGCATCGAATATCAACCAAACTGAATATAGTTATAGATGAAGTGTTAAAAAAAATTCTTTTAAAATATGGCTGCTAATACCATCTTTATAATAACAGTTTGTATGTTTTTGGTACATACCATATAGATTATGTGTGTGTGGGTATATATATATATAGAGAGAGAGAGAGAAGAACCGTTTTTTATAGTTACTTTATAATTCTATTAATAAAAAGCATGAGTATAATTTTCTAGAAATGTTCATCTTTATAAAAAAGAAAACTACAATGTATTTCATCACCTGTTACTTTTAAAGTTTATTTCGTGCCTCAGTATCAAATAAATACTTATCAAGTTTGCACTATAAACATCTTTAGCTTTATATTTTGACTGTACATATTACTTATAAATTCCAATCATCAATTTCATTTAAGCAAGGTAAAAGCTCAAAAGTGGCTTGTGTGGCGGCGTCTTTACAAGTAAGCGAAACGTTGTATAGGTTGAGGGTTGTAAATAAACGTTTATTGCTAAACAGCCATCACTCCGGTAAGTGGTTTCTTGTGTAACGTTGCCTCTGTCTCTGCTTGGAACTGGCTCCGGACTTCCGGTAGCCAACTCATCATTTCTTCCAGTCAATGTGTTGTGTACAACTTTGTTCACCTTTTTATTTTTCTCGCCCTGTTTTGGAAATTCTTTCCAATGAAACTTTACTGGTTATATTCATAAAATGCACTTTCACTACCACTCTTTATTATAAAATGTTTCGTAGTTGAAAATTTATTAGATCTTTTAGTGTTGTTTCATTAACTGTCGTAATAAATTAGTTATAAAATTAACATTGATTTTTTATTATCTGACATTTTATTATATGAAATTGTTAAATAGTGACATGTTTTCTATGAGTAGTATAGTTATGAATTTCATACTGTACAAAAAATATTTATTAATATTATTCAAGAAAACTATATAATTAATACTACATATTTTAAGTATTTAAAAATACCTTGTTATAATTATTAGAAAAAATTCTTATAAACTTTCTATAGAAATTAAATAAAAAAAAACTCTCTTCCTCTACAATTATCACTAAAGTATCACGTTGTAAATAGGTCAATCGCATATTTATCTTTCAATATCTACAAGAAAACATTGCTGTTGACAGCTACATTATGAAGTTACGTATATGAATGTACGCCTGGCTTTTATTTTAATTGAAGTACGTATTTGCAACAATATTTCACTACAATTTATCAACATCACGTTGTAGAACGTTTACAGTATGAAGCTATAAATAATTCACCACGTTATCCATTACCAGCTAGTCCCCTTTATTCAATTTCATGTTTGATATATGATTCATCTCATCATCATTCTCTATAATTAGTTTAATATTACAATATAATCTGTAGACCAATAAGTTAAATGATGATAATTTTCAAATTATATATTTATGGTCAAACGGTAGAATTCAAAAATTAGGTTCATTTACATATATATGTATATGTGCACACAGTTATATATATATATATATATATATATATATATATATATATATATATATATATATATATATATATATTTATTATGTATTATATATGTACATAATATTTTAAAATTATGAATGATTGATAGAAAATCGGTATTGAATATTTAAATTTTAATAATATTTAATGCGGTAAGAATATTTCATATATTTTATATTTTATAGGAAATTAATATATCAATATTATTATTTGTTTTTTAATATTAGTAAAAAATAAAAATTAGAATTATTTTAATAAAAGGATAGATTTTTATTGAGGCATTTTTCACTCATTAGCGAGTAAATTGGGAAACTAAGAAAAAAATCTTGAAAAAATTTAATCTTTCTTACAAGAACTCATGTATAGATTGCTCTTCTTTCTTAATAAAGGTTTCTTATATTTTCCTCACAATCATGGACACATAAACATTAAAAACTATTACCGAACATTAACTGTCATCCATTTGTATAGCATAATATGTTTATAATAGGCTAAGTTTACTCATAACATTGTAACAAAATTGTACTACCTAAGTTATTACTAATAAATGTCACTGTTTACTGTTTAGGAATTAATATTTAATAAATTTTGTTCCAAAACTGGATTTTCTATTACCCATTTGCAGTTCTAAATAGATGTATTATTATTTATAATAATTGTAATTGAACGCTAGTATTACCGGTATCTTATCAAATTAAAAAAAAAAACATTACCTAACTCTTATATCCGTAAGACTGAAATAGGTTAAGTTATTATTATTATTTATGTATACTAGGAGGCTCCATCCCTCTATTTGCTCCATTTGTCAATCCCCAAACTTGCTTGTATTTAACAATATAAATAAATTATAAAAAAAGTTCAAAAAGCTACATATATTAATGCTTCTGTATAGACGATGTTTATTATAGATTGGTGATCGGATGTCCATTCAAATCTAATGCCAATACAACTAAAATTAGTTTTGTCCAAAAAGTATGCCTGAAAATTTATCTCTTTTTATTATTTCATAAAATTTATACTTCAGTAATTTTCAGGAAAGTTCAAAAACGAAATTTCTTTATCTCTCTATACATAAAATAGTTTCATTGCAAAATTATGTCAATAATACTCATGCTACTCCGAACGAACCTTCTAAGATTAACGATTGCAATTGCAAAGTGATATGAAAATTTCAACACACTCATATCATTCCGCAATTACAATTGTTAATCTTTGAAAGTATTCATTCACAATCAGAGTAGATTAATTACATTAATTGTGCGATGGAACTAATATATATATATATATATATATATATATATATATATATATATATATATATATATAAATATCATAATTAAAATATATATATCTCTATAATTTTTATTCCTTCATAAATAATATTATAATTTTTAATTAGTTATAAAGTAATTAACCATAAAAATCTTTCTTAAAGGAAATGTATTATTTATATGTATGTTCTTAAAAAATATTTAACGTTATACATTTAGTAAAATTCAAATATTTCATCATTTAATGGAAAAGCATTTAGTTTTATACTATTAACAAATAAATCACATCCTATTTGTCATTATATTCGAATCAATCATTTTTAAAGTCAATATTTTCTTGTTTGGATATTTTTAGAAAATTGTTTGTTTACTAGAAATTGACAAGTTTTGATATATATATATATATATATATATATATATATATATTTATTTATTTATTTATATATATATATATATATATATTTATTTATTTATATATATATATATATATATATATATATATATAATTCTTATAGAATATTTTCGTACTCATTTTTATAGCAGCTCTTGTAGATAAATAAAACTATAAATCCTACAATAAAATAAATTTATTGTGTGTATAAATAAATAAATAATTAATAATAACATTAAATCTATATAAAACGTATTTGTTATTATTTTTAATAGATTTTTTCTGCTAAAACTGAGATAAAAATGTTTCTTCATTGTTAGTATAATCGTAAAAACAAGAATAGGCATATAATAAAATAACTATTAAAAATTTAATATTAACTAGTGGTAAACGAAAATATATCGTATTTTTTTAGAAAAAAATCTGATTAATAGTAAAGTAAAATAGTTTTAAAATAGAAATAATACTGGAGAAAAACTATATTTTTCTATTGATAAATTCATTTCTAACATAAATTTTCATATAATGGAAATATCCTATACTATTTTAGCAATTATCTTTATTAATACTGAAAATCTCTACTGTTAAACCTCTACACAGTTTTAGTCATATATATATATATATATATATATATATATATATATATATATATATATATATATATATTTGAGTTCATTGAAGTGATAAAATCTAAATAACATGCCAATAATTGTGATAAAATAAATTTTACAACACACTTGGGAATATTAATATATTCATCCATAATTTGACTACTAGTAGCACTACAAAACACATTTATGTCTGCATAAAATGTCAATAATACATATAACATTTGTTTGGTTATTTCATTGGAAAACTAAAGATATTATCAATTATATTTTAAATTTGCACACACACACACACATATATATATATATATATATATATATATATATATAATCCAATTTAGATAATTATACAAATTCGAATATGCACTTAAAAATTAAAATAAGGCAATAATCATGCATATACACATACACATACATAAATACACACACACATATATATATATATATATATATATATATATATATATATATATATATATATATATATATATATATATATATATATATATATATATATATATATATATATGATAGTATGTAAATAATCTAATAAATAACAGAATTCTTTCTAAATGTATAACAATTTTTATCTATATTTAGATTTTCTGAACAATTTACTATGTGCAAAACACAATTATTTAAAAAAAAATAAAAATTCTTTCGGAGCATATATTGATGTATTATTTATTTAATTTATAATATTACGTTAATGTATTGTTGAATTATTAAATTTTCAAGCAATTAGTTTGTTTAAATTTTATTAATTGTGAGTTATTATTTTTACTATGAAAAATATTTAAACAGTTTCATGTTAAGAAATGTATATAATTTATATGAGCAAAAAAGTTCAGTTTGTGTTATTAAACTTAAAAAGACACGCCAATTTTTTTTTAAATATTAATGACATATTACTAAAAAATAATAGTTCGACCTTAAATACTTTACTAAACATTAAGTTAAAATTATATTTTTCTTGCCATTTTTATATAGATATATTATTTATTTAATAAATTAAAAAATAATTAACAATTATATACCTAATCTTGTTTTATTATTACTCTATTATTATATTTTTGAAAATAACTCACTCATTTCCGAATATCCTTATTTCTTATACAAAATCATTTTAGATGATTGTTTTACAAGTGTATTCATTGTTATCATAAATTTTTATTATCAAATCTTAAAGCACCCAAGTGTATATACTAGTAATAGTAACATCAAAAAGAAACAACCTTTAGAACTGTAAATCTTCAAAATTTACGTAAGGTCGCGTCAGTACTTCACCTGACTGATTTTTATAGCTTGGTAACAAGATTTTATAGCACATTAAGATGCGGTATAAAATCGCTTTCAGTACGACTTTACTAATGATTCTGAGATTTTTAGTTTTAAAACTATATCTGTTACATATGCATTTCATTTATATCAATTATTAAAATTTTAATTATTCTTACATTGAGATATATATATATATAATTTTTTTATTATTATATGAATGTTTAATATCTGATTTTTACTATGGAAAATATGAAAATGTACGTTATACAAAAATAAAATCAGTGTTAAAATTGATAGGTTGTTGAGTTTGATTGAAACCAGTAACCATTCAAATAAAAAGTTACTGTTCATTACTGATAGGGAGTCGTATAGACGTCATTCCATTTATAACTTACGTAACTTCCAGCAGAGTTTTTCAATAACTGACGAAAAGTGTGACACTTTTATTAGAATCAGTTTATCATCAACATACTAGTATGTCTGCACCACCCAACGAATATAATTATGTTGACGATTTTTCAACATACTTTCATATTGATAAATTACAACGTATTGAAATATGTCATCATTGTTAATTCAGCGACAAGAATCATATAATGAATACAACACGGATTTACCATACTCCCTCTTTTTCCATTTAGTCGCGCTATTGGGTACTTGAACGCAGTAATAAATGCGCGCTTGCGGCAAAACATAATGCTCGTTTGATTTGATAAGCGTATTTTATGGGACGATAAAATTTTATGAACACGTTTTCGGTGTGCTTTATTGATAGCGACGCATTAATTTACAGTACTTAATGGCTGATTCATTGTGTGTTCTACAGGTGCCACCACTCTACAGATGACGTTTGGACATGGCGTGTGACACCGTGCAGGTTTGTTGCTGCCATCTGTGTCCAAACTCGAACACTACGAACGGAGTTCGAATTTGAGTAAGTTCATTACTACCTTTTATTATTATTTTTCGGCATTCCAGCACCACATAATATAATATATAATCATATTTTTACATCCAATATTCTAAATATATTACACTTTTACTTACAATTTCGAACACAATTATTTATATATTTTTTTCTTTTTTATATTTAATATACTCTATTAAAAATAATAAAACTATGCATTACTTAATTGATAAGATATTTTTTAAAAAGTCGTAAAATAGTCACCAGTTGTCTTTTAGTTATTATTTACACTTTTATTATTTATCTACCAAAATACGAAATAAAGTTTAACACATTAATAAATAATAAAGTTTAACATATATATATATATATATATATATATATATATATATATATATATATATATATATATCTTAACAATATATATTTCGTTTTTAAATCTATTTAAACATATTTTTTATATTAAGACTTGTGTCATTCTTATATTCAGTAATTGATAAAAGAATATTTATTTATACAAATAATTGTCTTATTGTAATGCAAATGATAAATACCAATTTTTCAATATTTTTAATTAAAGTTTAATAACATGATTTTTAGTCAATTATTACATTTAATGATATTTTATTACGTGTTTAATAAACAATATGGTTTAATAGGCCTCTTTTAGTCATTAATTGAATATAATCTTAATATTGTTCTTTTCATATAAATATAAATTGAACTCTTTTTTTTGTAAATGAAGTAAAATCGTTATCAAGATAACATCTTTAGACACTCATTTAAGAATTTCAACAAAATTGATTTTCTAAATACATTATTATGGATTTGATTTCAAAAATGTAATTATCTATTCATTGCCCTAATCATTTACATTTTTTAATGAAAAAATATAACTCCTACAATCGTTTTATGAACTGCATATTTTAGTTTCTTGTTATCAATTTTAAAATTCTATTTTTATCTAGCCAGTTTCAGTTATTAAAATTATTCTTTCGTTTTCTTTTTTTAGTTTATAAATTTAGATAGATTTTTTATTATAGTAAAAAGTCAGAAATTTTTAGATTAGTTTTACAAAATTTTCAGTACAATCTATTTACTTAATATAAATATTTATTTGGTTGCTTTGAACTCTATTTACTTGTTATTATAATAAATAGTTAATGTTTTATGACATGTTTGAAAATATCAAACAATAAATTGATAATTACAATTTTCTGAATGAAAATAAGTTGAAATTTAAAGTAAGTTTGAATTAAATAATATTTCAGTTGTGTATAATTGATAAAAATATATTTACTATTTTAATGTTATTTTAATAATAGTTTTTAAACGTATATATATATATATATATATATATATATATACATACATACATACATACATACATACATACATACATACATACATACATACATACATACATACATACATGTTTATATTAACACATATTCGTCCGCTTGACGAAAATTCGTCATCTTCCAGAGAATCACCCACAGCCAAATGACGAAAATTCGTCATTTGTATATTATAGAGAATAATTGATTTTTGTTCTCTTAATTCTGAGTATATTAAATTATAATTTTAACTAAACAGAGATAATGCCATGAGAGAACTGATTTTAGCTTCAGTTGCATTAGTTCATTGGCATTTTATCTGATTGTGAGGCAGATTTTTCACAAACTAATTTTGATAATAATGATAGTGACAGTATGTGACTTTTGCAACATTCCCCTTCATACTGGCTCATGTTTTGAACAGTACCATTCACTGAAAAATTATTAATTATTTATAAAATTAAAGACTCAAAAATAATGTACTTCATCTAAAAAAAAGAGAATAATAACTTTGTGTTTTTAGAAATTCATTTAAACTTTTTTATGAATTTAATTGTTTTTTAACTAAGGAAAGCCAAAAAAAATAAAAATTTATATATAAAGATAAATTTGTTTTATATCATTTTCCAAGATTTCACTGAAAAATATATGATTTCTAACAAATTACATTAGTTTTATATAGACCATATCATTTCTACAGATAGTGTCAAAAAATGCCGGCATTTGGTGAAAGCGGTGCAAAAAGTTACCCGACGAATATGTGTTAATACATCATTTTATTATTTTTTTTCTAAATTAAAGTTTTATTTTTAAGAACTACAAATTTTATTTTCTATTAACTAAATAAAAATTTTATACAAAAATTATACATATTTGTATGATTTGTTTTATGAGCAGTAAATATCAAGTCATTGCAATATTAAAATAAAATAGTGATTTATCAATAATCACAATATTTTGACTTAAAAAAATATAATAGATGTACAAAATACATTAGTAGTTTTCTTATAAATTATTTCAATAAAAAAAAGTTTCTTTTATTATGGTTTTAATTTCAAAGTGAAAAACCATTTACTTCTTATATAAATATATATATATATATATATATATATATATATATATATATATATATGAGTATGTGTGTGTGTGTACGTTGGTGCATATGTGTGTATGTAAAAGTATGTAAATGAATTCTATATAGTGTAACAATTAAGTGATTTATATTAATTAAAACAAGCATCAAACTGTCATTCTTTCTAAACGTTGTGTAGTATTTCGTGAATTGCGATATGCAATTAAATGAACGAACTTTAATATCTACGTTGTTAAAACGTATCGTAAATATATAACAGTTGGTACACAGTTTGTGTGTATACTAATAAACCAATACGTGTAGGTAAAAGGTAGCACTAGTGGCTTTTCTAGAGTTTTCTAAATGAGAAACCATAAAGAAGGCGGCCAATTTACCAGAGCTTTGGAAGGTAGCATCTCACGTAGCTCGTAGGTGACTAAACTTAATGCTACGCGAAATACGAGCGAGTACCGAGTAACCATTAAAGCTGTTGTCAAATAACGATAGCTGCACGTCGTCGTCTAATACTGAAAATCATAAGATTGCCGTTTTATAAATCTTACTACACTATTATTTTCTTTGTAATGAACCTGTTGTTTAGTATTTCGTTGTGTACTTATGTTCATACATACATACATACACACACACACACAATCTGAATTAAAACCACAATATGTTATAGATTGTACAATCTATTTATTTCTTTTAAAAAATATCGTACCAAAAGTACATCTACTTTTGATGAACGTTCAAGTTCTCTATTATTTATTTTATTAATATGTTTTTAATCTCTAATTTTCTGAAAACGTGTACACAACTATAATATTTTCATATATATATATATATATATATATATATATATATATATATATATATATATATATATATATATATATATATATATGATCATTTTTGTTAATATTCTACATATATTAAAGATTATGTGTATGTTAACGTATAAAAATGATGTTAATCAATAATTATTTGTTTAATATTTTATATTCTGAACAAAAGTCAATGTGTATGATGAAATTTGTTATATTTACAAGAAATTATACGAAATAAAACCATTTACCTTTTATTTAAATATATAAAATATTATAAATTGTTTGATCAAAGAATCTAAATTTAATTTTAACATTGAGTAATATACGGTTATAAAGAAATGTGTAAATATTTAAATAATTAAATTTATATATATATAACTTCTTGTAAAAATAAATCGCCAGTCTTACGTGAAATATTTCTAAATTTCGTTCAATCACTATTATAAATTTAGAAAAAATGTATCATAATTAAAATTGTGGACGTATATATTTTTGTAGCACGCATTTTTGGAAATACCTTGCGGTGGTAATTACCAAATGTATAACAGAAAGTTTTGAGACTTAGTACCTATGTAGCTTCTTTAAAGCATCGTCGTGTTTTAGCCTTTGTAATTGGTAATTAGTTTTGAAAGTTGCAAACTCCATAAACAATGCACTGCCATGAATCTTAAAAGATTCCGCGAAGAGAATTAGTTTCACTGAACTTTTTGGGTATTCGGAGAGATTAATATACAGTGTCAACGAAGTGTTTCTTGAGACTTTTTCCTTACTTTATATATATATATATATATATATATATATATATATATATATATATATATATATATATATATATATATATATATATATATATGTGTGTGTGTGTGTGTGTATGTATTAGCTTATTCAGTAAACTAAACCGAAACGTAATTATTTCTATTAACATATTTAAAACAGACATATTAAAAATAAAAATGCAATAAATTTGTTACTTGATAAATATTTTCCCAAAGTAATTCATTTTAAAATAAAAATTATTGCAAACTAATTTTAATAAATTCAATCAAAAACTCTGTTCACACAAATTTAGGTAAGTTAAATACAAAATATTATGAAATAAATTTAGAAATAACATAGACTGTTCATTAGATCTGTCAATGAGATGTATATTTTTGAGACATTTTGATAAAAAATAAACATTTCATTTTTTGTTAATATAAATTTCTTCGTTGTTGACAATTTTTACCATGTTATTAATTTTTTATTTGATTTATAAAAAAAACTCCTATTATAATGTGAAATAGTTTAACACTTCTCTTTTGATTTGATTTTTGACATTTTTTTTAAATAATCATAGTATTTATAAATGAATTATAATTATATTAGAAAATAAGTAAAAGAGGTAAATAAGTGAAAAAATATTTTACAATTCAACTTTAATTTTTGATATAATTGTATATGATTTAATATTTTGTAGTAGTAAAAAAATCCCGTTTCTATTTACTAATCATAGAAATTTATTCATAAATTCAGAACATATATTTAATTATACAATATTGGAAACTTAATAATAAAGAATATGTGTACAAACAAAGCTAATAAGAATATTTCTTTTGAATTAAATCAATTTTTTGTTATTCTGATATTTTATCTTTCCTTTTATTATAAATTGTTCAATATTTTCCTAATGATTTTATCAAAGTATCCTTTTTCGCTATCTGTCTCGATGCTGTAAAAAATATTCGCTATATGTAGTGAAATAAATAAGTTTTTTATTCATTTTCAAGGATTAACTAGAGATAACTTGTACATGACCTAGTTTCAAAGTCTAAATACATTTTCTGTTTATTCTAAACGCGAGAATGCAGTTCGACGAAGTAGATCAATCCCTGTAATTTAATTAAAGATTAGTTGTTGTACTGTATCCATAGAACTACTTAAAATGTTATAGAATTCATTAAGACATCTGAAATATAACTCATCTGCTGCATAGATTCTCCATTTATAATTTTTAACAAATATTCATTCACTAATACAAATCAATTCATTGTATTGTACTATTTATGCGGATTTGTTCAGATTTTTAATTTTTAAAATCTTATGTTTGTGTGTGTGCATGCATTAAATAATACATTTTAACTATTTGCAATTTTCTTTTATATTCATTGTTAATACAATATTTTCATAGACATAATGCAAGCTAGAATCAACCATTAATCTTTCTATATTCTTTTTGATCTTTGGGAATATTTATTTATTCAACCATATTAAATTGATGCATCCTAACACTTACAACTATTTTCTATACAAAATTTAATTATAATGAACTTTATAATAATGCAAATAAAATATTCTGGCCAAGATCAGAAAAAAATTAGATATTGAGTCATATTTTCCATCTAAAGGTGATCCAAATGCGACGCCTAGATTTGTGTTTTATTAAAAATAAACTATGCACATGTTTCCTTATACACATGTTTCTTTTTAATAAAACACATCTGGATGACCCATTAATCCTCTGATACTGTATCAATTCGATAATTATCCAATTTTTAGTGATTAATGAATATGTTTATAAAATATTATATTGTTGATGTAAAAGATTAATTTGCGTTAAAGTGATTTAGTTATCAATTTTTTAGCGAATAGATAATTTAAATTTAATAATTTTTAAGACAGTTTTTCTGACATATGTAAAAAAATTAATCAAATGTTGTGTTTTAAATCATAGAATTTGTATGAAAAAAAGTTATATTAAACTTAGTGTATATTGATTTTAAAAATAATTCTCCTAAACGCTTAAGATGTTTTAGAATTGATAATTATAGAAATAAATATTTAATATTAAATATTTTACTGAACAAAAATTTTAAATTTCTCATGACATTTTTGTAACAATGTAATACTTATTAGTTAATTAAAAAATTAAATTGATTTATAACTACACTAATTTTTTTTATTTAAACTATACTATAAAAAGCATTTTCTATTTATTACATATTTATTTTTTGAGATAAGTGATTAATATAGTAAGTGATTAACGTAGTAAATTTTTCAGATAACTGAGTAAAAAAAAAAACAAAAATTATAATTTTGAACGAATATTTTTATAATTAATTATGATATATTTAATTTGTTGCAATCAACCTAAGTATTTTGCTCTCTAGCGCGAATTAATAAATCCTTCTACTATCTAAATCGATATCAATTTTATATAGTTATAGAAAGCTTTAACACGTTGAATTCCATGGGGGTCATCGGTGACCGGCAATGAGTTTATCGGTGGCAACATGGGGGTCATCTGTGACCGGCGATGCCATATGTACTTCATAATAACAATTTCATGGTGGAACCTTGGGCAAAGTCATGTAATATCGACGTGACATTCAACTTTATAATGTTAAGTAATTATAAAAAGATAAAAATTATAACTAATATTTTTCCATTAGGATATATTAATTGGTTATTATATTATTAAAAATTCAAATAAATAACCTAGCTTAGGTGTATATTTGAATGTAACTAATTATCTACCAGTATGTTAAAATTGTATACTTACAAGCATAAAGTGTTTTTTTAAGCGTGATTGAATTTGGAATTGAATACCTATCGAAAGTTCCATCTAACCCCCCCCCCCCAAAAAAAATATTCTTTATATATACATGAGTGTTTATGTGTATATAAAGGTATAATAAATGTGTTTTTAGGTTAAATAGAATTTTCGATAGAGATTCAATTTAAAGTTCTATCACTCTTTAAAAAAACACATATATAAGTGGAATCAAATATCTCGCGCATTTTTAAATGTATATATATATATATATATATATATATATGTATATGAATACATCGATTGTTCAAACAATCAAAATACAAAATTTGTTCTTATAGACATTTTGTTCTCATCATCTAAATTTTCATATTTTTTTACACGCCATCAAAAAGTCACACTAGTCGACCTATACAAATTTAAGTGGGATCGAAGCAGGTGGTGACAATGACGACGTGCCGCGGATCTCGGCCGAAGGGTGCCACACCACCCATCACCGCAACTCTCCTACGATCCATTACTATTCACGGCGGGTGTGAATATTACCCTTTGCTTCATTTGTTACAGCCATCTTGCGACCGAAACGTGTGCCCTATGAAATGGTAGAATTATATGCAACGTCGCTGCCACACGAGAAATGATGCAAGGGGACAGATAGACGCGTACACTTGAAATGAGTTTGGGGATATTTGAGACGTTTCTGATTTTTGATTATGATCAAATTTAGGTAATGACGACGAACGGTATATAACGAGCGTGAATAACTCATTTAATAATCATAAAATATACCCGAGTCCCTTTCAAATTTCACTCGGTATTGCTTATTATATTGTTTGATGTGCTGCAAGAATTTAATAATAATCAATAGATTGGTAATATGTGTTTAATTGTAATATTAAACAAATAAACAAGAAAATAAATAGAATTAGTTCTTCCACTTTAGAATAAATAAATAATTAAACAAGGGAATAGCTTCAGTCCATCACTTTTAATAATATGTATAGATAATATACTAAAAAAAATCAAAAAAAGAACCTAAACAAAAATGTGATACCAGAGATTATAGGATGTTTATACAAATCCTTATATTCGCGGAGCAAAAAGTGAGTGAGATCACCCCAAAAATTAATTTATGGTGTGATAAACTTGAAAGAAATGGAATGGCATTAAATATAGAAAAAAAATAGTATGTTTAACAAAGTAAGAAATTCAAAACAGAGTATAAAAATCTCTAAACGAAAAAGTAATATAAAATAGTATAATGTACAAACATTTAGTATTCTTAATAAATGAAGATTGGAAAATAGAAAAAAATCTCGAATAAAACCAATAGCAACTACACAAGACAATAATGTCTAATAGAAAAATGGGCCAAAAACTTACAATACAAATTTTTAAAATATTTATCTACCTATCTTGACCTATGAATCAAAAAAGTTAATCTTCTGTAGATATTTTATCCTAAATATTTCAAGGATGAAACATCTACGAAGATTAAAAGATAAAATGTGAAGAGATAGGTTAATAAATTATATTATAAGAAACAACTTTGAAGTAAAATTACTAATACAAAACAGAAATAAAACAATTGAAATGGTACAGTGGCGTACTAAGAATGATAGACAAAAGAATTCAGAAGAGACATAAAAATTAAACTATTCATAAAAAGAAAAGCAAGAAATCAGTGGATAGAAATGATTAAAAAAATAGTAAAAGGAAAGTAAAACAATATTGAAAAGATTGATCTTGAATAAAAAAGAAATTCAGCAATGGAGCAAGAACACAATGCCTTAAAACTAAGAAATTTTAGAAAGAAAAGTTAAAATATGTTACAATAAATATGTGTAGAAAACGTAAGAAATATATATATATATATATATATATATATATATATATATATGCAACAAAAGGAAAGCAAAAAAGACTTAAAAAAAGATGGACACAAGGCATAAAGGAAGATCTAAGGCATATTCAGATTAAAAGATAGTGGGAGAAAGTATTAGAGAATAGGAAAAAATGTATAAAAGACTAAAGTTTACATCAAACTGCAGAATATATAAAAATATATATATATATATATATATATATATATATATATGATAAAAATAGTATAGTAAATTAATTGCAAATAAGAATTTTTTAATTCATAATAAATATTTAATAATTTTAAAAGTTACAAAAATAAAACTGTATTCGTATTTATAAACAAACTTATATATATATATATATATATATATATATATATATATATATATATATATATATATATGTATGTATGTATGTATGTATGTATGTATGTATATATGTATGTGTGTCTGTCAAATTTATAAAAGAACAAAAATATGGTATATTTATATAATAAAACCAATATAAGTTGTCCTCTTTCTCTTTTCATATTGTGTATTTATGATTTTTATCTGTTTATACGAACTCACGAAAAAGCACATCAGAAATATCTACGTGAAATATATTCTTATCTTTATTCCTTGACATTTTCGTCTGAATACTGTAATCTAAATATTGAAATCAGATTCTCTTGCAGATAAATTTTATGGCAACCGCGTGGTTCCAGAACATATTTTTATTGCTATTTCTGTATACATTTCGCCGATATATCTGTAAATCTCTACTGGGTTTGTGTCGTATTACAATTACAAAAAGGAAGGGTTATACATATTTAAATTGCATCGAGTGGAAAGAAAGTATCAGTCTTATTTACATTTTATTGATATTTTTAGCATTTTTCTATGTTCTGCATATTATTGACTATAAAAAGGTAAAAGTGATACTTGTTCAATTTTTGTATATATAATATTTTTTCTTTGTATTTTTATCTCGAAAACATACCAATATTGAATATTGTTCACTTTTTTATTACAAGCTGCATATGGTGCAACATTTTCTTTGTTATTTATATGTATTTATGTATATACATGTATATGTATATATATATATATATATATATATATATATATATATATATATATATATATATATATAATGAGTCTATCAATATGGGCGCTCGATTTTAAAAATTAAATAAAAAGAGTTGTATGTAAGGTATGGCAGAAATCTCTATTTTGGATTGAAGTGCATTCAATGTCATTATATTTTTTAAAAAAACATCATTAAAATGGCCTCCACGGCTTTGTTTGCAGGAGTCAATCCAAGAGACCCAATATAGGATGACTCTTCCACATATATCGGTTTGGATTTCAGCAATGGCTTGAATGACGTTGTTTTTCAGTTCGTCAATTGTTGTTGGTTTATAGGTATAAACCAGAGACGTAACGTAACCTCAAAGAAAAAAGTCTAAAGCCATTAAGTCGCACGATCTTGTCGACCAATTAACATTTCCTCTTCTCGAAATAACGCGACCTGAAAACTTTTAATAACGACCTTAATAACGACATTGTGTCGCCCATTATGTGGCATATAGCACCGTCTTACTGAAACCACATGTTGTCTATGTCCATATTATCTAATATGGGCCTAAAAATCGGTTATCATCTCTCGATACCTTTCGCCGTTGACAGTTACCTCCACCCTTTTTCATTTCGGAAGACATATGGCCAGTTGACGCCACTCGACCAAAATCCATACCAAACAGTTAGTTTTTCTGGATGCAAAGGAAGCTCTTGAAACTGTTGTGGATTGGCATCGTCCCAGATCTGACAATTTTTCTTATTTACGAAATCATTCAGCCAAAAATGCGTTTCGTCACTGAAGATGATTTTTTCACCAAAATTTGCGAACAGAGCACGAATTCTTATAATAAATTTTCACAATTTCAACGCATTATTGAAGCGTGTAGTTTTTCATGATTAAATGGCAGCTATGACAGAATACTAATGTCATAGAAGGGTAGCAATGTCATTTTAAATATAACCATGAGCGACTGTCAAAAAATTTACCAGTTTAGACGTGGCTATTTAAAGACCCTATGTATGAAATAATTAACTAAGTATATAATATTTAAACACAAATAATTTAGTCAAAAACCAATATTTAGTTATGATATTTACAATAATGAGACCAACATAGATTATAGGGTTTAGACATACATTTATTTGGTTACTGTTATTTACTATTCTCTAGTTTCATTTAGTCCAATTTATAAATTCTGATACTTTAAACAGTTTTACCATGAAAAATATATTTATACACTTTAACATTAAATTGATGTAACAAAAACATCATTTTTTATTACTAATATATATATATATATATATATATATATATATATATACATATACATGTATACATGGAAAGATGTAAGAAATAACACAAATAGATAGAAAAAGAACTGAATGGATCATAAAAAAATAAAGATAACAGATATCATGGCAAAAGTGAAAAGTTTGAAATGGAAATGGATAGATCATCTAGCAAATGAAATTGCTACCGATGTACAAAAAAATTGTTGATTAAGAATGTAGATATATTAGAAGGTTCAAAAGAGATAAATTGATAGATAGAACAGATATATAAAAATTGTCATAATGTATTGAAAGAGAAAAAAATTGGATCAATCGAAGTAAAAAATGTTGTAAGGGGCCTTCATTCAGCAATTGATAGAATTAAATGTTATATATATATATATATATATATATATAAGATATATATATATATATATATATATAGATGTATATATATATATATATATATATATATATATATATATATATATATATATATATATATATATGAATGAAGGCCGACAACCCATCAATCGAAGAAAAATTGGGAGTAAAGGGCCTTCATTCAGCAATATGATAAAAGAATGGAAGTTGAGGCTTTCGTTATAATGATATATTATATATATATATATATATATATATATATATTTATATATAAAATTAATAAACGATTTTATCTTTTTTATTTCTGTTAGAGTTTAAAAAAATTGCCCCATTAGATTCTTTTTTTCAATTTTTATTATTCAGTTATACAGAAATCACGTGATACTTCCATACAGAATAAATATATATATATATATATATATACGTACAAAGGTCGTTTGATAAGTATGTTAAATTTATTTATTGTTTAATTTAATTAAATTTTTCAATTTAATTTTTCCATACTTATCAAACGACCCTCATGTGTGTATATATATATAAAGATTTGGTGTACTTTTTATATTATATACATTATGTATTAGCATTAATTTAACTCGTCACTTAATATAGATCGTTATTTATTATAGAGGTACTAATTATATATGAGACAGTAATAAACCTCATATTGCCATTTTATTTTCTCCAATCTCTAAGTAAACTCATTTAATATTAACTATTCAACTCACTTATCATTACAATTTATTTACGTTCAAGAAGCTATTAAGTTTCCTCGTTATATGTTCAAAATTTCTTTATGTATATATATATATATATATATATATATATATATATATATATATATATATATAAAATCATGCACGTACAGAAGATTGTATGAATATATATATATACGCATGAATGATTGTATATAAAACTTGATCGTATTTATTTAAATAGTACGGTTAATGCGTTAATATGTGTATACTTGTATTATATAATGATGCAGCTGAAATGGCATTTTACTAAAATTACTTTCGTTGGATAATGGCGTAAAACGTTTTACAAGATTTCGTACGTAACAAATTTTATCGTGTGACCTGAGCTTAACTGTAAGAGATAATAATGAAAGAGTAGTTTAATATATTTCCCAAATGGCATAGAATCACTTGGCAACAGTTCACCTGCTTAAAAAAGTATACCTGTCAAGATGTAGTGAAAAATGAACACATTCCTTTTTCTGAGAAACTGTGCGCGAAGGACTTTTTTAGAAATTAGATCACTCTAATAGAAAGCGTGTGTCATGAAAGTATTACTTGACAATCAATTGATTCTCGGAACATGTTATATTTTGCAAAGTGCTTCTATTGATTTTTTAATATAATTCAAAATCCCTTTTTATTTGTATTAGACATTAAAAAAAAACAGCCGTATGCATAAAATACATTTTTACATACGCACACACACACATACACACACACACATATATATATATATACACACACATATATATATACACACACACACTTTTACTACTACTCACAATACAATTATACATTTTTCAGTTTGTTATTTTTTGTAATTTATTTAAATAAACTATAAATTATGTTAAATATTCAATTTTAAACCAGTGTTCAACATACAAAATATCTTTTTTAATAAATATTTCTTAATTTATTGAACCTATTTAATTATTATGTATATAACAATTATTTAAAGATTATTAACTTATTGTCATTATCCATAACTCTTTAATACTATTAATAGACAAGTTATGAATGTTCCAGTCAATACATTTTCATAATACACAAAAAATAATATATAAGCAGTTTTAACAAAAAATCAGTCTAAATTTTCTAACACAATTTTCTGACAAGGATAACATGACCGTCGAAATGAGTATTAACGTATTGTTGTTATAACCAAGAAGTGATTATTGAACATTTTCTAATATTGTGGGGGGTTGAAGGTGATAGTTCATTTGTGTGAAAAATATTCTTATAATTTTTCCATTGACTTTGTATCAATACTAAATAGCCTCATTTTATATTTTACTGATCATTGGTTTTAAAGTAAATAAAAACGTCTTTTACAGTACAATAAATAAGAGATTTATTTCTGTATATATTTTTTTAATTTAACAATATACAAGTTGATAATAGTTGATAGAACTAATTTATTTTTAACTTTTATGTAAATATTTTTGTAATATATTCCAAGATAGTTCAAAAAAATAAAATCATATTGCTAAAACTTTTGTTTTCTATATACTCTGAGAATAGAATTATTGTTCTCCCAAAACATTTTTCAGACAATCGAATATAAAACAATACCAATTTTCATTCAATCAGTATTTTTAATTGTTCTAATTATATAGCTCATTTTAATTTTATAGGGTCATCCAAATGTGACGCCTAGAGTATGTCTTATTAAAAAGAAACATTTTAATAAAACACAAATTTAGGCGTCACATTTGGATAATCCTATATATATATATTTATGTGTGTATAGATATATCTTATGTGTATATGTATATATTTTTATACATGTTTATTTAAAACCATAAATTGTTTTATGTATTGTTATATAATATGTAAATATGAAATTAATTTATCAATTTGTTCTTTAATGATTCATCGCTGATTTTAATATTTTATTACTTTATTAATCAACTATTTAAATTGCTTTTGACCACATAACATGTTTAATCAATTTGTATGTTTATAATTACTTGAACAGTTGCATGTTATTTCCGATTATTTATGTTATTTGGTCATTTTCAACCCTGGTGTATATTTTCAGTTAATTATATATAAATATATATATATATATATATATATATATATATATATATATATATATAAATTGTATACGTAAATATATCAAAATACATATAATTGAATTTAATTCCGAATTATTTTAAATATTAAAATGTCATTCACAGAAGATGCTAATTAATTTTAGTAATAAAATTGATTTTTATTTCTTTTATTTAGGATACTATTATTATTAATATTAGATCATCTCATAAATAATGATCATCTTTTAATTATTGATCTAATAACCGTTATTATCTCTGACACTTTACTATCTTGTCTCCAAAGATTTAGTGATTCATACAAAAAATTTTGGGTTTTTTGAAAATAAATGACAAGCTGTTTTTTCCCTTCGTCAATATTTGATATTTTTCCCAGCAAGTGGATTCTTGACCAACGTGAACAGGTAATAAACAAATAGAGTTTATTTAATATTTGTCGAGTTCATTTCTTTTAAATTCTTCAAATAGAAAATATAATTTTCAATTAGCAACTTTAATCGTAAATTTTTATTTTTTCATAATACATCATTATTTTCACCAGGAAAAATTTAATGATTTATTATTTAGCATTGTGACTAATTCGTATTTTGATAAAAACATCACTTCTTATCATAGCATTTTAAAAAGTTTTAAAAATCTTCTATCATTTTTTTTATTAATATCCATTTCGATATTAATTTCATTATTTTTTTAAAAATATTAAATATCTTTAGATGAAAGTATGATTATCGAAATATATATTAATAAAAAAATTAAAAATTTATATATAAGCATACATGTATATTTATAAATACGAGGTTATTGAACATTTCTGTATATTTTTTTATTTAAAAGAAATATAATTTATTAATATTATCAGACTATATTTATTAATATTATTAAACTATAAACTAATAAAATTTATCGACATTTGAATGTAAGTTCTTCATTTCATAATTAAATTAAATAAAACTATTAACGTTCCATAGATGTTAATAAAGCATATTTATCTAACTTCTTCAGAAAATAAATATATACATTTGGTTAATTACAAAATTTGTTTAATAATATTCATCAAAAAATAAGTTCAAAAGTTACTGAAAAATGAAAAATAATTCTTTTGTGTATGAATATTTTTTCCTTAGACAAACGTTAAACTATTTGTTTAATTCAAATTTTCATTTATATTTTTAATATTTATTTATATATTCATTTCATGAATAAATATCAAAACTAGTCATTTAAATTTTTATTACCAATAATTTATTTTGCGTAAATTCTGTGTTATTCCCTCTATTATTAACTATACATTTGAATAAACTGAATATTTTTAAGCAAATGATAAATCAATATTGTTTGCGTAAAAAGTAAAATTAGAAAAATATTAAAACTTTTTTATTCATTATTTTTATTCAACAAATTATCTTTTTTTAATAATTTTTTTTGTATTCATATTTTGTATTCATGTTCATTGGAATT
The DNA here is from genome assembly GCA_029203775.1 of Neoneuromus ignobilis. NCBI lineage: Eukaryota > Metazoa > Arthropoda > Insecta > Megaloptera > Corydalidae > Neoneuromus > Neoneuromus ignobilis. The sequence continues at coordinate 21,629,561 of CP092088.1, read as the reverse complement.
TTTATTAATTTTTATCAGTTTTTTTATATATATATATATATATATATATATATATATATATATATACGGACACACACACACACCAACATATACACATAGACACAAAAATTGCAACTCATGCGTTTTCATGTGAAACATTCTTACACTTAATACTTACTATTTCGTTGTAATTTTTGTTGGCTTCAGAAACTGTAGATTTAGAAAACCATCATTCTGTGTTGTTATTTAACATTATGCGTCTACGAGAATGATTATAATGAAATTGGTATCATTCTGTATTCATTAGAACTTTAATTACAAAATTGCTTGCATAGTCATTGTAATGTATGACGCTTTTAATTGGAAAGACAAGACTCCTTTAACGCTAGCAATTATTTACATGTTACATATTTGAAAAATTAAGTGCTGTTGATATGTTGTGTGCAATGTATGTAACATACTTTTTACATTCTTTGTATTTATTACAAACGACATATTGATTTAATTCTTGTGTTTTGTGTACTTATTCATTACAAATACATTTAACATACTTTTTCGGATCGATAAACTGTTATATTATTCGGGTTAATTAATACATTTTTAATATTACTTTATACGAAAACATGCACATAAAGAAAACATATATATATATATATATATATATATATATATATATATATATATATATATATATATAAACTAATGTACAATTTGTACAATTTATATTTATTTACAGAAACGAGTTTGGAAAATATTTGAATAAATTATACTTAATAATTTTTATTATTAATGTTGTTTTCAATATTGATTATTTATAAATCTACCTAAAAATATTCATATGGTTATAAAAATTATAAGTATCGAGTTGTAACGCAATAATATGAGCAGTTAAAAATTTTAAATATTCGTTAATTTTCATTAAAAACTAAATTTGCGTACTTTCTTATAATTATAAATTAGTTTAACATCCCAATCTTATTGTTCGAATTTAATTTACTTTTTTTAATAATTTTATTGCAGAATATATTTTTTTCCAATAAATTGTTACTTAAAATACTATTAAATAACTTATAGTTAAGTCAAACTAAATTAATTTATTGCATAAAGAAAGCTAAATATCAAAGAATAAATTTCCATTAAGCCATTTTCTAATCCAAAACAAATAATTGTAATCTCAAGAGTTATTCTGCAGCTTTTTAAACTTTTCAAAAATATTTTTATAAAAAAATATGAGCAGGCAAAAAACTAGATGAAAAATTTAGATATCGATTTCTTTAATAGATGGAGAAAGGAAAAGAGTCTTTTAGTTTTGAACAAAATTCGTCTTAAATAAAGTGATATACTGACACTTATTCTTTATTTACGATATTAATAAAAACAGATTTTGTAAAAGGTAAAACATATTAAGTAGGAGTTTTTTCCCTCAGATACACTTGTTAGGATAAATTTAGCTAAATTTAAAGAAACTGGAAGGTTGTTTTCTTAAGTTTTTTGTAATTTATCTTCATTTTTTCAAAGTTGATTAAAATATTGTGTTATTAGTGAGTAAACATTTTCAATTTAATTTTATTGTCTTATTAAACATACTGATCTGAAAAATTTGACTGTTCGAAGTACTACGAAAATTTGAGTTTTTTGATTAGAACATTATTACTATATTTCCTATTTTTTAAAAAAATAATATCAATGAACATATATTTTATTTATTTATTTGCAATCTTATATACTAAAGTAATACAAAATAAAATTGTACATTTATCAATAATAAATTTATTTAATTCAAATTCAAATTGTAGATTTTAATTATATTATTAAAAATCAAAACTAACCCTAAAAAATAAATTATTTGTTAAAAATATTCATACAATAAAGAATATTATATTAAAAATGTTTATATATTTAATATTTCTTATTTTTTTTTAATTATGCACTATATTTTTTTAATAAATTTTGGCGAAAATTGTACTTAATCCTCGTTTTATAATATTCTAGGTTAATGTTTTTTGAAATTGAAATATTTCTTATTTGCCTTTCCAAGTCACCCTAAACATTATTAGATAGATTTTTAGATATTGGAAGTGTATTTTAAGTAATTCATTGACGAACTATGTATATCATATAACTATCAAAAAATTATTTCTTTATCTCATACTATTGAAGTTTTTTTATATACGTTTTACTGTAATATGATAAAATAAATACTTGTTCTATCCATAACAACAAATTGATTCCTTTTGAATAGTAAATATAAATAATACATGTAACTAATATTACATATACAAAATAATTATTTATTTTACAATATATATATAGAGAGAGAGAGAGAGAGAGAGAGATGTATTTTTTTCTAATTATTGTAATTGACTCTGCATTGTTCTTAAGATTTTGATTAAATTTTGAATACGTTGTATCTCATAACTGACGTATATTGTGTACATATATATATATATATATATATATATATATATATATATATATATATCCACCATTTTCTTAATTATAGTACTGTCACAATAATAGCTTCTCTTAGTTCACTACCACAGAGAACACGAAGAAACTACCAAACATTGATTTACACCGCAGTCGTACCGCAACAGTTACCGAGAATCGTTCTAGAAAAGGGATTCGATGAGGTACTCACTGACGACTCCACGTCGACTTCCCTCCTATTCGATATATGGGGTGGTTTACCCGAATGAGGAGGATATTATCCATTTCTGTTACAATTCCAATCCGGATTCTTGTCGCGTTTACGTGCCCATCAAGTGTCCTTGGCTTGTTGTAGAAAAAGTATGTTGCAGAAAGACGAACGTAACAAATTATTGTCGTTATATGATATATATATATATATATATATATATATATATATATATATATATATATAAAATATTGTGAATTGTTAAAATAATGAACGTTCCTGCGAATTGTAGATATTTATTTATTTGTGTATATTTTCAAAGTTCTCAGTAGATTGTTTTTGGAGAAACATTGTCTTCAAGGTGTTAGTTGAGTTTTGCTGTATGATGATTTATTATATAATTATTTTTACAATTTTTAGATACAATATATTTAAAGCGTCGTATATCAAATGATTTTTCTCTATGAATTATGTATTCCGTCATGCTTTTGAATACTATTTTTCTGTAGAATCTAATAATGCCTAAGATATGTTTAGGGATACTCTAAATAATCTCTCTTCAACAACCTATTATTTTACAAAGACTATTACCCATCTGTTTTGCAATGCTCACATATGATTTGTTAGTTTACACAATTTATAATGAACTAAAAGATAAATTTCACAGCAAAAACTAACAAAATGGTGTCAATAAATTCTCAAGAATTATATTTTTTCGATTGTTGCCAATACAAATATTTTTATTAGAAAATTACTAAAACTAAATTAAACTAAGAACTACAACCTAAAACTGTGGAAAAAAACTTAAAGAAATATTGAATATTTAAAATTATTTTAATCCGATTTTATATCAATATTATTGTCCTTTTATATATATATATATACACACACACACTTATATATGCGCACACTTATGTGTATATATATATATATATATATTTAAATACAATCATTTTACATTAGAACAATATTCACATCATTAACCATAAAATTAATAAAAAAAATTCAATAGTTAATTAATATTATTATTTATTAATATGGTAATAATATTGCCTATTTTTTGAAATAGCAAAAAAACATTCTTTTTCTTTTATAATTATTTTAATTTTAATATTTTTTTAAAAAAATATATAACAATATCAAATAATAGAATATTTTAATATAAAATATAGTATAAATGTTTTTTTAAGCGTGATAGAACTTTAAATTGAATCCCTATCGAAAGTTATATTCAACATAAAAAACATCTGATTTATATGTATGTGTATATATATACATATATATATATATATATATATATATATATATATATATATATAAAGAATGTTTTTTTACGTTAGATATATAGATATAACTTTCGATAGGGATTCAGTTTAAAGTTCTATCACGCAAAAAATACCCGATATATTCAATCATGTATTTCTTAAAATAAAGATTTTTAAGAATAAGATCACAATCATAAACATTTGTATGAACCATTCATCGTGTATATATATATATATATATATATATATATATATATATATATATATATATATATATATATATATACATACATATATTTGTATGTTTGTGTGTACGTGTGTATACATAAGTACATAAAATTTCATTATAAAAACCTCTTTGTTATATCTTATTATCCTTCTTTTGCTACGTACAAAAAGCCTGTTTAAAACTTCTACTAAACACTTTTATTAAAAAGTAAATACCTTACATATCAAGTATTCTTATCAGCTTAAACTATTATTATTTGTTAAATTTTTATTAAACTTAATAATGAAAATCTTTGCTAGTTTTACTGTTCAATATGATTATAAAAAGTTAAAACATAAGTAAATATATATCACATTGTGATTATTTTTTATATACATATTTGAATAAACAGTATCGGTTGTAAAATAAAAAAAATAAATATCTCAATAAAATAATATATTCAAGTTAATAATATCAACATACAAAAATGAAAATGACATTTTTATTAATCCAAATATATTTTCTTCGGAATAATCGTAAAGTAATTTTCCTATACAAAAATTCAAAATGACATGTTTTATTTAGTATATTTATTTTACATATAATAGAAGTTCATTCAGTATGCACGGTAACGGTCAAATTTCAAAGAATCAATCCATCACATCTTGTAAAAAACGAGTCGCGAACATCTTTGCTTGGAAATGAACACATCGATTGAAGTCTATACGAAAGAGGAGCATTTCCTCTGCTACGTTCTTCACTCGATGATATTACGTCAGCAGTAGAGAGACGGGTCCGCGACCGTCGTGGCGTCCAGTATTCGTGTCACGTTCTCACCCCCTGAACTCACTCTATGCCCTTACATCGTGGTTCCAACCGGGTCACGCGGCCCCGATGCTAGGATACGTATAAGGGGAACGGGGAACATTCTGTCGCCATCATCTACCGTTTGATACTTTCGTCTCCTAAAGCAGAAAACACACTGAGATGTAACGATTCTATTCATTTTTATGCATTATTATTCTGCCTTATTCACATACGTATCACAAATAAATTATGGAAGATATTTAATAAAATCAATAGCATCTTTGAACATTTACGTTTCGAAAATGACATTCAATAAAATTCTATACCTAATTTACAGCATGTAATTAAATTTAGATTATGTTCATGTCAAAACTGATAAAAAATATTAAAATAAAATATTTTTTACCCTTTTTCATATAAGAGTCAATGAATAAAAGTATATTTAATACAGACATGATAGTTTTTCATCAAAAAAACTTTCTTTACTAAATTCATTTCCTTGTATTTTGAATGCAAAAAAATATTCAGTGGTACACAAAATATTAGAATAACTATATCTGTAAAAAAGTATTGAACTATAAAAACAATACACTTTTATTAAATCTGGTATCAATTTTATTCTTATTTCAATTTTTTCATATTTACAGAAATCGATGTAAAATAAATATTATATATATATATATATATATATATATATATATATATATATATATATATATATATATAGTATATATTATTTGTCCTTCTTTTTCAAAAATAGAAAATAAAATATTGAATATTTTTACTAGATTATTAACTACATTACTAAGCACAATCATTAAAAAAAAATTATAACTAAAATAAGTAAACGAAGTAGTGTGATAAAGTGATAAAAATACACCTGTATGGTTCTCATATAAATTTAAACTGAATCTAATAATAATGTAGATATAATAAATAATTTATTTAAACAAAATAAATGTTATACTGAAATAAAAAATATATTATTCATTTCATATTATTATTAAGACCTTGTAAAAAAATAATATTCAAATAATATAAATATTTAAAACCCAGAAAATTATAAATGTGGATTCAATAAAATCAAAAACATTTTTTAATTTAATTGTTCAATGAAAATAATTATATTAAATAACATATTCTTCAACTCATATCTATCTCGAGTCTGGCACAATTTTAAAAAAATTATCAAATAAATCTTATATAAAAAATTAATTCAAAACTCAATAGAATTGGCAAACGAATTCGTAATATAATTAATAAAATGAATACATTGTGTCGTCAAAATACCTTTAAAGATGAAAAGTAGAAGAATTATTATCTTTCAGAATATTTATTTTCAATATTTATGTTAAAAACTTGATTTCGATCATATAGATGTACATAAAATTACTATCAACATTTTTAATATAGAATATTTTATTTCTATTTTAAAACTAGTGTTCAAACATGAATTTTGATGTATCTATTTGTATTATTTTAGATGATAATAAATTATTTGTGAATATAATTTCAAATATATACTTAAATATAGTAAAATTCAATTATAATACAATAAAAAAAATTCGAATCATACTACTTTTTGTGTGTTAATCAATAATTTTTAATATCTCTTATATTTTTCAACCTCTTTCGTATTTTCCTATTAAACTCTAACGATCAATTTTAATTATTATTAGAAAAGAATTAGAAAATAGTGTATAAAAATAAATTTTCTTTAATAATTTAAATAAAATTCGACTAAATGCTGTTCAAAAAAATATAGTGTAGTCCATATTAAACAATTATAGTAATTGATCAAACGACGAAAATAATAAGCTAGGTTTTCTTTAGAAAAAATAAACCACTTACCTCAACACAAGAAACGTATAAAAGTATTTAATTATTACTTATTAGACATTTTTATAAAATCTTAAGATGTCAAAAATATAAAATTTAGATGCTAATACATTTCTAAGATGACTATGCTATTATATATAATTATCAAAATTCATATTAATGTAAAATGAACATTAATGATTATGGAATAATTTTGGAAAATCTTGCGTTGTAGGATAAATGGTTAATCTTCATAAAAGTGAATTAAGCACAATTCCAAATAAGTAATAACAAACTAAATATTATATTGAAATAATCTATAATTACTGTTGTTTAATTTAAAATAAATATATATTATTAATAATTTCACTCAGTGACAAATATAAATATATCTATCTTATTTATAAATATATAGCTAACAATCTTTTTTAAAATATTAAAAATGAAATAAAAATATTACTTTTTAAAAAAGTTAATATTTAACAATCAATATTTTTCTCTTTAAAATTGTAAACGTGTTAATTTCTTTTCCGGTTACTATATATATTTTTTAAATAAAGAAAATAAGTGAAATATACATATGAATATAAATATCGCATTATATTGACAAAAATAACTTAATATTTTCAAAAAGTAAATCGTGTGGAAAGTCATAAATTTAACAGTTAACTTCTTGTACTACACAAATCCATAAAGGAAATGCAACAACTGCACATCAGCAATAATCACACCATTGAACAAAACAAAATATAAAATTTTTACGACGAACGTGTGTGCTCGAAAGAACTCAAAAAGTGTCATAAAATACTAGAAACATATGCATCAACCGTTATGTGTACGCTGCAGAATAAATAAAACACGTGATATATTACTGACGTGCTAGTGTGGCATGCAAATGATAACCGCCATGCAAAGAAAAAAATACACGCAATTTGCTCTCCATCGTTTTCATTTAAACATATATAGGAAACGAAAAGATAAGTGGAAAAGTCCTCATGGAAATTAATGGTGTTTTGAATAATGTTGCGATAGTAAAACGTTGCTTTGGGTTCACTTAAATTTCCATTAAAAATATCAAACAGAATTTTAATACTCATTGTTACACACCCGAACGTATTATGTTTCGTATTATTTTATTTTCACGATCATTCTTATCACTAGCTACAGAAAAATTTTGTAAAAAAAATGTACTTAACGTTGATGCTTTTTTTGGCACATACCAACTCGCATGTTTTAAACGTATTACACTTATTCGACTCGTATACATTTCTTGTGTTACAAATTACCATTGTGTTTATAAATTAAATATTATTTTTCGACATTTCGCACTACTACAAATAACAATGAAAAAATATTCTGTAAAATAAAATTAAGTCATTTACATTCATAAACTTGAACATGTAGTTTTTTTTTAATATTCTGCTATATTTTTTTTATTGATACAAAATCTGCTTATATATATACAACCTTGTTCTAAAAAGTAGACATCTTTTATTTTTATTAATATTTTACATTTTCAAAAAAAAATTAACGAATAGTCAAATGCATATAATTTTTATAAGTAAATTTATTTTCATATTTACAGCTTTTAATTTTTCAAGTATGCCATACTATTTTCAGTTTTATTCCATTTTGTAACAATTTTATTAAATAAATCTAAAATTTTTATTGATTTTTTGGTTAGACATATTTCTCTCTAATACCAGTCATAAATTTTTATTAAAGAGATTCATGTCTGGGGATTGAGGAGACAATTCAAGAGTTTTATATTATTGTATTCAAAATAAATCTTACCCACTTTTAATGTGTGGCATAGAGCATTATTCTGTTAAAATCAAATATCTTCTATGAATATAATTTTTTAGTTAGAACCTTATTTGAAATGTTTAAGCTGTTAAAACCATTCATTGTTTACCAATAATGATTATACTAACTCCTCCCGAAGACATCTCCAGATTATTATTCTACTATTTCTAAATTTCATACTCGGTATCAATCATTCTTGCTGTACACTTTTCCGATCTTACATCTCACATAAATGACTTCAAAGGTTCCATAAAGTTTTATAAGAAATTGATAAAATTTTGAAAATAATTTGGTATTAAATAATACATAGTAAATTCATTCTGATGATATTCATTAAAAAAATCCCGAACTTATTAGTTCTATCAGCTTGCGGAACTTTAGCCCAATCCTCACTCATTCAATTTTTAATTTTTTTGTTTTATTCAAACATTTTCTAATGTTCTTTTCTGAAAATAATAACTTCTTCATAGTTTTGGAACCTCTTAAATATATTTAGTAGACATCATCGAATATTTGCAAATAACTGTTTGAGGTTATCTTTTCTTTCCATAACTAACCACTTAACAAAATGTTTTTCTGTGATTTTTAAGAGATGCTCGCACAGTTTTTTTATCCAAACAAACATCTGTTTTTTTAAGATACGAAATAAGTTTATTTTCTAATAAATTTGCGTCCAAATGCTTTGTAGTCGTTTAAACGCTGTATCTTGAACATTTTAGACGTTGTGCATTATTAACTTAATTCAACCCCTATTTAAGTAAAGAAACAACTCCTACACTTTTACTTAAACACAACTGCATTTTTTACTCATTATATTCCTCAATTAATTATTTTTATTATACAATAACAATTTTCAAAATAAACTATACAAATTTACACTCCGATCGTCAATACTAAAATAACTATAAATTATTCTACTTATCATCTGTTACATTTCTTTATTTCAAATACTTTAACTACTGTACAATTTTAATTATAATACAACTTTTTTCAAACAATACAAAAAACGACTTTATTCTAGGAAATAAAGAAATAATTTTGATCGCAAGATGTTTTTTTAAAAAAACATATTTTTAAAAGTTCTTATTTTTTTGTACAAATCCTTATATAATTTTGATCAAAGTATTTTCAACTATATTTTTTAAATATTTTTTTATAAATAATATTCCACTTGTATGTATTACAGTAAGTGAAGATCTACAAACAAATTATGCATTATTACATATTTTATAGTATTTAGTTTAATTAATATTTTAATAAAAAATTGTAATTTATTTTAAATGTCTGCTTAAATTATTTCATACAAGTTAGACGAGGAAAAATTGTTATTATATTTTTTTATTGTTATCTTTTTGCTCTATGAAATAAAAATAATTTATTACAGAAGACCGTACTTCAAAAGACAAACAAATAATTTTCATGTATTCCAAATTCTCTCAGATTGTGTACAATTTTATTATACTCAATAAAAAATACATACATACACACACATTTATATATATATATATATATATATATATATAAATCACTTAAGTTTATATTCATATTAAATGGCGTACAATCAAATTCAAATTTACAATTAAATATTGCAAAAATATTTGATATGTTAAATTAAACTTTTCTCTTTTTTTTAAATTCGTTATAGCTTTAAATGTAAATGTTACTCAAATATCGAATTATATATTTAGCAGGTTTATTGAATTAAATAAAATGACTGCAAATACAAATATATCTTTATTTACATTTGTTTTGTGTATTCGTTTTGATTATACATTCATTTCACGTGATTGTCATTTAAATGTTGTGTGTCGAACAAACGAGTATAGTAACATGTAATACAAAATAAATATAGAATACATTACTGTTTTAAATTACAGCAATAAAACTTAAAACATTTCCTCGATTTGACAGATGTCTATCAAGTAGAATAACATGTATTTATTAAAGAGCTAATCCGACTTGTTTCAGAAACATGTATAGTATAGTTTGCATAATTCTAAAGTATTATGCTAAATGAAGCTTTTCTCTCGTATCTTATACAAAAGATTTAAACGTAATTACCATATTTAGAAAGCTTTTTGTAAAAAAAAACGAACTAGATTAATCTCCCTTAGATTACAAGGCCATTTGTATGACAAGATTTGTCTTCGCTCTATTTTCTTAGAACGTTTAGACAGTGTAAACATTGTATGAGATTTTGTACTTTGTATGTATGCAGACTTTTCTTTTTCACATATATATGAGTGTATATTAAAAACAACATCTATAACAATTTACACAATTTTTTAAATTGTTTATATTTAATGAATAATAAATAAAAAAAATTTTAAGAGAAAATATATCAGTAAATATTGAATTATTGCAAAACAAAAATTATTCTTATTAAAAATGTTACTAAGATTAATTCAGACTAAAAGATTTACCACAATTGTTTTGGTGTTTATTTAAAATTATTATTATTATTATTGTTGATTATAAAAAAATGTGTTCCTCACTGCACAATATTTTTTTTATTATCTTCTATAAATCCGTCTTTGTGACCGTCGTATATGATTCTTATTCAGTTTTATTTTTAAGTAAATGTTGTAATTTTATCAAATAACTTTTACAATAAACTATGTTTTTGTTACACCAAAAATTATCAAATAAAGTACTAAAAATAAGTGTATAATAATAATCATATATATTTATATATATATATATATATATATATATATATATATATATATATATATATATATATATATATATAGTGTGATAAAAATAAGGTGAATTTTTATTTTTCAAAGAATATTTATTTATTCATCAATTTTTTTGTCCCCTTCAAAGTAATCCCCTCGGATATAATGCACTTGTGCCAACGCTTTTTCAATCCTCAAAGCATTTTTAAAAAATCATTTTTGTGATCTTGTTCAGCTCCTCTTTCGATGCCGTCTTTATTTCCTCAATCGTTGCAAAACGCCGTTCTTTCATGGGCCTCTTCAGTTTCGGGAACAAGAAAAAGTCACAGGGGGCCAGGTCTGGGGAATACGGTGCCTGCGGCATCATTAGTGTGTTGGTTTTAGCCAAAAATTCGCGCACAAGCAACGATGTGTGAGCAGGGGCGTTATCATGGTGCAAAAGCCAATTTTTGTTCTTCCACAAATTCGGACGTTTCTGGCGGATTGCTTCGCGCAAATTGCGCATAACTTACAGGTAATATTCCTTATTTACTGTTCTACCCTGTGGCAAGAACTCATGATGCACCACGCCCCTGCAATCAAAGAAAACTGTAAGCAAAACCTTCACTTTTGATCGAACTTGGCGTGCTTTTTTGGTCTTGGTGATCCGGAATGCCTCCACTGGGACGATTGAGTCTTAGTTTCGACGTCATAATCGTATACCCATGTTTCGTCACCTGTTATGACCCTGTCGAGTAAATCTGGGTCGTCGTTGACGTCATTCAATAGCTCTTGGGCGATGCTCATGCGACGGTTCTTTTGGTCGAAATTGAGCAATTTCGGAACAAACTTCGCTGACACACGTCTCATGTCTAAAACACCCGTTAAAATTGATTGGCACGAACCAAACGAGATGCCAATATCATCAGCAATTTCTCTAATAATAATTCGACGATATTATATTTTCTTCACTTCTTCAACGTTCTCATCAGTTGTTGACGTGCTGGGGCGTCCAGAACGAGGTTCGTCGTTGGTGTCTTCTCGGCCTTCTTGGAAGAGTTTATACCACTTGTAAACATTTTTTTGGCTTAAAGTAGACTCATCGTATGCCACTTTCAACATTTCAAGTGTTTTAGAGCACTTGATTCCATTTTTCACACAAAATTTAATGCAAACTCTTTGATCCATGATTTTCGACAGCGGAAAATCGTGGAGCCTGCAAAACACTTCTAACTTTTATGCCTCTCACCAACAAACTAAACATGCTACATAGCTGAAATTTGGAACATATATTCGAGACGAGTGTACCAACATAACCAAATAAAAAAATCGAAGATCGAACCGATGTAGCCCACTAAATTTCAAAATTCACCTTACTTTTTTATCACACCTCGTGTATATATATATATATATATATATATATATATATATATATATATATATATATATATATATATATATATATATATATATATATATATATATATATATATATACATACATATATATATATATATAGGGTTTTCCAGTAAAAATGTCAGAATGTTCACAGCTGATGAAAAGCATGTTTGAATTTTTTCCCAACTCATTTTGACATTTTAACTCAGTATAGTTTGGCAAATTATCATGGAACATTTAACACTTAAACAACGCTTAGAAATCATAAAAACTTCAATAAACTTATTGAAACAAAAATTAACGAATCTATTATTTCACGAAATGGACCCAAGATCATGTAATCTAACTCCATTGAATTATTTTCTGTGAGTTTATGTGAGATCATTGGTTTATGTTGATAAATCGCAAACAACAAAAGCATAAAAAATAATTATTGAACGTCTAATCCATGAAATTAGTCCACAATTATGTGAAATAGTGACTAAAATAGGACTAAACAAATGCACTATGTCAAGAGAAGTCATATGAGTGAAATTGTGTTCAATCATTAATGCTACAGAATATGCTTAAAAATAAAAAAGAAATAACTATTTAATTAAATCTTTTTGTGTTATTTCCATCTAAACTTCTGAAACGCTTATTGAAACTGTCTCTCTCTCTCTCTCTCTCTCTCTCTATATATATATATATATATATATATATATAAACTAATAAATATACGCATATTATTAATTTATTATTATAATCAAATGAGACAATCTAAGCAAAACGTACTGTGACACCATTAAAAATCTCATGTTCTCAGAAATTTGTACAGAAACATAAGTGATAACATGATACAAAAAAGCAACCCCTTAAAGTTCTCGGCTCTCAATTCTTTCACAGCAACTTGCTACTCGCCTATCTGTCATCGCAATATATACACAACGGTAAATAATAATTTATATGAAAATTCTTTGCTGCACAAGTTTTCATATAAAGTCTGAGTACTGCAAATACCGAATATGCCGCCAAGTGGCCTCTTACGTTGTAAAGTGTCACCCCGCTGTATTATTTATGACCGGGACTCGCACTTGAGCAGAAATTTACGACGTCGCGCTCACACCCCTCAACCCCCACTTTATACGATTGCCCCACTCCATAACAAGTCTAAACGGTGACACCGTCACACGGAAGAGGTGACTGTTAAACGAAAGACTGCCACTTTTTATTAAATGTTTATTAATATGTCAATTAATTTTAATTGTAATTATGTATGTTAAATTGTCTTGTTTTATTATCTATTTCTGCTACGTTTTAACAATGTTTATTTCAATTTCTGTGTTGTTAATTTTATGGCCTTAAGGACATGCTCTTTATTTGATATTTCTTTTATGAATATTTATTTTCAAAACATCCATGTTCAATTTATGGATACATGTAGATATACAAAAACTAATCAATATGTTTACATGCTTATATAATATGTATATACCTTCATACACACACACTAACGCACTATCCACTTACACACACACACACACACACACATATATATATATATATATATATATATATATATATATATATATATAATACAAATTTTACAGTTGAGATTTTCACAGTATCTGACAAAAAATTACGATTTTCTGTATAACAAAAACGGAATTATTTCGGTTTGCTGAATAATTTGCGTTTCTGGAATTAAAAAAGTTTGCAATAATTTAACAGATTTTATACTTAAGCCTTGTGACGTCGTGTAGTTTTTGCTTATCACATTAATGAATTCATTTCCTAAAGTTGGTTGAAACTTAAGTTTAATATGCGTTAAAAAATATTTTTACGAATATAATTCTTTTTATAATTTGTTTCATGAGAAATTACTAAGTTGTATTTTTTATGCAATATAAATTATGAATGTTATTATTTTTGTTGTTGAATATCATAACTAAAATCTTTAATAATGTTTTTCGCAACATTTTATTATTCATTTTCACACATTTTCAAAATAATATATATATATATATATATATATATATATATATATAATGTTAAAGGAAAATTAAAAATCAATGAAAAAGAAAATAGACATTTATGTTTTAAACATCTCTTACATCAATTTTCTGATGATGTCATATAAAATCCTAATAATTTATATCTCTTAATTATATAATATTATATATCATTGTTTAAATTATTAATCATTTGTATATGCATATCCATTACTGAATATATTTTTATTATAAATTGTAATAATATCTGTTAAATATTTTAATTATTATCATTAATTTGTACTTTAACGTATTGATCGTAAAATAAAATTCATATTTTTTTAAAAAAATAAAAATATTCAAAAAAATAACAAAATTGTACATTACTTTATACACACACACACACATTTATATATATATATATATATATATATATATATGCGAAATCAAAAGACCAGAAGGCGGAAGGGAGATATTTGACAACCTAATATATTGTTATATATTTAGTTTATTAATTAATATTTACTGTAAAATATATTTTCTGATATGAGTTTTAAGGAATTTTATTTATTAAATCTGAATTAATGTATTTTTAAATTCGTCTCTGTACGACAATTTATAATCGATTAAATGAATGTGAAGAATGTGATAAATTTCGGACAGAATCTCTATTCTGTCTGCGTTGAAGCCATTCGTTGTGTCGATATGTAAAATTAAAAAATAGTATATCTTTTACAGCTTTGCACGTAACGTGTTATAGAAACCGTTGCGCTGCTTAAAGCCCAAGCAGACTGTCTGTATAGCTCCACGAAATGAAATAATTCAACATTCCAGTATGTTTATAATGGAACTGTTCTGGAATGCATATAGCATATTTAATGCAATGAAATGCACAATATCTGAAAATTTATTAGTACTTTTAAAGCTTTCTATCTGTTCGTAACGGATTCTGAAACGTTCCACTGTGTGTCTCCTAGTCTCTTAGTACGTGTTTATAATGCTCGCTGGCAAACTGTATAGCAAGTTATCGTACGACTCGAGGTATTTGGGCTGCTTGCTCCGTGAGATGTTTATTAAACTTTTACTCGTAAAATTTTTCTTACGAAGCACGTCTTTCATTTTCTCTGCAGGTAGTACAAGTTATTCGCTGGTGAGATGTTTTGTGTTTTAATTTGTAATCAAAATTAGATACTTTGTCTGCTTCTACTACACTTCGACAAGCTTGTCAAAAATTTTTGTTGCTGTCGTAAAATCTTGTTAAATATATGCGATTATTTTTAAGAGCTTCGCCTACACTTTTACTAATTTGTGTTGTATATTAATGAAAATGAAATTTATGAAAGTTTTTTTTTCTTCTATAAAAAGTAAACAGGTAATAAAGCTTCTAGCCTAACTACGAATCTTATTTTAAAATCTTTGTCTGTGAAATTTTTATGTACAATTTTTACATAATATTCGTACGTTTCAGTTATACGGTTGACAAAAATGCCATGTTTAAATTAAAATTTTCGACGAAGTTTACTATATTAACATATTAGGGTATAATATTTAAATTTTATTTTTGTTTACAACTTTCAGACCGATTATTTTTTATATGGTAACATTAAATTTTTACGTAACTTTTTCACAGTACTTTTTGAGTAAAACACAATTTCAATCTATTCAGTTTTGTTAAATATTTACATACAACAATAAATCAACAAGGTACACATTCTATAAATTACAATTATTACTATAAGTTAATTTACAATTTTTACTAAATAAATCTATTTATTACTCTTATTGCATTCTAAAATATTGATATAGTACATTACATCTTCTGTAAATAATTTTTTAATTATTTTTGTTATTAATTTGTATTTTTTAATTCTATATATAATTTACATTAATACTTATTTAACATATTGTTTCAATATATATTTTAAATAATTTTAAAATCATTTTATAATTAAAATATCATATTTTTGAATAGACAGTATCTTAGTTTATATTATTACAAAGATTGGATGATATCATATTAGATGATCATATTTAGGGTATAAAACACAGAAACGTATCCTGTGTCGTGAAAGACTAATGAACATTTGAATTTAAATTGAAAATTAAATTAATAACATTTTTTTTCATATTAATATTTCCATGTTTATATAAACGTTCCATAGGTTAAATTAATAATAATCATTATTACAAGGATATTTTTAAAAATTCAAAAAGTAGATAACAAAAAAATGTCTAAAATATAATTATATGGTTGAAGTTGTAGTCACGAAATTGTTTCTGCCAAGAAATTATTTTTAATATTTAACCAACAAAAAACTAAATTTTTCATTGTAAATATATATATACTCTCATAATTCTCTACGTTTTCTATTGTCGTTAATTTTTCTTATACTTGGGAATCACTGTTTCTCGACCATAATTGAAAACAAATAGATTACATTATTCAAAATTGCTTCTTCCCAAACTTAGAGGAATATTTAATTTCATAATGTAGGCATTTCTTTTAAATAAACACTGTCCAATTTTTATTTTCCTGTAAAATTCATCTATACATATTATTTTTGTATTATTGAGCTGTTCTAAATATTATACATGCAGTTCTTAACTATTTCGATGTCTATTTATTTTAATTAATTTTTTTTATATTTATAAATTCACTAAATATTCTTGTCTCATTATGGTTTATCTTAAAATCGATTTTTTAACTTGTTTTATCAGATTTTTTTTTGAGTTTATCTCACTCATTGAGGAATTAACTTCATCAACATATCAATTATAAATATCTCTACCTTTATTTCCAATCAAATGTTTCAAACAATTCTTCTAATTCAGTTATAAATGGTTTTGATGACATTATATCGGCCTTACTCATTTCTTTCAAAATTTCAAATTTTCCTCTTTCTTCGTATGAATAAATCAGACTTTTTCATAATCTATAAATCTAGTAGTTGATATTCATTACAATAACTATTGATTTGTCTTACATTTGAATATCTAAATATGATCTCTCTCTCTCACACACACACACAATAAAGATATATATATATATGTGCATGTATGTGTATGTAAAGGAAGAGAGAAATACATTTCTATATGTTATTTGATGTGAATAAACGACGTTGTTTGGTACTGAACTTGATTTTATAACAAAACACATCGTATTTTAATTACTTAAGACTATATATTAGTTATTTATTGAAACCACTCTCTATTTTTGTGTATAATCTAATCTAGATAATAATTTTTATTTTTATTTATTCATAACATTTTATGCTGTGGCGGATTGTTATATTTGCTGTACTCCTGTAACATAAAATTGATAAAAAAAAAATAATTTATTAATATTTTTCATTATTTTTAATCTTGCTTTTAAATCTACTTTCTCAATCGTTTGTCAGTATTTAACGAGAATTTAAATCAGTACAATTTATGAAATAATTCATAGTGTAACAATAGTCTGTGTGTGTGTGTGTGTATCAACAATGTAAATAATTACGTTCTTAATTTAGGTAAAGTAGTATATATAAAATAGTAACAAAATATTTAAATTAACACAAATATAAACATCCGCAATTTTTTTTACATTATTTCACTTTGCCACTTTACACCGACTAAATTTTACTAATTTGAACAATAATCTGTAAATGTGTATATCGTTAATAAAATTAATTAAAGTATTTTGTATATATATAACCTACAGTTCTGTGAACATATTAGGTTGTTAATTTCTTCATATCATGTTATCGTTGTACTAATTTTCTCTTGTTAAATATTTCTTGAGATGAAATTAATTATCTATTGTTTAAACAAATCCGACAGGCATAAATTATAAGCCTATACTAATTATGTGAATATTCATTGAACTACATTAAACAATACGATCTAAACATTGTCATCGACATACAACACAACTTTTCGTATTATCGTGTGACATAGTTTAATTGCCATCATCCTTAGTTTAATTACTTTCATCATCAGTCATTATCAACCGCTGTCAATTACATACTATCCATTTCTGTACAGTTTAAATAACCAAAATTTTAAATATATTGAGTGTATGTAAACATATATATATATATATATATATATAATAAGTTATTGAAGGACGTTTTAACTAGTAGCTGTTACGATAATATATTAACTAATATGTCATAAATGTAAGTCTGAGCTTATCGTACATGTCATCTTTGATTAATAAATCATGTCATAAACACTTAATATAGTTCAATGTTTACTGTTTTCTTATAATATGTAATATTAAAATGTTTATTGATTAAATTTATGTTATACTTCTGTATTGTACTTAACTCTTTATTAATTAAAACCTCCGGTGTCAATCTTTCTGTTGTTTATTTATGCAATTAGTATTAACTCACATGTCATACTCGAATAGATTTAATTCTTGATAACCTTCAGATAAATTTAAAAATCTTCATTCTTCTTTCGTGATAGTTGAAGCAAAATACAAAATGTGATCCAAAATCTCAATCAATAAAAAATTAAATATGATGCACATGAGTGACCCAAAAATATTAATAAATAAATAAATAATTTAATACAACAAACAAATTGGTAGATTAAATAAGAAATATTATATTTTACAAAAACATTAGTTTTTGTATTTGAATTTTTGATTAGATCTGAATGTAAATAGTAAAAATAATATAAGTAAACTGTTTATTGTATATAAAAACTTAAGAATTATTTAAATTTCTGCTTATACAATAATTATTTTAAAATTACTTGTAAAATTAATGAATTTTTTTTAAATATACTCAAATTTACTTCTATTACTTATCGTTATATTCGATATTTACTTTATAATTATAATTGTTCTATTTAAGATAACAAATTCGGGTTGAAGGGTTTGAATTTGAGACTGATTTATACTTAAACCATTTTTTTAATTTAATTTTTAAAAAATGTACTAAGGTAAATATTGGTGTGAAAATATTTTTAAACGTACTGATTTAAATAAAGAGCATTCTAAACTCAAAAAATTCTATGAAGTAATAAACTTTGACCAACCTCTTTTTTGTAATTTTCTAATTTCATTTTTAGTGTAAAACCCATATTTTCTATAAAAAAAGAAATTATTTTTTTAAAAAAACGTCCATTGTGCGTTACCTTGTAAAGGCTTTAAAAATCAAAATTTAAAATAAAGTTGCAAATGTTTCTTTATTTCTTTAACTCTTCTATGTAAGTTGTTCTGTTATTTCATCAGAATTTTCTATCCTGAAATGTGATTTTGATGTATTTACATTTATTGTATAAAGTTATCCAAATATGACGCCTAGATTTGTGTTTTATTAAAAAGAAACATATGGGTGTATAAGGAAACATGTGTATAGTTTCTTTTCTTATTTTTTTAATAAAACACAAATCTAGGCATCACATTTGGATGACTCTATACAATATACTAATATCTGGTCCTCCATCGAAATAGGAAAAGTTTATATAATTTCTCTTATTGGTAAAACTTACTAAAATTATTTTCCAAGGATTCAATTTCATACCATTATATTTTATTTCATTAACTCTTTTCCTTTTTGTGTTCTCTACAATCCCTGTTTAAATAACCATCATAGATAAAACATCAGTTTTTTAATTTATTCATTTAGAAAATTATTTATAAGAATGATAAACAGAAGAGAACTAATTACGCTTCTACCATTGAATTTTCATCGAACAGAAATTTAAAACTGTTATTTTATTCAACAGCGTATTTTAAATTTTCACTCTTGATTCATATTCTATAGATGCTTGAATCAGTCAAATGATCTTATGATCAAAACTGAAATAATGTAATTTATCTGTTATTAGATTATAAGGAATTTTATCAAAGGTATTATAAAAAGTCGATAAAATAGCATTCGTTAAACCTCCACTATCGTGAACATCTAATAAAATCCGTAGCTAGACTTGCAAAATACGATTCACATAAGTAAATAATAAATTGAATAAATAGTGAATGTTCAAAATTTTTTCCAATTTGTTAGAATTATTTATTAAATGTAGATTTCATTTTTTGTATGATTTTTATTCATATATATATATATATATATATATATATATATATATATATATATATGTGTGTGTGTGTGTGTGTGTGTGTTTGTACGTATACATATATATATATATATATATATATATATATATATATATATATATATTCTTTTCATACGCTCGAGTATGTTTATAGTAGTGCAATGTCTATATTGAATTTTAATCTGACAAATATCTTGTTTGCCACAGAACTAAGACCTCAAAGAAAACCATCTGAAAGACAAACAATAGCACATATTCTCGTGTAGCCCAACACACACAAACCGCACATAACGCAAGAACGTATACACATATTTACTCAGTTGTCTGGTGTACAACCTCACGTCGTTATTCACGTGTACCAGCTAATATGAAACTGCTGGCGGTGGTAGGTAGTGTGCAAAAGGGCGGTAGTGAGGCCGCGGTACGCAACACGGTTGCTACATGTTGAACTTGTCTGGAATCTAATCTCAAACTTCAATTATTGTTCTACTACAACTTGTAGAAATTAAATTAGTTTGTATCTTGTTCAAATTATTGGATTAGAACAACAGAAGATACTACTTTATGGTATGGTGCGGGTGGATTGCGGTGCGGTGTCTGTTTCACATAACTCTATTTGCGACGACAATGGTTCGACTGCAACTTCAACGGCTAGTTTGCTTCAATCTAGCAATCATTCGTAGTTTATATGTTGTTTGTACTCCTCCACTGTTCTTATAAAGAAAAACAAATTGGTTCGTAGATGATACTTGTGAAGTTATTAAATCTTTCTATTTTCATCAAGTAGTAGTCCATCTCCACATCTGGATTGATATGAAAATTTCGTTTCTGAAATTTTCCGAGAATTATCGAAGTATAAATTTGATGAAATATTAAAATTAAGAAAAAATGGAAAGAGATCAATTTCAAGCAAACTTTTTGGACAGATTTTCAGACAAAATATATTTTAATTTTACTACTATTATATATATATATATATATATATATATATATATATATATATATTAAGTTGTCAAGTATCTCCCTTCCGCTTTTTTTTTTTTTTTTTTTTTTTTTGATAAATATAGACCAAAAGTAAGAAAAACTAAATTGAAAAATTAAATTAAACAAATAAATTTACCATACTTATCAAATGACCCTCGTATATATATATAATAAACATTATTTACACGGAAGCATTAACATAGTTTTCTAAACGTTTTATTTTTCATAACTTTTTTACATTATCAAATAGAAGCAAATAGTGAAACGAATAGGGGATGAATCTCCCTGATATAAAAAAATACTTTGAAATCACGTAAATACATTAGAAACAAAATTTATTTAGATAAAAACATGTAATAAAATTATTTTGTTTGTGAACATTCAGTATATTAAAGTAAAAAAAAAATTAATATTAGAAAGTAGTACTAAATTTTTTTTTAATACTAGGCTTGTCAGATTTTCCATTTTCGTAAGGTCTGAAATTGAAAAGTAAATTTATATAAAAACAGCCGAGATGTATTTTTAAAATTTTTTTTGTTTGTTTTCAATTTATTTTTATTTTCCCATTTTGCAAAATATAATTACATATTTATTTTATATAGAATAAAGATGTTAAAATTTCTACTCAATTTGTAATCACAAAAATTAAAAATAAAAAATAATGTTGATTTTAAACTAGAAACTGTATTTGAACTAGCAACTACATTCGTTGACTTTTTTTATTAAACACTTTTAATATTTTCATGACTGATTTCATATTGTAATTACAATTAACTCCCGAAACGGTATGGAAAATGATTATCTATAATTATAAATGTAATAAACAAAACAAATTAATCCCGTCGTTATTATCTCTTAAAATTGCGATAAATAACCGAGATTGCATTATCCTTCATATATTTACATTCAGGGGCCATAAAAATAAATTCTGTATTAAAATAAATATGAATATATTGCATGCGCATTTTACATAGACCCTTCGTGGCATGCATTCATGTCTACAGGTACAAGTGCCATATTTTGATAATATATTACATACTTTTCATGTGCTTCGAGTTTGAAAGTACCATTTTTGAGAATAATGTTTGTAATATTTCATTACGATTTTTAACTCCGTCGCCATTTAATTGTGGTTACGTGTTTGTATGCATTTTACTATTTAAATTTATTCATATTTAAATAATTCATCAGATAAGTGTGATTTTATGTTGAGTAATTATGACATAAAATCCGTTACTTGTTAATGTGAAGCTTTATGCAGACATTCGAAATAAATGTTTACATGTACATATATGTACATAGGCCATATTATATATATATATATATATATATATATATATATATATATATATATATATATATACATAAACATTTACTTTTTATTTTTTAATATTTAAATATAAATGAATATATTATTATATTTTCTACTGAATTATTTTAAAATTCTATCAATTATGAATTCTATAGAGCTTTATTTTTTAGTTACGTATTAAAAATTCACAAAATGAAATTGGTATTAAAAACTGAATTGAATTGAAAATTATTATTATTCAAACACGACCTGAAATTTAATATATATATATATATATATATATATATATATATATATATATATATATATATATAAATTTATAGTTATCTCTATATATAGTTACATACACATATGTTACATTTTTTATTCTCTTCTGAAATGTCATTTTATTATGGTACTTTATTTTCACAAATATTTTTTTATGAATGAATATTAGTCCAATACTATGAAAATAGTATATTTTGGTTATAAAATCCATATCTTTATTAGTTACAGTTCAATTGATTTATTTAAATAATCTTATAATTTCTTTGTTATGGTTTCAAGTTATAAATTTCATCTTGAACACAATTACTTCAGTCATTTTAATATTATATTTATATAAGTATTTAGTATTCACTAATTGTTCACTTTATTCGCTAATGTGTATTTTGATGGCTATAATTCGATCTCATAATAATCGTCAAACTACCAAACTATGCTATAAAAAATATATTCGTTACAAAAAAAGTAGACGAATAAAATAAATAATAATTCTTGAACATTTTTATAAAATTTATTGGTATAAAAAAATAATTCATTTTTATTGAAGTGAATTTTCCACAATACTAATGTAGATATAAATTTTGTTCTTATAAAAGATTTTTTGTAGAAAAACTCTTTACGATACTATTGTTACGTCCTTATGTTTGTATACTTTTTACTTACCAATAAATAAAAATTGTTAATATTTATAAATGAAAAAATTAAAAAAATAGGTCTGATGTCCTAGCTCAATCAATTTATTGTGAACAATTTATGGTACGTATTATCTGAAATACAATAATAGGCATGAGACCACAGAGAAGTGATTTTTTTTCGGTTAAACAATATCAATCATTATTTTTTAAATTTCTCATAATATTGCTAATTCTGCATTGCACGTATTTGTTATTACTATTTTATCTTTCCTCGACAACTCTACTTAAAATCACTTCTGTCATTGAATACATTTTTTATGTTTGAAAAGATAATTTAAGAGTTGATTTTAAAAGATTATTTTATTTAAATCTTGATAAAAACCACCTCCAATAATGAAAATTGCTTTTTAACGTAATTTGTAATTGTATTTAAAATTGTCTTTATTTATTTGTATATCACAATTTGATATATTTACGAGGGTCGTTTGATAAGTATGGTAAATTTATTTATTGTTTAATTTAAATAATTAATTAAATTTAATTTTTCAATTTAGTTTTTCTTACTTTTTTACCATACTTATCAATCGACCCTTATATATATATATATATATATATATATATATATATATATATATAACTTTTCATGTTATTTCAAATGATTTCTACAATAATCTCTTATTCATTCTCTATTCAAGCATTTAATTATTATTGAAAAATATACACTTAATTTTTATCCTAGATGTAATATTGTAATGAATTTTTT
>CP092088.1:21562506-21600006 GCA_029203775.1 Neoneuromus ignobilis | reverse complement strand
TATATATATATATATATATATATGTGTGTGTGTGTGTGTGTGTGTGAGTGTATGTTTTATATGTATATGTATTTATACTTTTAGACTGTCGGAGAATAAATTAAAATTATGATTTATTACGTAAGTTGATACTGTTTCATTAAAAGGAATATTGAAGTTTTTTATTAGGGGCTTTTGTAAATGGCTTACACAATCTTTTCCATTACTTTTTTTAATATCTCGTTTAAAGTTTTTGTTTGTGAATGTCAATTCTGTAAATATATTAGTAAAGCCAGAACAAACATACGCATTTTTGCTTTGTTTGTTTAATTTCCCAAAGTTCTATTTATTCATGGAATTATGCATTGTAATTAAAGTTAATTATTTCATTATATCCTGAGAAGTTTATGTTAATATATTAAAACGGTATTATATTATTTTCTTTAATTTTATTTTACTGTTATTAAAAATATTATTTTCTTGATTAATGACAAATTTAATTTAGAAATTTAAATGAAAGTCTGTCATGAACTATTTTTTCATTCTTTGTTAATGGTTTATTTTTTTCTTGGTGTACATACACACACACACACACACACACACACACATATATATATATATATATGTGTGTGTGTGTTTGTGTGTGTAAATGTGAAGGAGGGAGAGAAAGAAAGTGAGTGTGTGTGATATTTTTTCATTTAAAATTTTTTTATTGACATGATAAAATTTACCATAAACTATTATAATTTATGATAAATATACACGATGCTTAATTTTAATTACTTCTGAAACTATCATCTTTTTAATTTGTACATAACATGTTTTATATATTTATTCGTCAATTATTAATAAATTCTTTTAATTTTTTTTTCGTTTACAAACTCTATTGACTTACTTCAATTTTTTTATATAATTATCTATTTTTACTAACCACTTTATTTTTTTATTTATAAATAGTACTTGTTTAAATTACCTTTCTTTTGATTGTACATTAATGACTAAATATAATTTCAAAAAGTACTGTTTGATATTTAAATGCAATTTTAAAACGATTATTTTTTCTTACATCGATCTTATATATTTTTTAGTCCTATGAAAATTAATAACTATATTTGTAGCCAGTAGGCAAAATTAATTTTATAAAATATCATTGAATTGTAAAAAAAATCTTCATGTGTCAGTTTTTTTTGTGAAAAAATAACGAATTTCTCAAATATCACAAAAAGTGATTATTTTTCATATATAAATATTGAGATAAATATCGAATAAAATCGATTAAACCATTAACCACTTCATTAAAATGTATTAAAATGTACAACATTTTATGCAAAACTCATACTTTGTTCAATATTGATTAAATATTTTTTGGAAAATTTTACAAAAAAATTAATTTGAAAAGTAATTGACTAATTAGAAAGTCCCGTTGTATGTGCTTAATTTCTGAACAAAAAAATGTCAGTAGAGCGAAAATTAATTTTGTATATAATTGAATGTATTACGTACAATAATTAAATTCATAAAGTAATATCAAAATATTATCATAATAAAATTTAATGTATAATCGTAACCACTCAGTATGAAATTAAAATTCACAATTCTATTTATTACAGTAAACTGTTTGTATTTGGCATTAACTTTTACAATTAATTAGCACTTAACTTCAAAAGTGAATCATATTCAGAAAAATAAAACGTAAATTATACGAGGCTCCACTGTAAGCTTTATAAAGCTGGCGACAGTATGTCTGCAGCCACCGCCTTCATTACCCCGCAGGCAAGCACATACACGCGAACTAAACATATTTAAATATAAAATATATCCACGTTTGTTAAAATAAATTTTGTTTCGTCAGAACATGCTCATTCCAAATTGGGTACAACACACACACACACACACACACACACACATATATATATATATATATATATATATATATATATACATATATATTCCTGCGTGCGTGTGTGTTATATAATAGTTTTATCGACTTGATTTTTCGTTTTACCATTTAATTTTTTAATTACTTTTTTCTTTCACTTTCGAAATGTCTTTGAAGCTATTTCATGTATAATAGCGATATTTTTTCATCTATATTTAAAATATGTTCTTATGAATCATTTTTAAATATTTGTAATTCATTATGAAATAAAATCAATTAAGCAAGTAAATATCATTTTTTTTATTTTCGTATTTTTGATTTTTTTATATGTAGGCAAATATATTTAAATTTATTACATAGTAATATTATAAAAACAAAATTAAAATTATACCATTAATTTCAAAAAGTACTGATTAATCTTTTAACGAAAAAATATTTTAAATATATATCCTTTATATTTTTCAATAAAAATGAAAATGGTTAATAAATTGTAAAAAATCTTCAGTTAGAATCTTTTATAATAATAAATTATTTCAAGTGATGAATGTTTCTACATTAAAAGTTATTAACATTTAACATGTGTATAAAATGTGTTGAGTTATGTACAAAAACAAATTATAATTTGTATTTATATATGTTTATAATATGATATAACAAGTTTCAGTAAATATAGGGTATCCCAAATGAGACTGATATAAATACACATTTACTTGCTTATTATCTTTTAATATTCCTAATTGTCCTTCATTCTCATTTGGGCTAAACTATATAAATACACAAAATAATTAATTGTTGTGTATTATAAATTATATTATTTTCTAGTGGTATATATTGAAACATTTAATAAATAAAAATTGTACATACACACATAACGTAAGTATAAATTTATTTGTTTTCTGCATGTAATTCCAATTAGGTAATTAAAAATGAAAACTATATTTTTTAGAAAAAAATATTCAATTAGTTTATATTTATATATAATTAATATAAATTATATTTTAATTGCGTTAATTATTTTTTCATAATAAAATAATAATATGAATACATATACGAGGGTCGTTTGATAAGTATGGTAAAAAAGCAAGAAAAACTAAATTGAAAAATATAATTTAATTAAGTAATTAATTAAATTAAACAATAAATAAATTTACAATACTTATCAAACGACCCTCATATCCTCTTTATTTAAACTGGCTTTTTATTAAAATATGAAATAATACAGTCTTAAAATTCTAAAAAGTAATTACAGTTGCACATTTTCAAATGTAGCTTATACAAAAGGAAATAAATGAACAAACAACATTAAAAAAATATTTAAATTCGACAGAAATTAATTACTTATTACTTCAAAAATAAGACAACAGAGAGAAAAAGTACATAATTAAATAATAAATCAAATTTTTAATTACGGATGTTTAATAATGCATATGATGTAAATTATAAATATATATTTTAAAATTCAAGAAAAAATACTGATGAACCATAGAATGTAAAAATAATTTCATAAAATCTAACATTTGTGTATTTTTATTTTATTAAATAATTGAAATTATTAAGTAATAAAATACACTTGTAGAAAAAAATATATAATGGGTTACAAATTATCTAATGAAACTTACAAATTCTAGAATATTTTGTGCCAGATATGTTTTTATAGTACAATTTTTTACATAAATTCAGTTATTTATTTGTATAAGAGTATTTAAATAAAATTAATAAAATTCTATCTAATGATTAACATTGACGCTTTAATAATTAATAATTACATGTATATTTGTATTAAATAATAGTTAAGTAATTAATCTTAGTCAACTATTATTTAATACAAATATGTCACTGATCTCAACACCAAGAGATTTGATAAATGTGATCTAATTATTTATTGTTCACTTTATTCCATGATATTTCGATACCAGTGCCATCATCAACAGTACAGCCTTTAGATTTTTTAATGCAACGCATTGATGAAATAAGCGTTAACGAATAAAGTGAACAATTAAATGAATAAATACTTTTTATAAAATTTGAGGTGTTAGAATGAGTTACACTTGTGCTAATAATTTTTCCATAATATATTCATAAATTCGTCATAGTTTTAAAACAAGAAATAGTAATATTTATTAATTATTGTAATGATTTGTTGTAATCGATTTTAGAGTCTGTGTCATCTTCGTAAAACTTCGATATTGATTTAACGTCTACTACAATTATCTGTAGATGACATAAAATCTTAAATAATACATTCCTAGCTAGAAATATTTTTTAATGTTTATTTACAATTGTTGAATTGCTAAATATGTTTAAATAAACAGCTTTATGTGTAAAAATGTATACATATTTTTTTTATACTTTTATATTAACACCATCTACTTTAATACAATATATTAATTTTAATTCATATTTTTACAGTGAAGTCTAAATAATTTCACATTATTTTCCTTATTATTGATAATTGCGTTCTAACTGTCATTAAATAAATTATTAATACGCTGTCAATTTTTTTAATTATATCTTTCACGAAACTCTACCTCTTTTGAATAATAAATATTATTAACATAGTGAACATAACTTATCTTTTTGACAGTTTTGTTAATAAGATATTTTTTCAATATTTGTATATATATATATATATATATATATATTCCGGTGTATGTGTATGTGTTTATGTTTATAAATACTAATCGATGTAGTATAGTATTAAATAACTCCTACAAGATTTAATTGAAAATTACGAGATAATATGTATTTAATAAATCAAACACATATATAAATAAGTCATTTATCTTATAAAATAATTGGTATAAATAAAACTATCATTTTAGTTTTTTTTAGAAAATCTTATTTGCAACTTAGTGTTAAATATAATTTTCCTAGTATATTTTTATTTTCATTTTAAAGACAGTACCTCCAAATCGACCGAATAAATATGTTTTAATAATCAGACATTCTTGTATCGATTGTCTCTTGCGAAGAGCAAGTAAATTTCCAATGATTCTAGATGCAATATCGACATTTTGAACAACATACCTTGTAATCAAGATACTTTTTACAAACACGGCCATATATCGTCATACAGTAAACGACAATAATCCACTTATCGACTTGCATGCATTGTGTCGACAGGTGAGCGTCCCTTAGCGAGCTAGCTGGTGAAGCAGCAGAGCTAGCCGTAACCCCTCCCGCCGGGGGGGATGTGGTGTGGGCAGCAGCAGTTCCTGAGCGCCGCCGCCCCCGCCGCGTCGCTGCGCACGTGCCCGCCGCTGCGCCCTCTCGCTGGGGCCATCCGCAGCCCTTACTACACACTCCTGACGCTCTGCCACGGCATGGCCGCGATCGCAGCCGCTCAACAACATCAACCTGTCGACGACGAGGACATCTTCCTCGGTGAGTGACATACACGTACAGACACACGCATACACGCTCACGCACATTGGAGCATTTATACGAGCGCAGTATTTCTTGTGACTGCGAATTTTACGGCTATTTACGAGACATTATTTTTGCTGACAGACCGTCAGATCAAATAATTTTTTAAACACATTTTATAGCGGTGCTCTTGATAAATATAAAAATACTAATCTGGAAAAAATATAAATGACACGTCAACACCTGCAAATCAACATGTTTTTTATGCTTATCTCGTGATTAAAATACAGACAAAATGAACTCGTATTAAAATATACGACAGCTAAATGTTTTGTATGAATTCACATATTTTAAATCGAAATTGATAAGATTTATTTCTATAATTATTTCCCTTTCACGAACATTTAATTGAAAAATTATTAATAGAAGAAAACTTTTCCATTCAGTAATTAATATTTTTAGTATAGTTAAAAAAAATTTAAAGAAAAGAAATAAGAGTATAAATATCAACAGAACATTAATCTATCAGTTAATTTCATAATAAAACTTCTCTTAAATTTCATAAAAATATATTGTTTTACATATGCTGATGTATTTAATAAATTTACAGTAAAATATTATTATTTCTGAATTTTATGACAATGTTTTATGTATTTATTCATTTTGTTTGATTTTCTTTCGTATTTTATTAAATAAATTCGTAGTAAAAATACAGTATTGAAAATATTATGCAAAAATATTCAAAAAAATATCATTTTTTTTAATTAATAAAAAGAATAATAAACATTATATATATATTCATGTACTAAAGTTACAATTTTTAGTAAAAAGGGCAATTATATAAATTAATAATTATGAAAATAAAAACAAATTTTAATAAAAGATTAGAACGAAGAAAGTGAAACGAAAGAAGTTTTAACGCATTACATATTTTTGTACATCTAATGAATATGTATTTTTTTGTCGTATTTCTCAAGAAAAATGACAATTTGTAAGAAAAATGCATTGTAACGAAATAACTTTAAACGTTCTGTCGAAAACAGTCTCGACGTCTTCACTTCGTTTGACAACAATTTATCATTTTCTGCTCAACTTAGTTCATGTAATCGTTCTTATACAGAATTCACAATATATCTGTCTGAAATAAAATTTAAAAATAAAAAAAACCTCCGCTTATCCTTTATGTGCCAACTTACTATCGACCGTTCCGCCATGAAAGTACTTCAAGTCTATCTTATCAAAGTATATTTTGATTT
Organism: Neoneuromus ignobilis; assembly: GCA_029203775.1. Lineage (NCBI taxonomy): Eukaryota > Metazoa > Arthropoda > Insecta > Megaloptera > Corydalidae > Neoneuromus > Neoneuromus ignobilis. The sequence goes on along the minus strand of CP092088.1, from coordinate 21,593,526 downwards.
GATTATTTAAAGGAAAAACGTGATTTAAATAAAAGCTTCAACTTTGCACAATTTATTTTAATAAATGAACTTCCTGAAAACGTAAGAAGATATATTTATAACGTTTTCAATTACATGTTCAAATAAATTGTCACGATTAAAGAACTTAGTATGCTTATATTGATGTTATATATATATATATATATATATATATATATATATTCGTTTGAAAAAATATATATTGCTGAATTTAATCAGATAATTTATGTCTGCATTTAATAATCTTATCATGGTTTTCTTTTTCCGTTAAAATATATTACTGTATTAAAAATTGGTTTAAAACTCGTTTTTTACTCTCTCTCATATATATATATATATATATATATATATATATATATATATATATATATATATATATATATATACATACACATTAATTTACATAGATATTAATTCAATTTTAATTTCAAATTATTTTGCAAACAAGTTTATTTATTTATTTTTAATACCTCAAATATATTCTCCAAATGAGTGATGATATACATTTTAGACTATTTTTCTTCTTTTCTCTTTTTGTAGTCAAATTTTACATTTTATTCTTTGCATCTGACACATAAATTTCAACTTGAATCATAACTAAACAGAATGTATAAGAATAAAATTGTTTAATTAAAACTTTTAATGAAAATTTATTACTTTCAAACTTTAAATAAAATTATCGTATTGTACAATAGAATTTTGGAATGTTTGCTAAAAATATATATATTTAATATTCGTGCAAATATATGATTTTAGTGTAATAAGTTATTAAATAAATATATGAAAGAAACTAACTATATACCTAATATGTTTATATGGATATATAAAAATTTGTATATTTTCCATTACATATAAATTAAGGGATTTTATATTATTTTTATATTTTATATTTAATATGCAAAATTAAATCATTATGAAGATTCTGTTTATAGAAAACATTCATTTATGCAAAATTTGCAAGAAATGAAATTGTCAAATGTGTCATATATTGTACAAATGAAACCGAGAACAATAATCAAGATAAAAATACAGCAAAAACTATTACCATACGAAGTCAGTGGTTCTCGTTTCTCGCCATCGTCCAAGTGTTTTTTCAACCCATCTGCAATCGTTTTCACCCCACAATACTCCCATTCCAATTCTGTCGGGACTCGTTGAATAGCTGCGTGAAGTCATGTGGTACTACTTGACAAAGTTCTACTATTGTCTGACGCTTCGAGCTGTCATTGTGCAGATAGCGCAGGACTCATAATAGCTGGTATCCAGAGACCCGTACAACACAGACCAGAAAGCACATCATATAGAAGTCATTGAACTATCTATATCAACGTCATAGTATAGATTTCACTATAATTATGTATAAGATTTTTTGCGAATCTTTTTACTACATTTTCATATACAGAAGTAGAACTATATTTTACTACGACATGATAACGATGTTATATATATATATATATATATATATATATATATATATAAATACATATATAGAAAGGGAAAGAAATATTTTTTTTAATAATATAAAAATATGTTCATCTGATTTAAAATATATATACTTTATGAAATTAATGATAAAGCAATAATCATGTTTCTCTATCTATAAATACTTTATCAGATAATCAACCGTTATACATTATTTATATGGGATGGGGGGTATTCGAAAGCTATGGAACAAATAGAAAAAATATTTTTTATAAGTAAAAATAGATCACTGTGCACAAAAAAAGCCAATAATCATCTCGAAAAATAATCTATAAAAAAGTAATAAATTTGTAACATGGTTGCTGAGTATTACATTTAGTTTGTCATTAAAAAGACTGGAAAATATTTTTAAGTGATAAAACATTAATACATTTTACGTGTTTTAAATCTAATTAAATTAAATTATATAATTTGATTAATTTGTATTAAGTGAATTCTTCACTTTGCTTGAATTTTATTTCTCTTGAAAAATACTTATAACAAATCTACTTACATGATTCAATTTAGATATATTGTATTTTTTTAAATCACCACTACATTTCATTTGAAAAACAAAGTTTGAATTTATTTTCAGTTTATTTTTTTATAAAAATAAAATATGAACATTTATTTTTATGTTAAAATATATCAATTTCTAAAAAAATATCTACTTTGGTCAAAAAAATGTACTGCATTTATTTAATAATTGAATTGAGATTGAAATCATTGTTTATTCATTCGTTAAATAATAATTACATTTCAGTAATTTTCTTTACATCAGATTTCCATTAGAAAACGAAATTCAATTTCTCCCGTCGTGAAATAAAACAGTCTACATATAGATTTCATTCGTAGAGCTACAAAAAAGCAATACTTGTTCTATTTAAGAACCAATTTATCATACAGACTCCTCTCGAGTAAATAAAGAAAAACAAATAATAATAAAAGAGCATCTAGTTTCCAAATTTACAAAAAAGAAGCTTTTTCAATAAGAACCGCATCTAAGACTAAACTTAAATGTATTCTTTTATATTGAAACTCATCTTGTAGTCCACCTGACGTCACACGTAACGTGTGCCTACAATAACTTTGACTTTGTGTTCGTTTACTGTTTACATATACGATGTCGCGTCCCTTCGTACGACCCCGTCGTCTCTTGTATACACAAGGCAATATCCGGTCTGAAACTCGTACCTCCCAGCCACCCAACCAATAGAAAGGGATGAACATGGACAAACTGCCACTGTATTCAAACACCCAATCACAATGATGTCAATGTAGCGGAAAATACAAATGCTCCGTACACGCAACGCTATGCGAACGTTTTCGTACAGACATGACGGTGAAGATTTATATTGAAAATATCCTTATTATTCAAATATTTTCTTGTGATATTCGTACAGAGGTTATAGAGCCTACGGTTGACTTAGGGTTTTTTTTTGTTGATGTTTATCATACTTATTTTACTGACAGTTTTGTTCCTAAACTACAACTAAACTCTACATAAATGTCTCAATTACTTTTCTGTTCTTATAGAAATATAATAATATTTTTTATATTATATATAAACACAATTATAAAATATTTATATATATATATATATATATATATATATATATATGTCATTGAACGTTTGAACTCATAGCAAAAGCTAACGACACCGTATGTTGAACTTACATATTTAAGTACAGTGACCTATCGTACGATTGAAACTACTGTATTCTTTTTATGTATTTCACATTTCCTAAAATTTATAAAACATTATACAAAAGGTAACTTTGGTCATTGTTCGAGATACGTCTAGCATTTTTAATGACTTTTTCGTATAAAACTATTATAAGTCATTAGTAACAAGTCTGAACATTAATCTAAATATTTTATCAAATATTTTACTATACATGATTATTTTTTTTACTGTTTTGCTTATATATATATATATATATATATATATATATATATATATATATAAATAGGACATAATGACATTCCATGAGGCTTTTGCCCAACAGTGGGCTAATATAGGCTTTTATGATGGTATATATATATATATATATATATATATATATATATATATATATATATATATATAAATACTAATTCTATTTCATATGAATTTTTTCATGTAGAATTTTATGACATTTTAATTTGTTCAAGTAGATATATAGAATTTTTCTATAAATAATTATAGAAACATAACGTTGATATATAAAATTTTTCTATAAATAATTCTATATATAATTATATAATGTTTATAAAAACAGTGATATGAAAATAATTTTATGAATCGTTTTTTATAAATAAAAAATATACATATTTTTTTAATAAATTATAATTCAAAATAAATGATCTTGTATATTCATAGTTATATGTATCAAGATTATTATTAAACACAAAAGAGTTCTTATCCTAATGCCATGAAATGTTATAAAAGTGTACGATAATTAATTATTGTTCACTTTATTTGTTTATAAACTGATATGATGCACATTTCGATAGCTATGTCATTGTTATATTATAATATTTTCTGTTTTTGGTTACAACCACTTATATATTGCTAACTTTATTCAACTCATCTTCAAGTAATTGTCTTTACTTTCTTTTTCATTGTTATAATAAAGATTCGTCGATTAAAGGTAACAAAATATTATAAAATATATACCTGGGTTGTAATGAAAAACAGTTCTAGATTTTATAATACAGCACTCTGACAAAGATGACAAAGTCATTGAAATATTCATCAACTTATAAACAAATAAGGCGGAAAGAAGAAATTATTGAACACTTTTATAATATCGTATGGTGCTGAAATGATATTACACTTATATTAACACATTACGGTCTGCAGTATTTTGTGCTAGACTTCATCTAGAGTCCGGCGAATTTCGCAAAAAAATGCACAAAAATAACTTTTTCATAAAATCGATGTAATTCTTAAACCAATGAACATTTTGAAATGAAATTTCATATCTGCCTATAAAAGGATTTGGTGCATAGACATATGTAAATATAATAGTAGTTTTCAATCTGTAATGAGTGTACCAGCGTGATGAAATACAAAAAAGAGATGCTTTATAATAAACATAGTTTATTATAAAAAAACACTTTTTAGCGTAAAAAAACATCTAAAAGGAATAAAAATATGATAAATTACGTAAAGCATATATTCTATATACAGAGGTTGTTAAAAAAAATAAGAGAACCAATTTCGATTTTATTCCAAAAAACAGAACTTTGCTAGGGATATAGATTACTTTATTTAAAATATCTGAAATATTTTTCATAATTTTTATAATTTACCAATATTTTGAATATATATACCACCACCTTTTGATTGAATTAGAAAAAAATATAGCTTGTATATATATATTTTTTTGGCGTCAAAAGTTCATACAACGAAACACGCGTTAACGCGTGAACGGACATACGTAGTTCAATACGAAACATACGTTTAGGCGTGACCGGTCGTTAATATGTTAATATAAGAAATAATTTAACGGACGGTAATGTGCTAAGGTAAATTTTCACAATATAAAAAAAATAATGAATTTAATTTTTATATCTTTTTTTCATTTAATAGCAGTAAAATTATTTTTTTTATTATTTATTTTCTTTTATTTCATGTACTACCTATTTACAACAAAATTTAATTTTAATTAGAAGAAATATGTATTTACTAAAAATAAAAACATACCATTTTTGTACAGTAGAAAGAGTTACATCTTTTTGCAAAGCACTTTTTTATTAATTCAATAAAAAACATACGCCTTTTTTCATTTCTTACATTTCTTAATATTATTTAATTATACATGTTCTGTTCTATTTTTGTAGCATTTATTAATTTAAAATTTACTAATATAAATTCAAAATACATTTTCTTTGACCTTACATTGTTCAAAATTACAAAAAATCTCTGTTTCTCTATAAAATAATTTTAATCACAATATGAATATTAATAATTGATTTAACTTATAATACTATTATTATTATTAATTTTACTCATAGCATGAAAATTATCTCAATAATAAAATAATTAAACTTTTAGGATTCTTGAAGTGATTATATTATTTCGAAAAAAGTATTTCATAAAAGTTTTTATTAATTAAAATAACATAGAAAACTATAATGTTAAATAATTTTCACATAATTCATAACATGTAGCGTACTAGAAAACTTGTAATACATTTATGACTATTACAATTTTTCAAAGTACTTTTCGTCACTTTTTGTTTACTTCATCTTATGTAGAAACCAGTCTTCAAACATTTTTTTGAACCCAGAGAATTAAATTTCGTTCCATTTAGCAATCAACTGCTCTTTATCCAACAAGACGTCCTTTTATTTGATCAAAATCACAACAGTCAAGGTGTGGGCTGTATACAGGATATTCATGTAACTACATTTATGAATTTTCCAGAAATTCCTCCGTGACGTGTGCTCAGTTTGAAGAATTATTATTATAGTCGAAGTATAATATTGTTTTTGTTTTTGATTTATAAATATAATCTTAATATTTCTGAGAATTATACAAATTAAAATAGTTCAATAAAATTATAAAGATTGAAAATGTATTTTTTATAAATCAAACATATAAAATATTTTATCATACAAATGTCTATGTAAATCTATTGCAGTAATCTTTTTTCACTAAGTTTTGTTTTAATTTATCTTTAATTTGTTTAGCAGTTATATTTCCTATCATCCTGACTTATAATCACCTCTTAATCAAAATCTATATTTTGAAAATTCTTGTATTATCTCTTAATATTATAAAAAAAATCATAACTCTTAAATTATTAAATTTAATTTAAATTATAAAGAATTTTTTAATAAGAACTTTGTAATAGTTGCATTTTTTCCTGTTTTTACATATATTTCCATTGCAAATTAAAAAAAAAATGAATTTGATTTATACTTAAATAAATAATTAATATATAAACTACAAGATAATATGTGTTTATTTGGGTTATATTAATAATATGCAGCAATTTTTCTAGCAATACATATTTTTTTAATTCATTAATACTTTAAAAATTATTTAACAATGGAGATATTTCTGCTTATTCAAAAATAAAGTTGTTACTATGAATATAAAAATAGTTATTTCTAAAATATGAATTTGTGAAAAAGTTATTATAAGAATTATATTTATAATTAAAGTAAATTATTATATATTATTAAATACCAAAATGTGACAAAAAAATACTCAGCTATGGTAATAATTTAATTGTTTTATTTAATAAAGATGTTGACATTAAATATTAATTCATTTTTGTCACTAATATTTATTTTTTAGTACTGTATATTATATTTACTTTAACTTTACATATTTTATTTAAAAAAAATCGAGGATAAAGTTGGAAAACAGCCATCAATCGTGTAAACTCGGTATTTATGAAACAAAAATGGTTTATAATACATATCATTATGAAGTGTATAATTGCATCATTTAACTAAGTATAACCATAATTAGTTTTATGGTAATGTTACTAAATGGCATCAATATTTTACAGATGTTGCACTCTTAATTAAATTTCATATCTGAATTGATTTTTATGTTAAAAAATAATAACCTAATTATATTATTTTCTAAAAAAAAAATACAAAAAATCTTATTCTAAAAATATATGGTGTTTAATAACAAAACTTAATTAATCCAAATAAACTAATCTGAAAAGTAGAATAAAATAGCATTAATATTAAAAAAGTTGTGTATATATCAATTATTTCATATTACTTTTGAGTTTATCAGAATTAAAAAATGAAACCACAAATTCACTTATTTTATACAAAAATATTTTTTTCTAAAAGTTCAAACTTTATTCATTTTAAAACTTTTGACCGATGTGCTAATCAAATAACTGTAAACAATTGTTTAATTTGATAATAAAATAAAGTTAAGTCAAATATACCTCCAGTATATTTTTATAAAATTAATGATTATTAAGAATTTGTTTCGATGCGTCTAATTATATACTTGTTTATTAAATTAAAGTAAAATAAATACTGCTTCTATGTTATTTCAAAATTGTAAGTAAGTGATAAAACAAATTTTAATACAAACATGACACAAAATTCTGGAAATCAATCATTTTAGTGTTATGTAAAATTAACTTTTATATGTGTGAATCATTTAATCTACTAATTCGTTAATGAAATGAATCATTTTACAATATACAAATGATTCACTTGTGTATTCATGAAATATAATATAAGGAAAATTCAATTATAAATTTAATGACATTAAAATATATAATTGATTTAATTGTATTTTCAAAAACTACAATATATATATATATATATATATATATATATATTTATATATATATATATATATTTATATATTTATATGTGTTTATGTATGTGTATTTGTAAAAGAATATTTTAGATGTTTTGTTAAAATAAAAAGACATTAGATATAGAAAATCATTTTACATTCAACCTAACTATATAGAATATTTGCTTTTAAAACTATAAATTCTCTATTTTCCATTGATTACTAAATTTTCAAAGTTTATACTACCAACTGGAAACTAAACTTTACAATTTATACTTTTAGAAGTTAATATCTAGATCAGTGGTTTGTAACTTTGTTTTTTTCTTTTGTGTTTTTCATTCTTTAACTCTTATCTTGTCTAATAAATATCCAGTCTAAAAGATATTTTTATAATCCAATTCTGTAATAAAAATAAATTAAATAGAAGTTAAATATTATATATGTATATATATATATATATATATATATATATATATATATATATATCACAAACAACAGCATTGTACTGACTATTGCTTGAAGAAGTTCTCAAAACTTTCTACTTTGAGCTAAACAATGGCTTTCTCTTCCATTCCATTCCAAAAAATGTCTCTATTCCGTCTTTCCATACGTCTGTTTCTGATCCTTTTTATAGCTCTAGCTTACTGATCAATAATTTCTTTTACCCATCAGTGGTCTTTTCTTCTTGCTATATGACCTGCATATTTTCTTTTTAAACATTTCAATTTTGTTATAAAGTTCAAAATTTTTAATTGTTTTTCTGTTACAATCTTTTCTCTGTCGGTATATGTATTTTCCCCTATTTTTTTGTGTTGTTTGAAGCCGCTAAATTATTCTATAATTTATATATATATATATATATATATATATATATATATATATATACAAACTTTTAATTTCAAAAAAAAAACATATTTTAAATATTTACAAAACATTAATATTTTATTTTATAATTAAATTTTTATATATAGGGTCATCCGAATGTGATGTTTAGATTTCTGTTTTATTAAAAAGAAACATGTGTATAGTTTTCTTTTTAATAAAACAGAAATCTAAACTTCGCATTTGGATGACCCTATACAATAATAATTCGCAGGGAAGTAAAAGAAATTAATGTATACTAATAACTATTATTTGTTTGTAGATTGTTGCAAATTCATTTCACATAAATATATCAATTATCATCCGCCAACACCACAAGATATTTTATGCATAATGCTCCGACGATGATAGCATCATCAAAATTTCGCATTACTCTATTGATGTTATAAGCAACAAGATTATTGAACACTTTATTAATATATTAGAGTGTTGGGGATGATAATTCATTTATGTGAAAGTAATATTAATAATTTTAGTTTCTCATTTCTTTTATTAATACAAATTACTTATTTGTGTACAAATTAAAAACTTATTAAATAAAACAGTATTTTGTGTTCGTAATGTACATTTTAATAGCATAAAAATGATACAAGTCGATACTGGAGATACGAATTTAAATAAATTTTTGAATAAATTTACGACTGAAAGTTACTTACAACTCGTTAATAAATCGAAAACCTGATTGATTTACATCAACTCTTTTCTAATGGATAAAATTAACTTATAACCGTATTAAACGGCGAAATTGGTTCAATTTAAGTTCATTCAATGATTTAACTTCTAAAAACATCGAGAGAAAACGACTGCACCCTCATATTTCACTCAAAACGTATCCGCGGCGACATAAAATACTGAAATCGCTATTGAAAACGTTACACAAGAGTATTCTTGTGTATAAGGGATGGTATATTGAAACGCAGGTGATATGTTGATATACACAGACAGAACATATATGGAGGCGGAACTGAACTACAAAGGGGTTACAAATCCCAACACACGTTTGGGTCACATAATTTTCAATCACGGTGGAACTCCTCCATTTTAGCTGCGGCGAAGTCAAACATCTACCCACCTACATACCTACCTATCTACCTACCTGCCTGCCTGCCTACTCGTACACTTTTATACTCCAACTTTTATAAACTGACTATTGCATCGTTGTCGGTGTGAAAATATCACATATACTAAAGAATTGCGTTACTTCTGTATTAGTATTTCTATTATTGTTAATAATACAAATGAGAATTACAGTTTGTACTGAAGTACAGTTTATGCTTCGGTGTTGCATTTGACAATGCAAACAGTTATTTTTTAGTGAAATTTTGACTAATGTTAGAAAAACAGTGATTCTCTAAGATCGTTAACCTTATTCATTCAATTGTTGACTACATAACATTTTTTTTATATAATGTGTTGTCTTACCAGTTGTTAACGGATTTTTACAAAATTACTTGTATTATTTTGATAAGTTAACATTTTTTATAACACTTAACATACACATTACACATTTAATATAAATATCTTTATTTCATTTATAATACTTCATTGGTTGATATAAATATTTTATATGAATAATTTAGATAGAGTTTATAGTTGAACAAATGCTCTTAACATAACTAGTTTCAATAAAATACAGTTCCATTATTAAATTTATCTCGAATTTTAAACCATTATATTTTATAAACATAAAAGTTTATAACAAAAAATAATTATTTTGTAGTTGAAATATTTATTTTATTATATATATATATATATATATATATATATATATATATATATATTCTAAATATAAAAGCTTTGAATAAAAATCGATATTTTAATAAGCTCGCGTGCCAAAAATAAAAATATATCATTTTAATGACGTGTCATTTAAATATTTCAATAACTGTTTCTAAGAAATACAAATTACTTATGGAGTTCTCATTTTTTTGATGAATGACATTTAGTCTACAAAGTTTATAGTGTCATATGTAGTATGTTGAATTATTCTAATTACTGTAATTTTGTAAATTTATATATATATATATATATATATATATATATATATATATATATACATACATAAGTTTACAAAATTAAAATAAAATCAATGAAAGTATTCATTCACCATTCTATATTATTTTTATTAAATTAATATAAAACCACTACAACATCCACTAAAATCATTTGTCAAACTTATGGTGATGACGCTGTAGTTGAAAGTTCATGTCATAAGAAGTTTCCAAAATTTATAATTAAGATAATCAAATTAACAATCGGTTTTCACTGTTAAATTGTCACCAACAAAAGTTTTTTAAGTGAAAAAATAATATACTACAAAATGTAAGTCCTAGTGAAACGTTTATTTCAACCACACCAAAATATCCATTAGTAGAGCATACTTCAGTGTATGTTGTTGCAGAAAATTATATAAGGTCATCCAAATGTAACACCTAGATTTGTGTTTTATTAAAAAGAAATTATATACATGTTTCCCTATACATATGTTTCTTTTTAATAAAAAAGAAATCTTGGCGTCACATTTGGATGATCTATTATATTATGAGTTGTGCAACTAGGTCAGGTAGACATTATAAACCATTACAGTTAATAGTTGAAGCGACTTGATGAAGTATTTATTCGAAAACGAATATATTGTGCGAAAAATGAAACAGTCATTATTCTCTACAATAAGAGTAGGTCGCATATTGCATTGTTGATCTGGGATACTCTAACAAAGCTAATAGGGAAAATACTGCTTCAACCAATGTACAATACTTTGCTCAATTTGACTTTCATTTGATTCGTTCAATGTGGCCTCGGGATATGTGGTACATAGATTAGTAATTCTAAAGTAGTATAAAAATGAATCAACAATTTCATTCATTCAATTAACAAGGACTTTTTACGGCGATATCTATCTTTTTCCTAAAAGATAAAAAAAGGTAACAAAATTAACGAAAAATATTTTTATCAATGTATTGTTTCATTTTTTACATTAATTAAAAATCTTTAAAAAACGATATAAAATCAAATATAATTTATATATACATATATAATTTGTTTAATGACAAATAATATATTAAAATGGCACCTTATTATCTATACTTATTTTTATTCTATGCAAATGTAATTAAAATACATATTTCTATATTGGATTCTATTAATTAAAAAATGAAGGTAATTTTTAACTAACAACAAACTCTCTTAATTTAATGTACAATTAATTTCAAAAAATTATTCCTTCTAATTGTCATTTACATCATTATATATATATATATATATATATATATATATATATATATATATATATATATATATATATATATATAATATCCAGTGATTGATTGGGAATTTAAACTTGTAACGAATTATTTATTTCATGGATAATTCGTTAATATTATATACTTTTTTCACCCATGCTTATCATAGAATTTTCCAGTAATATATTGTTTCTATATTATTTTTTCTAAATATTTAAATAACTTTGAAATCATTATTTTCTACCAAATTATTTAAATTTTTATTAAACCAATATTTTTTCTCTCAAATATAAATAATCACATTTTTTATTTTATAAAATTTTTATTTATCCAACTGTAAATAATATTATTTATTATAAACATAAAATAAATATGATTTTCTATAAACATATTGTTGTTTATATAAACATATATTATATTGTTTATTGTAAGTATAGATTTTTCGAAGAAAAAATGTTTCGTGGCATTTAACGAGAATATTTTTTTCAATCTTAGACAACTTTTCATAAACTCAAATTGTTATTCGTCTCCTTTTAATAATTGTATTTTGTAATTATAATTTAGATTTTTGGCAAATATAACTTAATTTGAAAATTAATTTTAAATTTTCTTAGCTTAATTTTTATTAACTTCTAATTATTATATGAAGTAAACATAGAAAATTCCAATACCTTACATATAATATGCTTTTAAAAAACAAATTTGTTTCTATCTTAATTATGTAACAATTATTCTGTATGATCATTCGTTAAACTATTAGAATATTTAAGTATGTTTTAGTAATTTAAATTAGTTACATTTACGATAATTTATTTAAAACTTTTAAGCAAACAGTTTGCAAAATTTTGATTCTAGGAAAAAAAATATTATTCGATTACAAATTATTAAGTTCATTTATTTTAAATGTAAATAAATTATCTATTACAATATTTTTTTGACAATACTTTAGGCACATATACAATATTTTTTGTTAAATAAAAGTTCTGTAGCTTTATCAAAAATGTTCAGCTTATACACTAAAAACAATTCAGAATGAAATATTTCAAATGATATTTTTTCAAATTGTGTTTAATTGTTAATGGGGAGTGACTTGTTAGCTCACCTACTCTCAAAAATCAATATTAGTAAATTATAAAAATACTATTACTAAGTGGGTTTATAAGTTTTGCTTGAATATATTTTTATATAATTACATATTTAATATATTAACTTTTACAGTTGATGGTTTCTTATTGCAATTTGTTAAATTTCTTTAAAATGTCTTTAAAATCTCGTTAAATGTTAATAATTTGTTAAAGTTAATAATTTATACATATGTTTGCGTTGTATTTTTTAAATAATCCATAAACAAATTATATATATATATTCATTAAAAAGTTGTTAACAATGAATTTCACATGAACATGACGACATAACAGTCACCTTAAAAAAATTCGACTATACCCTCACACCATACATTACTATCCCTTTCGAATCTATGTACTTTCATCTCGTGTACCATCTGTATAGAAGAAAGCGACATTCGACTAACTTTACGTTGCCCGTCGTGGTTGGACGACTCACTGATCTGGAAGTTAAGGATTTTTTGCGTGAATTGGGTTAAGATTGTAATTTATTTTTTGATTCGAAACGGTATAGTAAGGGCGCAGTTCAGTTTGAAAATGTAATTGGTATAGAAAATTCAATACATCACATTATAAACATACGTTTTTGAACTATTTCATTCAGGTTTTGTAATAACTTTGCAACCAAAAAGTCGTTTTTCGTTCACTCAATCTTTCATACATATTCATTATTTTTTTCTTTATGCACTTGATTTTCATTTTTATTTTATTTTTAAAATTATATATTAGCATGGTATAACCTAATACTAATAAATTGTTAACTTTCATTAAAACTGTTTATATAAGTTCATTATATACGAGTATATACCTAGATTTGTCAGTACATAATATAAAATTTATTAACCTAAATATTTATCACTGGTTTACATTGAAAGTATTTCTAAAATAATCTTAAATACAATAGATTAAAAAGCAAAAATTAAATATTTTTATTTTATTACATAATTATAAAACATTTTTCTTATTATTTACTATATCTAATTTCAATTATTTTTCAACAACATAGGTTAACCACAGAATAATAAAAATATTAACATTACTCTTTATTCACTTATTGTAGTTTATTCACTTCGTTGATGAAGTCATCATTTTCGAATCTCAAGCACGTAATCTTGAAGACTTTATGTACCTACCTTATAAATGATCACATCATTGTCAAGTCTATATATATAAGCCAAAAGGAAGCATAGTCTATGTTTAATAAGCACTTTAATAAATTATTACTGTACTATAATAATAATTTCTTCTTAAAAATATAATTAATACAAAATTATATTTTCATAAATGTTGATTAATTATTAGAGTATTCGTGAATGACTAATCATTATATTTTAAATGGAATAAAAACTTTTCATAATTTTAGCTTTATGTTAAAAATTCTCTACGTTAATAATTGCTATGCAACTTGAAAATTATTTCAATATTACTTGTATATAATAGTATATTAACTATTATTAATGTCTTATTTTTTAAATATTCTTGACAATTAAAAACTAAACACACGTTTCTTGTTACTTTATATAAATATGTAATTCATTGAATTTTTAAATTTTTGTTAAATATTATTATTTTTTTTAATATCTAACTAACTTTTAATATCTTATTTTTTATGAGTAATGATTTTAATATAAATATATTCTTTTCTTTTCCCACATGAAATATTGACATCAATTGTACAGTACAATGATGAATAAATGATGAATTATATTCTGTTTCAGTAAATAAAACCTTACTGCAAAAGTGATTAATTTATTGTCAATTCTTTCCATTTAAACATTCAGTAAATTTATTTATAGTAATTGAATTTAACTGCTTTTGAAAACTACACTTATAATCAATTTTCATTATTTATATTAAAATATATTGTATTTAAATAATGTCTTTAAATATACTTCCTTGTATTTAAAATTTTATAAATTTAAATATTACATATTTATTAAAAATTAAATAATTAGGTACATTTTTCATTCTAAAATTTGTACAGTTATAATAGTTTCATTAAAACACTTCTTCAAATATTTAAATAAAATAATTTAAATTAACCATTTTGCATACTAAAGTATTTCTCTAAACGTAAATATATATATATATATATATATATATATATATATATATATATATATATATATGTTTGTGTGTGTGAGAGAGAGAAAGAGAGAGCGTATTTTTTTATTAAACTGATATATATATATATATATATATATATATATATATATTGTGGTATATATATTCACTAGATATAATTTATTCTTTGTTGCATTTAAATTTTTTACTAATTTATCATAAAAATTTGAATTTTCTCATTCTGTTTTAACAGAGCTATATCTTTATTTTAAACAGTCTGTTGTACTTAAATTCAATTTAAAGACCAGCAGTTGTATTATAAAAAATGTAGCTAATGCGGCAAAAAGAGATCGACGACCTTAATGTTAAGGTCAGATTTATATATATATATATATATTTATATATATATATATATTTCAAAATTGTATAATTTTTCTGTGTGTATTTTAACGCATAGAATATTTGGATATAAATCATAATAAAATTTTCTCTCTATTTTTCTTTATATATGTAATATACTGTGATGGCTCGTGAAGACCTAAAATATTGAAACCAGATTTAAAAAATTCTTTTAAAAAAATTATATCATATTCTTATCGTGAACAATAAAATAACAAACTCACTTTTCACATTTTCATCTACATACATACATATATACAAATATATATATATATATATATAGACACATGTATGTCATTAAACTTTATATCCACTGCTAAGTGAAAGCCTCATCAAATGTTACTGACTTTTCTTAAACATCTTCTTAATACATTTCCACTTTCTCCTATTCATCTTCAATATCTTCAACCTCCGCCTCGGCAATACTTCACAATTTCATCTCTCCATCTTTGATTATATCTCTTTTTGGTCTCCTTGTATCTTTTGATCTCCATTCAATAATTATCTTTGTCCACCTATTGTTTTCTCTTATTGCTATGTACTGTACCAATGTCCATTTCACCAATTTTACTTATTCTATCAATGATATTTGTCTTTTCTCGTATTTATTTACAGGTTTTTTTAATCACATTTAGAAATTCTTAACTTGCTTCATTGAACTATCAAAAGTTTTTTTTTGTTCGTTGTCAGTATTTCAAGTACAAACAGGTAGCACACATTGGCTATATATCGTTTCAGACTCAATAATATTTTGCTCTTCATTATATTATTCATCCTTTAAAATGTTATACATTTTGTCTTGATTCTTGACTTAATTTCTGATTCTTAGTCTTTGTCATATTGTATAATTTTCCCTAGGTATTTTATTTCTTCAACTTGTTCAAACAATAGTCCTCTAAATGTATATTTTCTTTTTATACAAAACTGTTAAACGTGGTTTTATTTTTATTTATAATTATTTTTAATTATAAATAAAAATAATTATAATTAAAAATAGCTCCTTTACTTTATTCTATCAAAAATGTTTTGAGAAGTATTTTTAATTCTTCTAGGTTTTCATATATAAGTAATATATCGTCTACAAACTGTATTTGTAACAAATATTCCCAATTTTTTTTACAATTATTTTCAAAATTTACTTCTTTCGATAATATTTTAAATCTGCATTTAATAGTTCATATGACAAACTATTATCTTGTTTAATTACTTTCTCTACTGTTATTCTGCCTGAAAATTCTTCTATTCTGATTTTCGCTTTTGTATTTTTATACCTTTCTTCTAGTAGTTTCAGATAAATTTCACTTATTGCTTATCCCTTTATAGATAAGAACAATATTGTTCATTTACAATTAAATCAAACACGTTTTCAAAATCAATTAACGTCAAATGCAATAGTTTTTCACACTCATTACTTCTTCTTCCAGTTCTTAAAATGCCTGAAGATGATCCATTTTACAAAAATTTAATCATAATCCTGCCTGTTCTATAGATTGTTGAAAATCCAGTTCTTTTTCTAATCTGTTTTTCTAATATTTAACTAATTGTTTTTTGTACAAAATAGATCTGTTTTATCTCCTTTCTTATATAAAATTATTAATTTGCTATTCCTTCACATTTCTCTGATTTTTTTCTGTTATGCATCTCGTAAATAACTTTACTGAGTATACATATACTGTAGTTTCTCTCTCTCTCTCTCTCTCTCTCTCTCTATATATATATATATATATATATATATACATACACACACACACACACATGGGTGTGTATATGTAGACATTATTTTGATTTTTTGTCATATGAAATTTTTTGACATGACTTTTTTAGAATTTTAGAATCATTTCTATTAAATCCTTCCATAGCTTAGAATACACTGATCAATTTTGTTTGGACCCAGCAAAGCTTTCTCCAGTTCTGCCAATAAAAGCAAAAACTAACTCGTTTTTCGCAATTAAGATTATGTCTATTATTTATTCGCTATAAATTTTTCAGGATATATTACTGATAGCCTCACGTACAGCAGAAACATAAAATAACTTTTTTCATAGAAAATAATTTTGATTTTTACAACAAAAATTCAGATTATTAGAAAATTAATCATGCAATATACATCTTATAAGTTATATAATAAGTATTCATAAAAGTACATGTGGGAACTAGCCTCTATGGCTTCTAAAAACATGACAATCCAGTAGGTGTGTATATATATATATATATATATATATATATATATATATATATAAAAAAAATATATATTTTTTATTGAAGTATAAAAATAAAATTTATAGTTATTGGGAACATTATATAAATTTTACATTTTTGTATGTTATTTTTAAATATATAATTATGTTTTAAACATAACTTAAATACACACACACACACATACACATATATATATATATATATATATATATACTTTGAATTAATTTAAAGTGTATTATAAATTGTTATAATTATTTACAGAATACAGTAATTTTCTGTTACAACTATCCGAAGAAAAATGTATATGTTTTTCCTAAAATGATATAAAAACGTAATTAAAGAAAAAAGATTTAGCACATTTTAGTTAGCATATATTAAGTTTAATATTTTTTCAAAAAAAAAATATATTATACCTCGTTATAATATTTACAATATATGTGTGTATATAAAAATCCATAATCCATTTAAATAAAATATGGTATGTTATCACAACGTAAAATTCTGTTTACATGAATATGTAGGAAATAACATTCATCAATATTTATCGAGCATATATCATATCTATTTGTAAGCGATGTACTTAGAACCTTCACGGTGTTTTAACACCTTGTAAATATATATTAAGAATCTGCGCATCTGTCTGTGAATCAGTTGTACCGTGACTTTTGTTCGATTCCGGTTCGTGATATTTTTCCATGGTCTGTACACTCTGTTGAACAGAACTCATATTTATTTTATTTATGATTATTGCAATTTATGAAATAATGTTCCATTGAACTCGCTCATCTAAACAATCATCATCTATTTTTCTAAGTTTTATTCACTAATTATTTAATGCGCATAATTTTACTATAGCTAACTTGAAAAATAAATTACCAAAAAATAAGTTATTGTAATCGTATAATTACACATTTATCCATATATATATATTCATTATTACATATACATTGCTGGTAATTAAGAACTACTTTATCTTATTTAATTTTCATTAGTTTCTTCTTATCAGTTTATCTTTATATTAAAACAAATTTTAGTATGTATTGTTGGAATGAAACTATTATTGATCATTTTAATACAATTATTTCATTACTTTTATATTGATTTAAAATGTAATGATAATGAAAAGTATAATAATAAAAGCTTGTAAATACACATCTGTTTCATTTTATTTACCTTATGATAATTAACAAACAAATTAAAGAATATGAAAAAGTGTCATCTCATTCAGTAAAAACGCCTATATATTTGTATTAATCTGAGTCTGCACACAATGCAAAGTAGTAAAATATGTTTTCTTGTATTGTACCGGATGTATATGAATTTTATTATCTCTGCGTTACATCTCTTAATTACTCAATAAATTATTTTGTATTTTTAATTCAGGAAATATTATTTATGTATGTTAATTTCATTGTAAATTATGAAAAATGAATTATTCCACTATGAAATGTAATTACAATTGTGTCAATTGTTATTTTATGACGTAACCGACAATGTGGCTGTAAATGTATGTTATTTTAACACCCACATCAGGTTGAGGTTATAGATTTTTGTTTAAAAAAATATGTAGGTCAACTTTAAATTTATAATCATTTATTCTAATTTTAACACGCACGTTTTATAATAATATAATCCTGTTAATATCGCGATTATTTATTTAATTTATTTACATTTTTATTGTTTAATCGGTGTGATGCATAATGTATAATCTTTTATTTATTTATTTTTTGTACGTACATCTTTTATTCGTTAGTTTATGAAATTCCACATCCAATTATTTTATATACACAATTATAATATAGACACATATACACACGTAATTTTTAAAATAGTATGTATATATATATATATATATATATATATATATATATATATATATATATATATATATAAATTGAATAAAAAAATGTAATTGTATTTATGTGAAACTTTTTTAAGTGATATATTTTTATTAAATAATCATAGTTGTATTTAAAAAGTCAAAATGAACTTAAACCTAATTTATATATTTGTCAGTATAAAAAAAATAAAAAATATATATTATCAAAAGCATTTAAAATGAAATGTATAGAAATAAAAGAAACATACTTTTTCAACTTTAAAAGATTTTTAGAAACTCTAAACAATTATTTTAAGCTAAACAATTATTTATAGCTCTCTTTTATTTTCAATTACTTAATATATTTTTTTTAATATTCTTTCAACTAATGTTTTTTAATATTTTAATCTATGCTTTCTTAATTGGCATTCTTGTTATCAATATTTAAATTCAAATTCATCCAAACCCTCTATTAAATTCAAATAATGTAATTGAAGAAGCTATTATAATTTTTTTATTTTATTATTTAGGTCGTATAATATGAAATGTTTGAGTTATCATCAGTTTCTCTCTGAATAATTCGACATTTCATATTACACGACCTATTATTTTTAAAATACTAGAATGAAACATTGAAATGTGCTTCAAATGATTCCGCTATTAAAATATTTAATCAAAATATCCGTTTTGTGTCCCGAGTCTTGCAATTTATTAGTCAAAATATTTATAAAGATGCGCCCCATCATCATCACCACAAGTAGATGTAAATAGCTCTCTCAAAATCAACTAAAACAACTTAATACTGTTCTTGAACCCCATTGTGTTTTATTGATAATTATCAAAAAATATTTGCACATCTTGATTTTTATTAGACCAAACCCAATAATCTCTTCACTCCGAATAAGAGAAGTATGTTTTCATTTAAACATATAATTTATTTCCCAACTGTCATCGGCATAGTATCTTTTCTTTGGAAAATCAGTCTCTATTGTATTTTCTTACTAAGGACTTCTTTTTTATCAGTTTATTTTTATGCTCATTTCTCTCAGTCACTATTTTATTATTAGCATTGAATCTTCAAATGATTGATCATCTGTAATGGTTTTTGCAATTACTGTAAAGTTTTGAATTATTTCCCTTACTATTGCTCAGATATTACACTTTTTGTAGCCTTATTATAATTAATTATCAGCAGATACTGTTTTACTATATTTCTCATATATTTTTCTTGTACTCATTTTAGATATTTTATATTTTTCTTACAACTTTTACATTATATCGAAAGATCAAACATCGATCAACAAATATTTATTATTAGTATATTTAAACACTCGATAACATGTATCACAAAGATGTTTTTAATAAAAAAAAATAGTTGTAAATTATTTTTGACTCTTGGAAACAACCAAGTACGAAATTTGGAATATAAGAATTATTAATCTTTAATTCTTTTAATGCAGACCAAATGTAATATTGGGTTAATAATTGTTGTAATTTATATCGATTAAACATATATCTAGTAAATTTAGAAAAATATGTAATTGAGTAAACGGTTTGAAAAAGTCGTTAGTTAGTAACTGTTAACTACATGTAAATATTTATTTCATTCACTTAGTTTAACTTTGTGTAATTTCAAATTCAGTTGAAACGAATCTATCCGCAAATTATTGAGAATACGACGATTAAATACGAGAAAAGTTTAAAAGTGAAAGACTTCAAGCGATGTTTTCAATAGTAAGGACAACGCATTAAATATTGAAATAGAACAAAACTATTTTCAAAAGAACAGAACCCAATTTGTATGTTCATTACAATGAAACTATTTTGGAAAACCTTTCTCGTTTATTTATAGGCAGTCTTTCTTTATAAATGATATATCTTATTTAAATTTTATCTGTAGACATATATCTAGTAATTATTAGAAAATATGGCTATTTTATTTAATAAATATAGATAAATTTATAAATTATTTCACTCATAAATTGATATTTCATTTGTCATTATCATCACTATACACATTGGTATTATTTGTTACCTGTGTATTATCAGTTGTATCAAATTATTAACTAGAGAGTTGCATATCTTTGTATTATCAATTACTTATGAAGGGAGTAACCCTTAGTATATATCATAATTCCTAGTGTGCTGACGTTAATTGCGTGCTAGTGTGGTAAGATACATTTGAGTGACTTGACCTTGAGGTTTAAGCACTTCACATTGGTCAAATGCTTTATTGTATCTGTTTAAATTTTAATGAACATCCTGCTGATGAATTTTTAAAGAATTTGAAATTGAAACTACGTTTCACACAAACATTCAGTATTTAAAATTATTACTATTTAAATGTTTTAAATTTATTTTCCATTTGATATATTTTTTATTAATTGTACATTAATTTTTTACTAAATATCTTTAAAATTACCAGTA
Source organism: Neoneuromus ignobilis (assembly GCA_029203775.1). NCBI lineage: Eukaryota > Metazoa > Arthropoda > Insecta > Megaloptera > Corydalidae > Neoneuromus > Neoneuromus ignobilis. Next base: position 21,571,617 of record CP092088.1, on the reverse strand, counting down.
TTTTGAACATAACTTAGCCTTATTTACTTTCTTAAATATCAAACTTAAAGGGTTTTTTTTGTAAAAAAAGAAACTAAAAATGTTATTATATTAAATAAATAGTAACAAAACTTTAATCAAATTGAAGAATTATGTTGTGATAAAATTCTATTATAAAGTCACTATGTTTGTATTTAAAATATTATTTTCTTCCAATTATTTCATCATTTTAGTATATAACTATTCACAATTTAAGCCAAAGAGTTGATTAGAATATACAGAAATGAAAATTAAATGTTTTTTTTCATATCGTTATGACAGTTTTTCATGACATTTAATAAAAAAATAGTGAATCTCCTATGTATACATATATATATATATATATATATATATATATATATATATATATATATATATATATGTTTAATTTATTTTGTTTAACATCACAATCTCTTTATAATTATTATAAAAAAATATATTCATAAATATTAAATATTTGAAATAGTCTATCAAATTTAACCATTGTTTTTCTTATTTATTTCATTCTGTTTTAATCGAATTGTTTCGTAAAATTTTAGTTTAATAATTTATGTATTGAAGCTGTCAAATTGATGTAAAAATAATTATATTGATTGAAAAATGCCTTCAATCAGCTATGGATAGAGAAAAAATATAATTATAATGATTTATTGAATGTTTTGAAACTAACATTAAATTTTATAATATAAATATGAATAATTTATAATTTATTTCGAATAATATGTGTATATATATTCAATGGTTTGCTTGGAGTGACAAAATATTTTTCAAATAAAATTTTCGTTTAATTTTCTACTATTTAAATGTTATATATTTTGATGTACATTTAAAAAATATAAAAATTTAATGTCATATCACTGTAACATTTTCGGGATTCTCATCTAAAAATATCACTGTAAATAGTTTTTTCATGTGCATTTAAACAACAGTAATGAACTATTTATGTAAAATAAATCACAACTCTTACTTTTTTCATTTGATATCAATTTTTTTTATTGCTATTGAAAAGCGATGAAACTTATAAGTTTATGTAAGATGCCACTGGATTCACAAATAACAGTTGCTTATACTGAGAAATGAAAAAGAAACTATTAAATAAAAAGTACAATACACGAATAATACAAAAACATCAGTTTGTACTAAAAAATGTTATTCAAAACCCCAACTAACAAAATATAAATTGAATTAGATCGTCGTTCTCCTATATGAAGATGATTTATCCAACCCAATTAATGGCTAGATAATTGAGAAAAGGGCCCTATTTAAATTATGGACAACTCAGAAAAAATGATATATTCAAAAACACATTAATCAATTCTAATGGTAAAATAGTACAGTTATTATAAAATGATGAATTAAAAGTAATGTTTAATTTGATTCAAACAATTATCAATAATATTTTCAAAAGCGTCCATACACATAATAGCAATCTCATTATCAAAGTCGTAAAACTAATACGAACATATAATATATGAATGATGATCTTGTTGTGAAGTATAGTTCCAATTTATTTGACTAAAAAAATTTAAGATTAATATTTTAGAAAATACTATGCTTTCATTTTATAAATAAAAATATTTCTTCGTTAGATGTTTATACTAAATAATGACCTGAACACGCTTTTACAAGAGAAAACCAATAGTAAACCTATATCCAATTGAAAACTTGTAAGTTTTCATTTAAAAATCCGTACATAAAGTAAAATGTGGAAATTGGAAATATTGACAATTTATGATGGACGTATAAAAATCAGTTCCAGATAGTAAATGCAATAAATTATTAAAATCTATAGCACTTAGATACAGAGAAATTATTCTAAATGGATACTCTTCAATTAAATAATAAAAACTAATAATTGAATTTGAATAATTCTTAAAAAAATTATATTGTTTTTCAAAATCATTGTTATTTTAATGAACACTTACTATTAGTTTACATTATTCTTTAACTTTTAACTTGAAGTAAATTTGGTTTATTTGTTTTTATTATTCAATAAAAAATCCAAAATTAAAATGTAAAATTCAAACAGTTTATTTTTAATTTATAAAAAATATTTAATCAAAATAAGATTCGTTATCCTCGTATAATATTTTTCAAACCAATTTATATTTTAAATATTCCTTTTAAAAATTATTTATTTTCGAGTTAATAAAATCCTTGTAAAATTGTTTCAATAATCTCATATTCTATGAAGTTTTGTTGTCTGAGAAAATGTTCCAAACTTCAAAAAAAAAAATGAGTTAAGTAAATATAATGAGTGGAGTAAAATTTCACATCCCAGCTGAAACATCTTTTGTATGATGATAGATCTTGCGATGTCGTTTAATAATGTAGCCCTACAACTTCGGAGTCTATTTGTCAATAGGTGTTGCATTATTGTCGATTTTTCATTTTCCTCATAACTTTGGACTTCTTCTGCAAACCATCGTAACATTACTATGCCTTTGTAATGATTATTTTATAGCTCAAATATGGAGGTAAAATTGATTTTTTAGGCTGTCACAATATTTTCTTCTTTAATTTCATGCAAATAAATACATTAATTAATAAATTTCTTCAAAATAGTCCATTATTATGAATTAAGTTAATTACAAAATTTCTTATAATAATGTTTATAATTTCCATTTTATTTAACTTATTTCAAAGTAATACATATTCAAATTATTACTATAGATATTTTTGTGCATACTAATTATATGTATATATATATATATATATATATATATATATATATATAAGTGTGTGTGTGTGTGTATGTATGTATGTAGAAATATAAAAAAAATAAACAACTAAAATTAATTACCACAAAATAGAAAGAACCCATTGATTGTATTGCTTTATAATGTTTATACTGTGTAAACGTTTCAGTGATAAACTATGTAAATATATTCAAGTTTAATGTATCTTTTATATTCCTTTTAATTTGTTTCATGTTAATATACATAGTGATGTTAATGTTCATCCACTATTAATTCAACTTCACGCGTTATTACTTTCGAAATATATTCTGTTACGGATACATTCAATTATTTCCATTAATATCATGTACTGAACAATATCAAGTAAAAATGACCTAGTAAACTTAAAACTCAATCAATTTGAAATTGACATTTCAATCGTGTTTTACTCTTGACACAATTGACAAGCCTTGCCATTTTGATAATGCACCTATTTTAACATGACATGGAATGGGTTAGATGGATGCAGCAGTAAAATGGCACGGGGAAAATTCTGTGTATGCCAGGTGAGTCATAGGAAAATACCAGTAGCACTAACAGGCGTTATACTATTTGCGTTGGAGACGCTCCAACGAAAAACCAATAGAGTCAGAACAACACCCCCACCAATGACGTCAATGCGTCGTCGACGTCGTGCCCGAGGTAATGGAGTTATGACCGTGCGTTTGCTAGGTTTTATTTCTATATGTTGGGGGTATATTTTATCATCGTATGGAAAACTTTGTTTTCCCAACATTGTCTTGAATATTTGAATTGGTTTTTTCACCGTTATTGGCAAAAATCCCAACGTGCTAGCTAATCAATAACATACAACGTTCAATATTCACTATCATTAAGTATAATGCATTTGATATATTTTGAACAAACATCAACATAAACTGCTATATACATACATTCTATCAAAAGAAAAAACATGACTCGATGTTTTTAAATGAAATTATTTAATACATTATGTATGGATTTTATAATTTCAATATTTCTATAATTCAAACAAATTCACAAATAATTAATGTTTTATATATATTAAATAATTATAAATCCATATAGACATCCAACATTTTATTTGTAATTAAAATATAATATTGCTTATATATGTAACATAATTACCTAATAATGACTTGACAATAGCCTAAAATTATATAATATAACCAAATTAGTGTGATACCGCTGAGATGTAATGCAATCAATTCATAATTCAAAGCAATACACCGTATAATGTGTTTATACCGTTATTAAATTGTGCTGTAATATCGTATATGCATTTAAAACATTGTTTAGTATATGTAATTAAATTGAAATGGTATTATTAAATAACAAAATATGTGTTTAATAAAATCATTTCGTACGGAACTTAAATTGTTGTTAAATTTATACATGTCATTTTTTATTAATTTTCGGAAACAGTTAAATTGTTAGTTGTTAAATGTCTAGTATTTAATTTTTTTACGTTGCAGAACTTTCTCTATACCCGAAATTTATATATAAAATGTATACTTAGATTGTTTTAAACCAGTGTTGATATTTTAGTCATTTATTCACTTTATCATAATTATCATTTATATCTATAACTTTTGAAAGTCGAAAAATTCATTTTGAGATCAAATATATTTTCATAATCTAAAACATTTTTTAACTGAAATACATAAAGCTTTTTTTACAAGTTTCAATTACTATTTGCCACTCTAAAAGATAAGGTACACTCTAACTGAAACTAGAGAAATGTATTCATTTAATTTAACATATTTTAAATAACACACGACCTGTTTCAAAAGTATTCCATTTTTGATTAAAAAAGTCATTTTTTTAATATTTTATTTATGATTTTTATTAATGATTATTTGAAGTGTATTTTTTGTAAAGAAAACAATCTTCGCAGACTTCACAATTTTTGAAAACATATCAAGCATCTTTTGGAATGGCTCCAATAGAATCAATCAAATCCTCTTGAATCTCTAAAATTCTGTTAAATTACTTTCATTTTATCTTCATGTTAAGTTTTAAAAGCAGGAAATTACCATAAGGTATCAAATTAGGTGAATAAGGTAGATAACATTGATAATAACGTTTTATTGTTGCAAATTTTTAATCAAAATACAATTTAGTTATACCAGTGTACTCCTTAATTAATCTTACAGACATTCGACAATCATTTTTGATTAATTCATCTACTTTTTCCACGATTTCTTTATTTTCGATTGATTGAAAAATGTTTTACCTTTTCTATACATTATACATGACAATCTCCCTCTCATAAGCTTTTAATTTTTATTTCTAAAATTCATCGAGTTCAAAAAACGGATCTAATTTTTATACTTATCTTTCACATTTAGTTGATCAAACAGACTAACATTTGTGTCTATTTCTCTCATATACAAGTATATTGCTTATACGAGGGTCGTTTGGTAAGTATGGTAAATTTATTTATTGTTTAATTTAAATAACTAATTTAATTATTTTTTTTAATTTAGTTTTTCTTACTTTTTTACCATCAAACGACCTCAAAAATTTTATATAAAGTTTTCTTACAAAAATAAATAAATAACAACTGTGTTCTACTCCATGATCACATATCATACATTTTTGTATAAATCAAAATGTTTCTTGTTTAATTCATATATTAGTATTTTTTTAAATGTTTATATTAAAAAATGAAAGAATTGAATGAATTGAAAGAATTAAAAATGAAAATGAAGAGTTGAACAAACAGATTTTTTGAAATAATTTATTTAAATTATTATTAAATTTCTAGTTCAAATTTATTACATAGTATTTGATTTAATAGAAAGTAATATTTTGTAAACTGTAAAAAATATTTTACAAAGAATAAAAGTTCATATATGAACGTTAATATTATAAAATATTTTTGTAGAAACATAAAATAAAAATTACAGTTGAAAAAGATTTGTCTTGTAGCTTAATATTTGTCCTCATTTTCTTTTTAACCTTATTATCGCTATAATTCGTTTAAAAAAGGAACCCACATTAAAATTTTATTTATTAAAAGAAACTTTTTGTTTCCTTATGTAACATATTCGTAGATTTAAACAATATATTGTATTGTATAGGTAAATAAAAAATACATATACTGTAACTAAATCTCTTTTAAAAGAATTAACGAGAATCTCAAACACCGCAATATTTTTATAACTTTTATCAAAATATATCGCCTTGTTTAGAGTTCTCATTTATTTTCATAAAACATTTTATTTCGTTTATTTTCGTATTTCATAGCTATGAAATAAAACATGTACCTTCACATGCCATTAAAAACGTGACTTGTTTCAAATAATGCATTTATTCAATACAGAGAGAATAATTTGAAATAGTTCATGTGAAATGTACTTTTAAATTAAATTTAAAGCAATTTATTGAAAATTAAATAGACTGAATTTATTATAGTTTCTCTTAACTATCCGTTGAATTCTATCCATACTGAATAAAGTCTACATGAATATTAATAGACAATTAGAATGTTTTATTCGTAGTACATTTCAAAAGTAAAAATTGTATCCATTGAATTGATCAAAAACTTCTCTTTTCCTGAAACAAAACAAATTATTTTTTTAATGAAATTTTTACTAATTAATCTTATACATCAAGTCCATATTGTTGTCTTCTGTTTATTAACTAATTAATTAAACCCCTCCTCGTAAAATATCTTGTTTTTATTACTGATTATTATAATTTATTTTTATTGATTTAGTCCTTTATGATCGATTTTTTTCTGTTTAGAAACTCTCTAAAGAACTGAACAAATAATAGTCTAATGATGTAGATTGTATAAAGATGGCTCGTTATATTTCAACCCAACTAATCTAATTTTTACTGAATTCAGATATATAATAAAGCATATTATTATGATGGAATATGAGTACAATTTCTTTCGTATTTGTTGATTATGATGTTTATTCTACTCAGTTGTTTGGAATAATTTTCAGTGATTATAATTTTATCTCATAGAAACATTTTACAATACAATATTCCTCATAGTATACCCTTTCTACATATTCCTACAACATATTTGTCTGTTGATGAAGAAAATGATTTGCAAATAGCGACTGATTATTTTCTCATGATGTTTTATACATTTCTCATCACCAATTATCAATTTTTCTAAAACAGTAAATATCACTTACTATGATGTATAATGTTAAAAAATGTAATAGTCTCGTATTACTGAAAATAGTAGTAATTTTATATTAAAATTATTAAATATGAACACTTATTAAATATGAACTTATAAAATATTTAAATATAAACATAAAATATTAGAGTATTAAAAGTATTTATTTTGGTTATATTATTTAATTAGTTTTTGAATACAGTCAATTAAGTTTCACATGTAAATCACAAATCATTAAACAACAACTGTTCTTTTTGCTAAATTAAATTTACTGATTTTTTCACATGACTGAATCACGTGTTTAATAGTTTTCTGTTAAAAAATAATTTCAGAAATCTGTTCTATCTGTTTATTTTGTTTTTTTCGATATTTTTTATGATAATTTCTGTAAAAAGTAATTATAATTTTAGATTAATTTGATTTTTCACAATACAATGAATATTTCGTATTAGTTTTTAAACAAATATTTTAGATCTAAATTAATAATTTAGATAAAAATACAAATCTAATTATAAAATTAAATGTACCATTACTTCTTAAATAGCTAATTTATATTATTATTTTTAATTATATATAATGCATAATGAAATTAAATTTGCACATTTTGATCTTTATGTAAGTTATATACAATATATTTTCTATTATGTATTAAGAATTAACAAAAGTACTTTGATTATCATCTTTACTTTAATAGAAAGTTGAAATTTTTATCTTTTCTGTTTATATTCATAGATAAAATGGTATTTTTTAAGAATTAAATGAATACATTAAAGCATTGCATTTGTAAAAACAAAAATATTATATTCTATCTATAGAATGTTGCTTAGATAATTATTCTGTCGATTTGAACATTTTAATTTGGAATATAGATCACGAATTTGTTATAACTGAAGTACGATTAAAATAACTAGTAAAAATAACAATTAACAGTTCGACCTTTTATAACAGACTTGCAAGTTATTGTCATATTTTTTACAATAAAACAAATAATGAAAATATAAAAATAATTAATAAATAAATTGAACGACCTCAAATTAAATATATGGAAATGTATTTATTAATGACAATTAGAAACACACATAGAGTTATTTTAATGCGGTTTGTCACCTATCGCCAAAAGTAGATTTTTTAATAACCAAAAACATTGAAATAAAGATTAAATAGTAATTAGATTCTAAAATGTATATTTTGATTTTACCAATATATTTTAAAAATAATTTATATTAATTACTTAACTGTTTACAAAAATAATATTCTTTATTGTAATCTCAAGCAATAATAAGGAAATCATATTGTCAACAAATTTAATTTATGTTTTAAAAAGTAATCATCAAACAACGATTATTGTAGGTGATAATGGAAAACCTCTTATTTTAAAAACAACTAAATCAAAATTAACAGAACTGGTGTATAAAATGTTAACATTCACGGTCAATATCTTTCACCAGTTATTTATAATAAAATAAAATATTGTACCAAAAAAGTTGTAATCGAATCTTTCGACCAATTTATTGATTCTAACTAATATTTTATAAAAATAGTCTATTTCATTCATTATCCTATTAAGAGAAAATAATTTAAACTAAAAAAATTTATATCTTAAATAACATTATCTGTTGAAACTTAAGTTTTTAATTCTCGTCTTAAAATAGCCGTTTTATTGTAATACATTCTAATATTATATCTTAGATGAAATATTCTTAAAATGATTTCAAAATGAAAACAATACGTATTAAATTAAAAATACACCTTTTATACAAACTCATCAGTGTTCATTACAATTAGTTTAATTTTTTAACATAAAAACACAATGTAGATTTATTATTTTATCCTTGAAAGTAATAGGTACATAATTACATTGTTTTATTCATAAAAGTTTTAAAAATGATAAAAAAATCTTTATTAGCAATTTAATTGTATATAATTTACCTTTTTCCATTGTGATTTATTATTTAAGTATCTCTTTCATTAAAATTGTTAATTAATTCGTTAATAGTATATTTAATACAAATTATGTTAAATATAAACACTTATATCATTGACCCAATTTTGACAAAGAGAACAAACACACATTGATCTTCTTCCAACAAACGATTTCGGTCTAAAAAAACGTAGCTCTGGTAGTTAGACTGGAGCCAGACGCAGCCCAATCGATACCAACAACAACGCCTCACACACAATAAGCCCCCTACACCAACGGTGTAATATTTCCTGCGGCACCAGACGGATGAG
>CP092088.1:21545006-21555006 GCA_029203775.1 Neoneuromus ignobilis | reverse complement strand
GTTTTAATAAAAACACAGCCATTTGATTGCATACATATAACAATATATGTATTAAAAATTCATATTCAGTTTCATGTCACTTGTGATCATCTCTTTGTATATGTTATATTTCATTAAGAAAAATGTCTGTTCTCCTGAAAACCCTTTTAAAATATGTCTATGCAAGTGACATAAAGTAGTTCAGAACACAAAGAACGAAATGAAATATAAATCCATTAATAAACGATTCAAACAAATATGTACAAATGTTAATGGATTAAATAAAATTCTATTGTATATTTTTTAAAGATATATATATATATATATATATATATATATATATATATATATAGTATATATAATATATTTATTTCAAGTCATACAAACCCCTGTTTTTCCTTCTTAGAACAATTTAAACAGCACAAGAACGTTAATAATAAATTGGAATCATTTCATTATTAAATCATGAATGTTTGTATCCTTTCTTATCCTTTATTTTTCTTCTTATGCACATATTCAAACGTATATATATATATATATATATATATATATATATATATATATATATATATATATATATATTGAACGTGTATATAATCGTATGTATGCTGTGTATAATATTCTCATGATCAAATAATTATGATATATAACAATGTGTATTGCAAAAACGTGCCTATATGATATAATTGCCTTTATCGAAAACATGCTAAATAGTGTAGCACAAAACTTTCTGTTCGTTCGTTTAACGACCGTTTTCATCTGTATGATGCTTGCAAGTGACGTCACCGTTCGCGTTCGTGATTGGTCGAAAGGTCGTTGGTGGGCCATGCGATGTACAATAGACGTAGGTTGTGTGCTTGTCGAGAATCTTGTAGAAGTCACGGTTTTTAATAAGTATTGAATATGGTATGTTTTCCGCCTTAGAAATATTGTACATATAAATATATTTTTATATTACAATATTGGAAGTACGCTTAAAATGTATATCTTAGTGGAAATATTTTTTTAAAAATATTTAGTGACAAATGTAATTATGTAAAATATGTGTATTTGTTCAGTCAAAAAGCTTAGTACTTTGTCAAATGAAATCTAGAAAATCTATATTTTTATAAAATTATTGTCTTAACCATTGTTTATTAAACAGCAGTAACATTCAGTTCTTTCTTTAAACTCGTTATGAACTTGAAATGTAGTGTTTATTATTTTGTAGTGTTTATAATATGTGCTGGGAAAATGTTTTAATATCTATAGTATTTTTAACTGTATTCATTTTTTTATATTATTTTTCCTTTATGTTGTTTTTCTATAGAAATAAATCAGTTCAGGAAACATTATTGAACTCTGTTATTTTAAAATTTAGAGTAGGTAATATCACTTATATTATAATGTACATTTATTGTTACAAAGAATATGCGCAAATATTGATTATGAATAAAGTTGATAATTATGCTTTGTTTTATTTTCATTAACATTTAGTAGAAAGTATTTTGTTGTATTTATAAATTTGACAAATATGCATGTATTATATTACTATATTTTTTTAAATCTTTCAATGTAAATAAAAGTTGTATTACAGGAATGTAACTATACATATATATATATATATATATATATATATATATGTGTGTGTGTGTGTGTGTGTGTGTGTGTTACAATTTAAAATGATTAAAATTGATGCTTATTAATATATTAATGTTTCAGAATTATAGTATAATTTTTGTGCCATTTTTTCAAGCATCGTAGCAGATTCACTAGATAATTGATCTTATAACAATATTTTATAAGTATTTTCAAAAATTACTAATTGTTTATTTTGTTCGCTGATGGGTAATTTGATGATAATTCCAACATCATCAGAACGTTGCGTTTTTTTACATATATATACAAATTATTCTTTAATATTTTTTATTGATTATGCTCTATATATATAGTAAATATTGGATTGTTATACTCGTATTGATTTTATTAATTAATTTTGTAAAAAAGATTAAAAAATTAACCTGCCTTTAAGTTTTATTTTTATTGATACAATAGCTGAGACACTTGTCTTGTTATTTTTACAATTTTTGTATTATACAATACATAAAAAAGAATATATATATATATATATATATATATATATATATATATATATATATATGTATGTATGTATATATATGTATGTATATATATGTATGTATATATAAAAATATTATTTCTGTAAAATGTTTTCTAGAATGAAACTAGATTATTTATTTTCATCATGTAGCATTTATAAAAGTTTTATCCTGTATTATTTTTATAGTGATTAAATTTTTTGATTTTGATTTTCATTATTTGATTTTGAATTATTATCGAAAAAAGCAAAAAGTTTAAAGGAATGTTTCGAAAAGCACAGTCAAAAACAGTTAATATTAAACAATTTTTCATAATGAAAAAAGTGCTTCAAATGAAAAATTCTATCCAGGTTTATATTGAATAATTTTATATTTGTGTAAAATTAAATAATTTTCAATAATTACTATAACTTTTTAAATATTTATTTCTATATTTTGTTTTTATTTTATTTAACATTTACAATTTATAATTTCTTTAGAGAGAATATGTAAATTTTAAAACAATATAAAAATGTTGTAGACACATAAATTATCATCAACAAATCTTATAATAAAATTATTGCAATATTTATTTCTAACAATGTGTTATTATGAAATTCATTAAAAACAATTTATCTCTCTCTCTGTATATATATATATTAAAAAAATTAATTAATGAAAAAATTATAGTACCCAAAATAATTTATCTCTTTGTATTAAAATATTGTTATATTCCATGATACAACTACGTTGACTACAAAAGAGGCTTATTAATAAACAAAATTAAAAAGAAAATATTTTTCCATGTAAAAACAACATCCACTATTAAGTTATACACATTTTTATTAAGTACTGTTATTACAACATGCTCATTATTACTTATTGTATTTACTAACATTAGAACTGTTCTATATTACAAAAAAGAAAGTTCGTCTAATTAATGTCATTTATATTTTATTAAAACACTCACACATTTACAAAATATTAGTTATTTATTTTTCATTCATTTGATGTTTTCAGTCATTTAATATAAAGTAGAACAGTATAAGTGCAGTAGAATTGTTCTTTTATTAATTGAAATTACTGTTTTGTTATTCCCAAGAGAATAATGAACCAACAATAGGTTATCAAAAATTTATTATGTTTCTTTCTTTTTGTTGAGGTCAAAGGTTATACCAATATCATGCGAATATTTGAATAGCCCAGTTTGATATTTATTCGATCGATATAAATAAAACTTCATGAAAATTACAATTTGATTTTATATGAAGTATGCTTTCAATTACAGAATGTAAACTCAATTAGTTTTAATTTTACAGAGGGTTTTTTTTCAATTAATTCAAATTAGATATCGTACTGTTTTATCTGAAATTTATATGCAAATATTTTTTTTTATTACATTACAGAATATAACGAGCTTTATTATATAGATTCTATTTTTCATATGTACACACACACACATACACACATATATATATATATATATATATATATATATATATATATGTATGTATGTATGTATGTATGTATGTATGGATAGGTAGATAAATTTGTTTAAAACTCTAAATATTTTCATACATTCTTTGATATTTACTATTTCACTTCTGAATTTATTATTTCCATCCTTTTTGTGGTATTCAGTGTAGTTTACTTATCTCACTCTTGATTTTTACAAAATATTTACTTGCTAATAAATTAATACACAAACTGTATAATTGATATAATTTGAAGAATATTTTAATAATTTCTGCTAGTTTTATTTAAAACATTTTGCAATATTGTATGTATATATAGGATCATCCAAATGTGACGCCTAGATTTGTGTTTTATTTTAAAAAAACTACACATGTTTCTCTATCCATCACCCTATACACATGTTTCTTTTTAATAAAACACAAATCTATGCGTCACATTTAGATGACCCTACATTTAAAAAAATATTGAATACCATTCAAAAGAAAATGTATTTTTCTAAGAATTAAGTTATTGTTTATTGAAACTTACTTTATTATTTGTTATTTTTAAATTGATAGAAGCCACATATTTTAATCTTAGCTGTAATTATAAATATCTATGGTAGATTATGTATTTATCATTCCTTTTTGGTCCTTATTTTTGTTGTTGCCTCATATAGTGTAAATTACATTGTTAAACTGAAATTTATAATTCATTAGTAGCTTTTAATGAATGTATACACTTTCATTAGTTCAAAATACTCGTTTGAAAATAAGTTGTTAAATTGTATTTATTTCATTTCCAATACAATTTCAAATAACAATAATCATGAATAATGCCTGAAATTATTTAAATTTTACTAAAATGATATACCTTTCCCAATATTTCAAGATTTTAATTATAGATTCAATAATAATTTATTGTTTTTATGTTTATTTGTTTTAAGGATGATAGTTTGACTTACAAAATAGATTCAAGAAAAATAAAATATATTTATTATACAATTTTCAAAATTTTATTTAAAAAAAGATTTTAAATTTACGATAGAATTTTATTTGAGTGAAAATACCAACTTCATTTTTCTAAAATTATAATTCTATGTTAAATTCATATCTTGACTTTTAATTATAATTTTTTTACTCAAAAAAAATATCACATTGCTTATTCTATCATACTTTTTCGAATGTTTTTATTAAAAATCGTTAATTCGTTTAAAGATTATCTAAGTAATCTTTTTAAGAATTTCAAAAAATCTCCAAAGAAATATTTTGTTACTAATTGTTTAGATTTGAAACACTCTATCAATATTAGCATAGCTATCGAAATTTACCTTAGATTATAAACAAAAAGAGTAAACAATATATCATTATTGAACACTTATGTAATATTTTTTAGTATTTAAATTATAATTCGTTTATTTTAAATTATTTAATTAATTTGTTATAATATATATATATATATATATATATATATATATATATATATATATATATATCAGAGTTAGTAGAGGTCAATATACTTTCTCAAATGTATCGATTTCAAATCTCATTATTTTTCTCTTTGCATCCATCTTTTTTACTTCCTTGAAAAATCAATCCATAGTTTCCACATTCCATTTTTCATTTTATTTTTTGGCTACATGCCCAAACTTTTTCATGCTACTATTCAACTGCCAAATCCATTTCTTTTTTCTTTTTATATTTTTTATTTTAACCATTACACATTTCCGTTATACATTCAATTATATATAGTATTTGCGTGATTTTATTCTCAAAAATTATAGTTTATACTTAACATAATTTTTAATATTATATATACTAGTTAAATACATTTTAATTGAATGAAAAATTATATACTACTTGTATTTGTTTCAAAAATAATATCTACTATATACAATAATAAGTATTATCTACCTCTTCAAGGAATCAATTTCACTAAGTAGAAATTTTATAAAAAAATATGTTTATAATGAAGAATATTTATTTATTCCATTCTTCGAGCTTTTGTTAAACCTTTTTACTGGAAAAAATAATAGATTAAATTTTAAAAAATAAATATTATCTCTAAGAACTAATTTATATTTAAGAATTAATTGTTATTTTAACTTATCAGCTTTATTTTAATATTTTATATGTTTTGTACACAAAGAACTATTTTTTAGTTAAGTTTACCTGATGATAGATACTCGTTGAATTGACCAAGTATGGAAATTAAAATTTAATAATATTTGATTTTCTTGGATATTTTTCAGTCAATGTTTTATTAATTTATTTAAACTACATAAACTCAATCAATAATATATGTATGTCATACAGATGAATTAAAATCCCAACAACACAAAAAATTGTAAAAGTGTTCAATAATTATTTATTGATAAGCTAATGCACTTCTTTTCGATGGCAATGCAATCATCGTCAGAATACTGCATTATTAAAAATTTATAAGTTTTTTTGACGATCACTATGCTACTAACAAAATGCACATGAACTTATAATTAAATAAAGTCTACAATAAATAATTACAGAAAACTTTTATAATATCTTATGGTATATGTTTTTTATTTATCTGACCGAAAATAAATTTGTCACAATTCTCTCTCTCTCTCTCTCTCTATATATATATATATATATATATATATATATATATACATATATATATTCATTATTATCGATAATATAGAATTTTCCAATAAAAATGTTAAGTTTGTCAGCTAGTGGCAGCCATGTTTAAATTTTTTAAGCTAATTTTGAAATTTCAACTCAGTATAATTTGGAAAAATATCATGGAACGTTTAACACTTCAAAAACGCTTAGAAATTTTAAAAAATTATTATAAAAATCAATGTTCAGTTCGTAAAAGTTACGATCAACCCTAAATAAAGAAAATTGCAGAATTTGGAGTGAAAGCAATCCACAAGTCATTGAATAAAGACCACTGCATCCACAAAAAGTAACTGTCTGATGCTACATGCTATTAGTGTCATCAGACCATATTTTTTTCAAAATGAAGCTCGAGATCACGTTACAGTAAATGGAGTGCGTTACCGAACCCTGATTAATGAATTTTTTTTCCAAAAATGACTGAAAATGGTTTACACGATATATGGTTTCAACAGAACGGTACTTCGTGCCATCTACGGAAACAATAGACTTATTGAAACAAACATTTAATAAGTTCATTATTTTACAAAATTGACCAATCAATTAGCCACCAAGATCATGAGATCTAACTCCATTGTATTATTTTCTTTGAGGTTATGTCAAATCATTGTTTTATGCTGATGAACCACAAACAACATAATCATTAAAAATAAACATTGAACGTAGAATTCATGAAATTGGACCTCAATTATATGAAAGAGTGACTAAAAATTGGACTAAATGAATGCACTATGTCAAGCAAGGTCATGGTGATCATATGAGTGAAATTGTGTACCATCAATTATTCCATAGAACAGTGATGGCGAACCTATGACTTGCGAGTCACAGACTGACCCACGCAACTATTTTAAGCTACCCACATGTTATTTTTGTTATATGTTAGAAAACTCGTTAAAAACATAACCTCACTGTGTTCACTCACTATGTTGTCTACCATATTTGTCACAACCATGTGTTGTAATGGTGAATATTTATTTTTTCTTTCATTCATATGCATATTTTACTTTTTTTAATTACTCATATAATAAAAAGATCTAAAATTACTCGGTTTAGTAAAAAGATAAATTCAATTTTGACTCACTTATCAAAAACGTTTGTCATCAGTACCATAGAATATGTTTTAAAAAAATAATTAATTAAATAAATAATTTTTGTTTTATTTCCATTTAAACTTCTGTAGCACTTATTGGAAAACCCTATATATTCTGTAAATGTGTATAAAATTATATTGCAGTATTATACAATTATATAAACTGATTATAAGTTTAAAGTATACAGCCTGAAATTTATTATTATAAAACTCAATAAATTCAAAAATAAAACAGTAATATTTTATGTTCGTTCAATTTTTCATATTCTCATAGTATAGTTCTGATATTTTATTATCTCACAATATCCAAATTCGAATAAATCAAAAATCAAACTCTTTAATAATAAAATAATCATCAGAACTATTATTTAATAAGATATTAATATAATATTAAATTTTATGTTTTATGTAATAAATTCTCTTGTTATTTTTACACAATTACGCGTGAAAAACGTACATCTCTTTATAGAAACTACCAATTTTTGGTTGGTTAGTTTAATGCCTATAGTCATGTCAATGAACTACTCGATTATATATATATATATATATATATATATATATATATATATATGCCAAATCGTACATCACAAAAAAGAGAACAAAACATATAATTCCCGAGTCTATGTTTGCGTTTATAGTCTTTACAAATCTTTATTGTGATTTGTATGTGTTCCATGCAGTCATTCTACTCGCAAATATATAATTCATCCCGAGAAAGGATAGTACGGCCCGTACACCAACAAAACGTTGTCATTTCCAAACAACCGTGACTCAGATTCGTCGACGTCGGAACGATACCAGGTCTGTACCGACGCAGCGGCGTCTGTATGTGCTATAGCGCCACCCGCCGTCAAGCGTCTCGTCCACCCGCGCGCCTACAAACAGACGCGTCTGTCCCCCACCTCCGGCACCAATCGTCCCCCTCCGTCTCCCCCAGCGTCGTCGGCATGCTCTGGCGACTCTGTCGTTCGCTGCAATACATTCACTCAGCCAGTTTATGTCGGGTGACTGTTGCTAACTTGTTACTATCTAAACATTCATTTGCGTTTTGTGTTTGGCATCATTCTGCCGTTATTATTCTGTATATCAGTGCATCGAGAACCGCACAAGAACAACCAAATAATTATGCATTCGACGTCGCCGACGTAGGTTTATTAATACGTTTTGAAAAGCAACGGAATTTCCGCGAGACGACAGTTTGTAACGACAGTGTTTTAATCGATCGATGTATTTAATGTCAAATCAAACTTTAAAATTGATGTATCGTTAAATGGGCTCGTTTTAATGGATGTAAAAGTGTCTATTTCGTAATAAAAATATTAAAATAATATATTCTTATATTAAATTCGTAATCATCTGTCATATATCGATGTTGTAATAAGAAACATACGTAAAAATACATAATTCAATATCGTTTATTTATCATAAATAAATAAAAATACTAATTATATATTTATTCAAACAATATGGAAAACATTTCGATATAAAACTATGTATAAAAATATATATAGAAGATATTAATGATAAGTGTTAAATAGTTTAAACAATTAACTCGTATATCAATGTTATATTCGTTATAATATATTCATATTTCTCAACAAATACCAGATTAAATTCATATATTTTCAACTAATACAGACGGTGTAAAATTAATATTGTCCTTTCATAAAACGAATTTAAATCAATAACGTAACGTAACATATATTGTTGTAAATTACGACTTAACGAGTTGTCAGAAGTGAATAAGGCGTTTATCTAAATAATCATCTCGTACAATTAAAATACCAATTAAACAATATAATGAGAAGATCGGAAGGTTATTGTAAAGTCATGAAAATTCGTTATTGATTTTTCGTATGCTCATATGACACTTAACTGAACTCAGCTGGTTGAGTTAGCTGTATTGATTTTAATGCCTGGACTCAAAACTATACGTATTATAATAGTGTGTTGAACTGATTGAACGTTATTCGCGAATCGATTATGATTTGACGTCTACTCTGAGCACTGGTTTAAAGCGATTGCTCCGTTTCGAAAATTGCTGCTATGAACGATGATTTGATATCGGTTCGGTAGTGTTGGATATTTTTCTAGGAATTTCGTAAAAATTGTGGCCGGTTTTCCTGGTATGATCAATTAGTATGATTTGATACGAAATTTTGTGTAACATAAACCTTCAAACATTTACATGTCATTTGAAATTTCATTTTAAAAGACGGACAATACATAGCTAGAACGATTTTCGTTCACAAAACTGTGTCTATTTTTTTATTTAGTGTATGTTCTAATCGGAATCAGAATGGTTCTTCACAGAATTAACCGTAAGTGAATTTCATATTAATAAATATATATATTTCAATACTTTTGTATTGAATTCACAATACACTCTAGAGACTAACCCTCCAGAGACTTTTGTTGTAATTTTAAAGAATGTATTTTTCTCAACATATTTTTATTAAATTAAATTAATCTAATATTGTTTGAAACTTTTATATAGGTTTTAGATGTTTTAACGTTTTTTTTTTATTTATTTAAAATAATTATCGAAATATTTAAACATTGTCCATTTATTATATATATATATATATATATATATATATATATATATGTTTATAATTGATTTTTCAATTTTAATCAATACCAGTGTCAAATTTTAACTGGATACTGTTAAATAATAAATCAAGTATATCTGAAACACGCACATATTGAATTTAAATGATTCGACTTTTTTTACTTCTATT
>CP092088.1:21525006-21540006 GCA_029203775.1 Neoneuromus ignobilis | reverse complement strand
ATATATATATATATATATATATATATATATATATATATATATATATATATGTTTGTGTGTATTATATCATTATTTTTTCTTTCGACATTATATTCAATTAAAATCAAAACGAATTAATAGAATACGTAATTCCGCATTCTGACTTATCTTCTACTTCTTTAGTTAAAAAATTATTTTATACACAAATATTACACATGTGTATGAACTGTGTGATTAGTTGATTTTTATAACATTATTTTAGCAATAAATAATAAATATTTTCACAAATTTATTTCTTAAAATGATTTTATTCAGTAAAAAATCACGGAAAAAAATAAAATTACTTTTATATATATAGTTAGTCTATTATCACAATTGAAAGTCAAGTGTAATATTTACCGGATATAAACAAATATGAATTTTTAGAATGCATACAGAACACACCTATTTGACCTCATCTTTGTCATATTTACCTGTCTGCTAACTCTGAGTCATCTTAAATTATTGTAGACTACAAGATGCTTGCATACCTATATAAGAATGTAATTAATGAATTTCACACAGATATCACGTATAAAAAGTTGTTATTAAATAAATCTCACATTTTTTAATTGACCTTCATATTCTTATTTTGTCTTATTGATATTAGCATAATCGTGTACAATATCGACGTGTCACCTTCGAAAGTCATCAATTTCTAGTTAAGTTTTTTTTGCACAGACAATATTTGATTATATATTAGGTTATATATAGACTTCCGCCTTATTTGAATTTATATATATATATATATATATATAAAAAAAAAATATATGTCAACTTTTGTAATATATATATATATATATATAATATAAATATATATGGATATATATACATACGTGTTGTTTATATATATAATTAAAAATGGATAAATATGTATGAATATTACAGTGTATATATATATATATATATATATATATATATATATATATATATTAAGTATTTACAATGCGAAATTCAAAAGACCAGAAAAAATTTGCCAACCTAATATATAAACATTTAATATTTAAAAAACATTAAATAAATTCTTTTGTAAAAATAACAAAAAAAATAGAATCTTCTCTATATATGTAAAAACAACAACTTTTTTTAGAAATGCTATACAGTTACATACATTTGTTTATTTTGTTTATAAAAAACATGCATATTTAATATTTATAGCCAAAAAAGTGTTAAACATGTTCACAGTATAAATATTTGAATCAAATATGAACTTTAAAAAAGAAAGATATTAACATGTTTTTTTACAATCGAACAAAAAATAATATCTATTTCAATCGATGACCTAAAAAAGACTAATCTTTATATATTATTAATGTCTTATGAACGCAATTTAAAAACAAGGAAATAATTCAAACGACCTAAAATTGTATTTGAACTCAATTACTCTTACATAGAAAATACACATTAAACCTAAATCATTAAGCATTACTTTAATTTTAGTTAAATTATATTGGGGACTAGTTTTATTTTCAGTTACTATTGTTTATTTCGAAAAAAAATATTTTTTCTCTTTAGTGAATCAATTTATTTGCTTCTTTAATATTTATGAGTGGTGATCAATTGTAATGATCCTTTTGTTCAATATATTTTTGTAGATATTTACTTAACAAGTCCGATTTATTTATTCATAAAATATATTCTGTAAAAAAATGTAACATATTTCCTTATATTCTATCCAAAATGATTGTAAAATCTATTTGAAGATTTCTAAAATAATATAGGGTTATCCAAATGTAATGCCTAGATTTGTGTTTTATTAAAAAGAAATATGTATATAGGGTGGTGTATTGTTTCTTTATAATTTAATTAAAATAGCATACACAACGAGTTTGAATAACATTCTTCGTAGTAAATTTCAATCTATATTCATTTTACATACATATTCGGTGATGTCCAATAAGAATGTTAATTTTTCCATAATACAAATGTGTAAATTTAATGGCGTAATCGTGTTCAACAATTTTTCAATCAAATTTACAAACAAAAAAATGTATCACTTTAAAAAACATTCTTCTGATTTGTATCTTTATGTTCTATAAAATACAATAGAAGCGAACAAGGATAATTTACAACAGAATTACAAAAAATTCTATATTATATATATATATATATATATATATATATATATATATATATATATATATTAGTGAGAGAGAATAATATTTTTATATTGTTTTGCGTAATTCTCAGCTAGTCCCGTGACAGAAGTCTTGAGAATTATTAACCATACGACTGGAATAGAATTGTACCGAGACGTTTCTACCAATGTCGCGTTTATACACAACTCTCGCACCTTTGTGATACACATCTCTATTACTAAATTATAATTTAAATCAAAAGCGAGATATTGCTCTCCGTGATCAGAGTTTCTGATTCATATCTTGTTAAGTACGACGATTGTATCTGTCAGTGTAATATTTTTATTCCATACTACCGACTTAGTAATTTTTGAAATTTGAAAAGCTGTTTGGAAGCAATTTATTTACTTTTACTTTGGTTTTTTAATTTAATCTAATTTTTTTTCATTTTTCCATATATATATATATATATATATATATATATATATATATATATATATATATATGTCGTACGTATAAAAAAAATTGTTAATAAACATTATACTAAAATAATACAAGTAATTGTAAAAATAAATAATATTAACTAATACTTATTTCTTGTTAAATAAAAAAAATATTTTACACTCAACATCATTTTTTTAATACATAGAATAGTGGATGATACTTAGTTACAATTTCTTAATTTTCTTATATATTTTTAAAAAATTCTCTGCTCATATTTATATTTGTATCAGTCAACTAATTTTAATTTACTATACTTCCCTGTTTTATATATTCTTTTATTAAAATTTTATCAAGTAATATATTTTATATGATCTGATTATTTTTACATTAATAATTTATCTGGTGTTATACAAATTTCTAAAATTTTTAATAATTTTTTTGGTACTTTTACTTTTTTGTATTCAAAGATAATCTTTTTAACTAAATTTAAATTTATGATAGTATTAATTTTTTTTAAACAATATTGTCTTTATATACTTATTCATAAAAAATTATTATTTATACATTTTAATAAAATTATAATAATAAGTCTACTTAAAACAAATTCGACAGCAGCAATTCCAATAAAAACAAAATTTTATTTTATATTCTTTCCATTCTCAATCTAATCTTAAGTCTTAATTGAAAAAGGTGATAGTTTAAATATTTGAAAATTAAAGAAATTTCAAACTCAATAAATTCTAAGAAAATATATGTTTTTTAAAAATTAATAAGATTTACTTGTATTTTTAAATATCTTTGAAGTATTATACTTTGAGTAAAATCTTAATTCTTTTTATATTATTAATATTTATCGTCAATAATAATTCAAAGTACTTTTAAATTAATTATTTTTATATTTATTATATACATATACACGAGGATCATTTGATAAGTATAGTAAAAAAGTAAGAAAAACTAAATTGAAAAATTTAATTAAAATACCAATGAATTGTAACATTCATTGAATTTCACTCAACATTGAGCTGACATGATATACGAGGGTCGTTTGATAAGTATGGTAAAAAAGTAATAAAAACTAAGTTGAAAAATTTAATTAAATTAAACAACAAATAAATTTACCATACTTATTAAACGACCCTCGTATATAGTATTGATAACAATATAAAATAAAATGTTAAATGATTTAAAGAAATGTAAACAATCGTTCATTAGTTATTTAATTTTAATTATTCGAGAAAAATATTTTTTTACACATCTTATTACAATTTTACTCGTTAATGAAAGTCTCTATTTTATAATTTGTATGCAAAAATATTCTGTTTCGTTATAAAAAAACCTATAATTTATTTATAATTCCACTATCTTACTGTATTCATTTATGGCTTTAAAACTTTATGTATTATACTTTCTTTGAGGCTATTATTTGATATGTTTCTTACAGTCACAGAAAGCGTCACATAAGGTGATTATTTTTTAGATGAAAGAATACTTTTTCTTTGTAGAGCTGTCTCCATTTCTTCAGAACATTATCTTCTATTGATTCCTTTTAAATTGAAACTAGTCTATTTAGAAATAAGATACTCTATATTTCACGAAGCTTTAATTCCATCTCTCCTTAACCCAGATTAAAAAAATCCATTTTTTTTGTTCTCTGTTGAAGTACTTTTTGTTAGCTTCTTTTATTTGAAATACATCTTGTACTATTTTTAACTTGCAATAAAAAAGAAAAGTTAAATCAAAAGTTCTGAATTTATTGATTTTTACTCAAATATATAATATTATTCTTTTGAATTGAAGTTTTATTAGTATTCTCGTATAGATTGATTTATAAAAAGATTTAAAAATTTTATATTTATAAGATATTGTATTAACTTATACAACGATTGATTATTCGTGGTAAATTCAATATGCATCTTATAGTGAATTAATTGTACGATGCAATACAGCAATATATTTTATAGTATAATAAAATTGAATAAATGTAAGATTAAGATGAACAATAGAGAGAGTATATGAATATAAATATATTCGATGTATAAATCTTATTTATATTTAAGTTCAATTCCATGTTTCTAAACACCGACGCCGTATAAATCTTCGGAATATAAGTACGCCTACACATATTGTATACACGATATGGTATTATAAATATTTCATAAATATACATGACATAAGATATAAACTCATTTTTATCTTTAAAAATGTAATATCGCCGTTAAACAAAACGGCTATGGTTTTTACAACTATTATATCTTTGCATGATTTCATTGTTTAAAAAACTCTAGTATACAATATTCACATCAATAATTGATTATTTTTTCATAATGTAATTCATAATTATTTACTTTTTCATATTAAAGACTACTACTTTTATTATTTGAAATTACTTACGTTTACATGGTTATTTATTTTTTTATATAATTATGTATTTTAATAAACAAGTGTGTAGATTATCTTTGAAATTTAATTTTTACGAAATATAGAAAAGAATAATTTTAATTTAAACTCTTTTTTTATTTCTTATGACGAATGTATCTATTTGTGTACAATGGGTATAGTACATTATATAATTTAAATTAGAAGTTCCTATTTAAAAAATCTTATCAATAATCATATAGACTGTTTTTTAAGCATGATAGAACTTGAAATTAAATCCCTATTGAAAGTTCTATCTAACCTAAAAATCCTTTATCATACCTTTATATATATATATATATATATATATATATATATATATATATATATACTCATACACACACACACATATGTATATATATATATAACGTGTTTTTTTTTAAATTAGATAAAACTTTCAATAGGAATTCACTTTAAAGTTCTATCACGCTTAAAAAACATCTATATATTTAACAAATCGTTTTTTTAAAAAAATCGATTGATTTTCATAAGCATTTATTTACGAAATTGTTTGTAAATGAAAAATACTATCTTATATTTTAAAAACATTATTTTAAATTAATAGCGATTAAAAATATATGATCATCCAAATATGACGCCTAGATTTGTGTTTTATTAAACAGAAACTATACTTATGTTTCCCTATACACATGTTTCTTTTCAATAAAACACAAATCTAGGCATCACATTTGGATGACCCTATACATTTATATTTTTATATCAACTAATATTATTTTTATGGTTTCTAGACATAATTTTTATTTAAAGATTTAAGAGGCCACCAAATCTTTCTAGCGAAGCATTTTAAATATTGATAATACTCATGAAAACATTTAACCTATTAAGTATTGTTAAATATTGACCTGTTCTGTAATATTTAATTTAACTAACTCTCCTACTTAAGTACACATTTTATAAAAATAATATGGGAAAAGAATGAATTTTTTAAAAAATCAAAAAAATGTTAGTGTTTAAACATTAGTTAAAGACAAAAAAGAATATTTAATCTTGGTTGTGAAATTTTGGAAATAAAAATATAGTTAATAAATAATTTTCATTAAAAATATATTGCATAAGATGGACTGAGTCATACATTTTGAATTAATTCATACAAATTTTGGATATGGACGTTGTAACAAAAATGAAACATTTTCAATGAAAATAGGTCGCAATATAAAAATATACTGCAAGAAGAGAACTGTATCAATGGACAATAAATATATATATATATATATATATATATATATATATATATATATATATATATATATAAATAAGAATATGTGAATATGTGTGTATGTGGACTGTATAATTTTAATTTATACCATATATTGAATTCGCATATATATTTATTTTAATCCAAATACGAGAACATTTAAATGTATAGATTTTCTCTTTGATGACTTGAATCATTATTATAAAATTTGTGTATTAATTCCTTAAATAACTAATTTTTTTTATTTAAAAAATATTTCTTAAAAATGGTTTGACATTTTACATACAAGTCAAGTAGATATGCAAATATCGTTGAATTTTTTTACAACTTCTCACTTGACTTTAATTTCTAAAATTTTACATTTAAAGAATAAGCATAAACATTACACATAAATTATTGAAATAGTAATCAGTCAAAATTAATTTTCAAAAATAATAGTCATCGTGACAAAATGAGACGTGCAGTCGTATTACTTTAATGAAATTTATTTTTTAATATCGCTCTTTGAACAATAAACAGTTATCACATTCTCTCCAGACATGGCGTTTCATGCGAATAAATCAAATGTATCATATATGTTACACCGTATAACCTTTTGAATTATTATGACCAGTCATATGTGACCCTCACAGGGAAAAATATGCATGTAATCTTTTGTTTTTGAAATAAAGCGCAGTAGAATGAATACACATTGTAACAACATCTGCCCATCTAATGAAATTCGGTTTGACTAAATTTTACGCTCCGCCAGTATACACAGTATCGTAGAAGCGCATAACTTCAGTCATATCATACAAAAGATCAAAAGAATTCAAATGGAAATAGCATTGCAAAAATTTTCGTCGTATAATTTTGAGATTATAGAGTGAAACTCTTTTGAACCATGTCGTAATGCAAAAGGACAAGGAATAATATATTATTTGTGTAAAATGCGTGGCAGGAATTTTCAATTCATTTCCTGCCGAGCGCCCATTTTCATATATCTTTTTAACGTTTTTTATGTATGTAAAATTATTCACATTTGTTGTGATGGACATGTTTTGTATTTTTTATAAATTTCATGCAAAGGTACTTTCTTTTTTCCTCTCTTCTTGTTTGCATGGGTCGATACACACTTGTTTGAATATATGATCAGAGTTTATTTACCACGTAGTTTACGTTTTTCTACGATTCTCTACTTACATACAATTTCATTTTTTTTTTAATTTAACCTACTCTAGTGCCGTATAAAATTGAAAATACATTTCCTTACATTTTTAAATTATATATTTGTTTTACATTTTATTCTTTTCAGAAGTCATTATGAACTCACATTATTTAAAAAATGCAAATCAAACATAATTTTCGAAAGAACATACTTTTTTTAAAAAAATGTTATCTATCTTTAAAATGAACATACATATATATTTATGTTTCATATATTTATTATTTTATCTTAATTTTTTTAAAATTGATTAAAATTTACGCGAATGAAATTAATGCATTTGATGACTATTTAATAATTTTTTGTCAAAAGCAATATTTAGATAATTTCAGAATACTAATTTTTTGTATCTTTGGAATAATTGATTTTATTGTATAATTTGATTTATGCATATTAGACATTTTTATAAAAGAATTCCAAAAATTAAACTAATCTTCTATAGTACTAAATCAGGTGCCATTTATTAAATTTAAAGTATAAAATTTATAATTCAAATATGTTTGACGTATGTATATATATACACACTCACTTACACATATACATACATACATACATACATATATATATATATATATATATATATAGAGAGAGAGAGAGAGAGAGAGAGAGGTGTTTTTAAGCTTGAAAAAATTTAAACTGAATCCCCATCGAAAGTTCTATCTAACCTAAAAAAACATGTGTGTGTGTGTGTGTGTGTGTATGTACGAGTATATATAAAGATATGATAAAGGTTTTTTTAGATTAGATAGAACTTTCGATAGGGATTCAGTTTAAAGTTCTATCACACTTAAAAAACACATATAATACTATATATATATATATATATATATATATATATATACACATTCGTTCGACAATGACTATTTCATTTTTATTTTGAATTTAGCTATCCATAATATTTTATAATATAAAATAAATTTTGTCTTCTAAAACACGCTCAGTGTATAAATTCATTATTTTCTTCATGTTATGATTATTTATAAAAAATAATTTATATGCCACTCATTCTTCGTTTCTATTCTCTCTGAGATGCTTTTCAATTCAACACTAAGAACTTTATTACGCATTTTTTTATTTTATATGCTGAAAGAAATGGATTTGAATTTAATAAATTGTTGAATTTCCTATCTAGCTTCTTTACTGTTACTTTTAACCTACCTGATATTTTCAGTTCTGTAACATGTCTTCATTTTTTTAAAAAAGATTTTCATCATTTTATTAGTCGTAGCAGCAAATTTTCCAAATTATTTTGACAATTTGTTTTTTAAATTTTCCTATTTTGACGTAATTATATAATAGTACGTCGTTCTTTTCAGTAATATACTTAAAATTGGCGATTTTTCTTCGAAAGAAAAAATAATGAAAAATAAAAATATATTACATGATTTATATATTGTATTGTAGTTTTTGATTCTCTACGAATGTTAACTTGTATATTAGTACTTTATAAGAAAAATATTTCCTTAAATCCGTCTCCTAAAGTACGTCTGAAGTTCTGGTTTACTTGTTTAACTAATCATAAATATTGATTTTAAAAAACTGATAAGACTAATTCACAAAAAATAAATAAAATGCAGTTACCATTTATTTCATTATGAACAAAACATATTTATTATAAATTAAAACACACTGAATTTGAACATGAAACTTATAAATTTCATGAAAACGATATTATTTTCAGTTCATATATATATATATATATATATATATATATATATATATATATATATATATATATTATTTATATGATGGACACGAATATAATACTACTAACATACATTTAAAAAATCAGTTAAAACATGTAATGAATTTTAATTTGACTAAAAGATTTTTTTACTGTTCACTATTGATATGAAAAATATAGTAATATATTTTTAAATTTTCATAAAGCGGTTAATCGATTTTTAGTATTTATAATGGGTCATCCAATTGTGACGCCTAAATTTGTGTTTTCTTAAAAAGAAACATGTTTATAGGGTGGTGTATAGAAAAACATGTGTATAGTTTCTTGTCAATAAAACACAAATCTAGACGTTGCATTTTGATGGCCCTATATATTTATTACATGTTTTTGTACACACACACATATATATATATATATATATATATATATATATATATATATATATATATTTGTATATATACACACACATACAAATTATCAATATTAATGTAAAATTTATATAAATATGATACTAAATGGAGCATGTTTTAAAACACCATTAGTGTAATTTGTATATAGCTGTAACTTTTAATGTAATTATTTAGCATTATTAGTAACTGTTTAATATATTATTAATTATCATTATAATAATTAATTAATGCTCTATATTGTTTTACTATAACAACACTTTTCTAATACTTATTTAAAAACATATTCACTTTTGTAGATAAAAAAATTAGTCAAAATTATTCTCGCAGCAGTATATAAATTCGTAATTTATAAAATTTAGTTTTCTATCTTTCTATGTTCATTTGACATGTTAAGAATATATTATATAAAATATACTTAATTTGTTTGTTTTTTAATATTATATAAAAATAGTATGTAATGTATATGATAAGACAATAATAATAAAATATTTTATTGTTTCAACGGTTCTTAATTTATTTCTTGATTTTTAACATAACATTTAATTTACTTGATTTATTTAGTAGAAAAAAATGTTTAAATATTTTTTTACTCTTTCACTCTAACTTCAAGAACATATGAACTAATGTTCATGACTGGATGAAATAATAGGTTCTAAGTGCAATATTATCATCAACATCAGTAAAATAGAATTTTTATGCATGTTTAAAATAACCTTGACCGTGACGATATTTTAAATTACTTTTTAAAAAAACATTGCAGTATCAACATTGTATACACAATGTAATAATATTATTACCTTTTCTTTTTAAATGAAATATCTATGTATATATTACATTTATACATGTATATATATATATATATATATATATATATATATATATATATATATATATATATTGTATATACACTAACTAAATAACTAGATTTGTTAATTTCCATTAAATATTTTGATTATTAAAGTAATTGTAAATATATAACTATTTATTATAGGCTAGCTTTTTAGTTCGAATGATAAAACGATAATCAAATTTGAATAGGAATTTTAACAAAACATGCTACTATCTCCCTTACAAGCTTTAGAAATGTATTTATTCAAAAATGTACATTAACAAAATTACTATTTATTTTTTTATTTCATATAGTTTATATTTATTCAATTACATTTAGATTTCCATAAGATGATTACATTTTCTTTGATAAGTATTGATTTTACTATTATTGTCTTATAAATAATAATTTTATTATATAGATACTATTCTTTTTTTATAAATTGTATTTGCGCAGTAGTTAAAATATTGACTTTTTCTTAATATATACATTAACTTTTCTTCATTAAATTTTGTGGAATATATTTCGTGAACAAAGCTATTTATATCTAAAAAAATGTGTAGTTTAGATTTATTGGTTTTATAAAAATAACTTGAAATGGAAAAATAATAAATAATTCATGTAATTTTTATCCATAAATTATTACAATACCTGATTTAGAATTGAACATATAATAAACAGTCGATATTTAAACAATATGTAGAAACGTTATCCAAATTTTAATTTCAATTGTAAGGTATTCATATTTTTACAAACTTAAAAATATGTATATATAAATTATTTATACTAATAACATTTATTTAAAAAAATTCTTGTTAAAAAATAGGAATAACAAAAAATAATTTAATTGATCAAATTTTAATTTTACAATAAACATTTTTTGTTGAATTGAATAAAGTATATATAGGGTGTATTTAAACGTGATAGAATTTTAAATTCAATCCCTATCAAAAGTTCTATCTAACTTGAAAAAAACATCTTTTATATATGTATATGTGTGTGTGTGTGTATATATATATATATATATATATATATAAGTGTTTTTTAGGTTTGATAGAAATTTCGATAGGGATTCAATTTAAAATTCTATCAGATTTAAAATATCACTCTCTGTATTGTGTTAATATTATTTGAATATAAATTAAAATTGAATTAAATATCTAATTAGTTACAAAAATTTTGAATATATTAGGTTGGCAAGTATCTCCCTTCCGCCTTCTGGTCTTTTGAATTTCGCAGCTATGTACAAAAAAAAAAAAAAAAAAAAAAAGCGGAAGGGAGATACTTGCCAACCTAATATTTAATACTATAATATACATATAAATAGAAACAAGAAGTGCATATATTTAAGTAGTTAAATGCTTAAAATATTTTGAAAATATTTGTGTATAATTATTCTTCGTACTTGGAAAAATCTGAAATTTAAAATAATAAATGATTTTAAAATTCTAGTACGCTTTCCATATTTTATATTATTATATATGAACAAATTTTCTTTATGTTATAAAGTATTATATATAAGTAAAACCATTGAATATACATGAAGCAATTAGTTGAAAGTTGGTATAATATTCAAATACAAATATGCTGTATTTTGACACATTAAACCCAAAAGATCCAATATATTATTTCTGTTAACTCTCAGTAACTCGAGGTTCTTGAATAATTTTAATATTTATTACATCTATTAACTTTTAAATCGCTTTTTATATTACATGTTTTCGAATAGTATCGCACGATGTTGTATATTTTAACGACAATAATTAAAGGGTATTACTTATAATTAACAGTATATAATTTTTGGCAGTAACTTTAATAACTCGCTTAAAACATTAATTCGTATTCTGCTTTATATACAAGCACGTTCACTTATAACCGAATAAGGAACCATTTTTTTTTATTTAATTTACATGCACAGTGCGTGCTTTTTCCACAGATTGTACCGGTACAATGAATGTCGCCACATGATGTTTACCGTAACCAACTTTTGTTAAACTCTTGTGTCACACGTTTAATATGTTAACTGTGTTTAATTTAACGCGGTCGCCATTCGCCGTTCATGTGCATTTTATATCGTCCGAGCTCGTCTGTGATCTCTGATAAAAATCAGTTCACATACTTGCTGTTGTTTTTACGCGCCTTGCATTTCTGAAATTTCTCATTTTTAATATTGTTGTACGTATCAGTGTTCATTTAAATAACAAAAAAAACTTGCTTTTATTCAGGACCAGTATAAATCTACTTTCATACGAATTCGCTGAAAAGTGATAAGGTTTTTTTTACTTAATTTTTTTGTGTCATTTTTAAACTTGAATTACGTTTGATGTACATAAAATTATAACAGTGTACATTTTTTTTAAGATTATTTTTACAAAAAAGATTATGTTTTGATAAAACAGTATATATATATATATATATATATATATATATATATATATATATATATAAATATATATATAAATTTACTACATTCAACATTTCTCCAAAAAATAGTTAAATACCTTCTTGTTTTATGAAAATTGCCTTTTTTTCTTTATGTCATAAAAAAGAATGTTATTGAATAACCAAACTCTTTTACTCAGTTTTATAAACACACTTTTTAGTACGAAGTACAACAACATTTTCAAATCTGAAGCGCGTTTTGTTTAAAACCATATCTAATCATCTTCTTCTGTGAAAAATTAATCATTTGTTAACCTTTCGCCCAGTTTTTATTTGCTTACATATTTTTCAACTTTAGTATTGGAAACTTCATAAATATTACTACTATATTTTTTGTTCTGAACTACAACTAATCATGTAAGTCTAAAAAATGGCTCACTAGAATTTCATCCTCAGTTATTCTGACCTTTTTCGTGCAGTAACTTTTTAGCAAGGAGTAATTGTGTATAATTTAACCAAATTCCTTTCGTCACATGAATGAAACACGAAAGGAGAAAAATTCATGTGTTTTGTAATAGACTAATCATAACTAAACACATTTTAAAATAAAATTATGAAAATTTATGAATATATTTTTAAATTTTAATTTTAGAGATTAGAGTTGTTAATATAACTTATGGCCAAAAGTGAAAAATACATAATCTTTATATATCTTTATTAACAGTGATTTATTGTTAGAAATATGTATTTAGTTATCCTTTACTCTTTTCTACCAAAAAAAACTAGCAAAAGGATTTGGTTCTCGGTTTTATTAAATCACTTTAAATTATTTAGTATGACATATAATTATATGAAATGTTTCCCAATTAAAATAAAATTATTATTTTCCTTTATTATTAAAAAAAACCGATTGTAACATTTGTGATAAATTAACATAACGTTGTTTATAATTTAAAACCATATTTTGTAATTTCATATTTATATTGTACTGAATATTAGAATATTTCGAAAAAAAAACATAAATGGCCCATGTCTTTTTTATAACTAATCAGAGTCAAACATTTCATATTAATCAAGTAATTCATTAATCAATTTAATTAACTTTTGAGCTAATTTCTCACAAATTGCTTATGTTATGTAAAAATGTTTTTTTAAATTAAATATAAATATTAAAAAATTATATAATAACAATTTTTATTCTCAAGTTGTTTACATTTTATCTAAAAAATATCCGTGTGTATTCTTTTAATACACCTGTTTGTTTTTTATAACCTTGAAATAGAAGAAACCTTTACTAAAATAACAGTCTTAGCAACACTCAGTATAATTTAATTAACGCTCAGCTAGAAACATGAATCAACATCATCAACTTTATCTCCTAAGTTAGTAACTTGAAAATCTTCCTAGCATTGTTTTTTTGGATTATCAATTAGTTGTTTTTACCAAACTTCACAACACATTTTTTTCTTGAATCTATTGTTCTCGGAAAGGTTCAAAAGGAATATATTAAAGTATAAAAAATTTACGATATAAGGTATTATTATTAGACGTATCAATGAATTTTTTCTTTGACATTGATAAGAGTTCCTGTTCAATAACATTTTCTAATTACATGTGTAATACTAATTGTTATCTATACAAATAATTAATTTCTATTGAAATATACGCCTACATGTTTTGTATGTATGTATATATATTAGGGGGACCGGAAAGTAATGTCGTTTTTCTACATTAAATTCAAACAGATAAATTTTTACCAAGTTTTTATTTTTAATCAATAATGTAATCAACCTCGTTATCAACAACCTTTTGCCATCTAGTGTGCAAATTTTCAATGCCGGATCAATAAAAATCAATTGGTTTTTGAGCAAAATATTTGGAGATGGTATTTTGAACATCATCCGAATTTTCAAATTTTTTGCCAGTTAGAAAATGTTGTAGCGATCGGAATAAATGGAAATCCGATGGCGCAATATCGGGCGAGTATGGTGGGTGAGG
Organism: Neoneuromus ignobilis; assembly: GCA_029203775.1. Classification (NCBI taxonomy): domain Eukaryota; kingdom Metazoa; phylum Arthropoda; class Insecta; order Megaloptera; family Corydalidae; genus Neoneuromus; species Neoneuromus ignobilis. Next base: position 21,525,325 of record CP092088.1, on the reverse strand, counting down.
CAATACCTCCCATCCCAATTCATTAATTTTTCCAGGGTTCGTCTTGCGCAGTGCGGTCTTGCATTATCGTGTTGCAGAATAACACTTTTTCTGTTGACAATCGCTGGGCACTTTTCAATTAAAGATTGATTTACTCGATCCAATTGTTCATAGTAAAGGTCTGCATTCACAATTTGTCCAGGTTTCAGCACTTCAAAATGAACAACCCCGCGAATACTCCACCAAACACACAAAAGTGCCTTTTTGGGGTGTAAACCTGGCTTAGCTGTACTTCGTGGGGATTCATTGTAACCAGTGATTTTTTTGCCTATTGAAATTA
>CP092088.1:21470006-21522506 GCA_029203775.1 Neoneuromus ignobilis | reverse complement strand
TATATATATATATATATATATATATATATATATAATCTAATAAATGCAAAGTTATTCTTTATTTTTAAAACTTGTATCTTTTTGAGATTCTGTTACTTTGAACTGGGTTTATCACTATAAACCAATGATTTCACATAACCTCATTGAAAATAATCCAGTGGAGTTAAATCATATGATCTTGGTGGTCAATTGATGGGTCCATTTCGTGAAATAATGGACTCAATAAACTCTTCTTTTCATAAGTCTATTGAAGTTTTTATTTTTTGTTGAAGTGTTAAACGTTCCATTATAATTTGCTAAACTGTACAGAGTTGAAATGTCAAAATGAGCTTTAAAAAAAACTTCATACATGGCTGCCACCAGCTGTCACAGTTCTGACATTCTTATTATTAAACCCTATATACATAACATTGTTTCCACAATTCTGATCTTTTTACATTATTGAGATATGAGTACATGTAATCTATCTTCCGCAGTGAAACCAAAAAAAAAAATAAAATTACATCAAAATTTTCAATTCCATGTCATATTTTTTCAATTTTTTTATAAGTATCACATTGTAAGTCCTGAATTTAAGACTAGATTTATTTTATATTTACTGTTAACTTTCTTTCTCCCTCTCACGCACTCATATATACCATATGTATATATATATATATATATATATAGAGAGAGAGAGAGAGAGAGAGAGAGAGTAAATTTATATAAGTATTTCATCCAAAAAATATTATCAAAATCACAGTCACGATAAAACTATTAATGTTCAATATTTCATACAATTCCATATTCAAAATAAAATAAAAATTATTATATCAATAAATTATTTTTTCTTATGATATTTTATTCTATAGTAAAGTATATTGCATTATAGGAAATTTTGTGTTCAAATTGTTAAAAATGTCGAACTAAACAGAATTCAACGAATTATAAAGAAATAAATGATTAACATAAATATGACATCACTTTTATTGATTTTTATTCTCTGCGATGCAACTACTATAATAGAATAATAAACTGTTACTGGAAAATTATTGTTTAAATAAAATAAATAATGTTTATTTACGTATACATACGGCAAATTAACATAATCGAATAATTGAATTTTGTATTATCGATACTCCATAGTCTTATATTAATATATATATATATATATATATATATATATATATATATATGTATGTATTCATGTTATATAATAATATAAATATATATTTACTTAATGGTTTTCATAAAAATAGTCATAATAATATTTCAAATCGAATAAAGTAGTCATAATACAGTTAAAATATATCTAAAAGTATTTTTTTAAAAAATCATTTTAACATGCACATCTTATATACACACATACACATACATTTTATATATATATATATATATATATATATATATGTATGTATAAAATAAATAATCTTTGTACACTGTTTCAATATCTTGTGAGGTTGAGGTGGTGATATTTCATTTGTGTGAAATTAAATTCGCCAGTTTTAAAACGAATAGTAACAAATATATATTTTTAGAATGTTTATTTCAATTTATATTAAGTAAAAATAGTCGATTATAAGAACAAAAAAAAATTGTTTGCGTTTTCCATTTTGTTTTATATATAAAATAATTTTCTATTTTTAAAATCCATTCAATAAAGAAAATAACAATTTTTATATTACATACAAATAGACTCTAAATAATGGCATTATTATATATTTTCAATATATTTAAAATAGTCTGTTATTGTAATATAAAAATAATAATTTTATTATTTCTTTTAGTGTATATATTTTTAATCTGTAATAAAAATAATATTCATAAAAAATAATAATTATACATTCCTTAAAATTAATTAATAATGACGTAGACCTTGCATTATACAAACATAAAATTTTACTAATTAATAGGATGTTCATTATATTGAATCGTTATTTTTGGCAGTTGAATAAACAGGAAGTAACTTTTATAAGTATATTTATGTGTTGTTTACTAATTAAACACTATCGTAAAATTAGTATATTCATTGTTTAATTTAAAACGATACACACAATGAACCAGCTATATTTAATCACAATACTATACAAATGTTTCTATTGTTAACCATTTGTTATAATTTTTATAACTCATTAAAGTTTATTTTTTAGTAAATGATATTATTTTTCATATGTAACATCATCATAGAACTTTTGAAAATTTATTGCTACAAAACCTTTTCTTCTATACATGTATAAACAACGTTTCTATAATTAAAATAAATATATATTTTTTATATTGTGACATAGAACTTTTCTACACTTTTTATATTTAATGTCTTCTAATAAATGAAAGTTATTATTCATATATGTATGTATACACACACACATTTTCATCATTATTATTGTTAGAATATATGTAAATCTCTGCTATTAAACAGAGAAAGATAATAATCATATGAATAGTAGTTTGTTTTGTTAATATCAGTAGATAAGTCACTCTGCTAGAGACAAGACGGAATGCGTGGGTACGCATAGATAGTGAGCATAAGAAGAATGTGCTGCTCAGTTTTTGTAATTATATTAAGTATGTTATAATAAATAAATATAAAAAGAAGTTATATTATTATTTCCTCCCTTCAATAATTCCAACATGGTAGCGGAAGCGTGGTTAATCAAGAAAAAGTTAAAAATAAAGTTAAATTAAAGTGAAAAATATTGGAAAAATAAAAGGTTCAGAGTGACACAGTGTAATTAAAACAAGTAATGAAAAATGAAATAATATAATGAAATAATAATGAAAAATAATGAAATAATGGTGAAATGGTGAAAAATAATGAAAAGAAATAAAGATTATTAAAGATAATAAAGATTATTAAAGAAAATAAAGATTATTGAAGAAAATAAAGATTATTAAAGAAATAAAAATTAATTAAGAAAAAGATTTTTGAAAATTACAAAAGACGTATTGATAATTAAAATTGTAGTTTACAAAACAAAAGAGAGAAAAATGTCGAAATTACAAGTGTTTGATGGGCATGATTACAGTCTATGGAAAAAGAGGTTGATATTGTATCTTAAATTAAGGAAGTGTCACGAAGCAGCAACCAGAGAAAAACTATCAACCGATAAAGAAGAAGTGTGGGAAGAAAAAAATTTAAAAGCAATGAACTACATAGTTGGTAGTATTACAAATGAACAATTTGAATTTATAAGTGAAGAAGAGACTGCAATAGACATGATGAAAAGTTTGATCAAATGTATTTGAAAGAGTCAACAACACTACAACTATGTATAAGAAGAAGGTTAGATAACCTCAAATTAAAAGATTATGATGTATCAAGTGAATTTTTTTTAGAATTTGAAAAGACGATAAATGAACTAAAAAGTGCTGGTGGCAAAGTAAGCGAACAAGAAAAGTTAAACTACATGCTTAGAACATTGCCAGAATCTTTAAACTACGTTGGTGATTTAATTGACAATATTGTGAATTTTGAAAAATAAAATTGTAATGTGGGAAAATAGAAACAAAAAGGACTTTAATTGCATTTAGTGCAGAAAATAAAAACAAGTTGACATGTTATGGATGTGGAAAAACAGGCCACAAGATAAACCAATGTAAAAATACATGGCCAAGGACAAGCAGAAATGGATATTTTTGCGCACGAGCAGTCAGCACCAACACAGAGACGAGGATACAACAACCGAGGCAGAGGATATGCTCAACGAGGCTGGCAACAGCGCAGCAACTACAAAGACGGTGAACACGATGCAAGGTACACATCCAGCGACAGACAAGAGGAAGTAGGTTCTTTTTATACACAAATTGAAAAAAATGTCAATAATAAAAATGATATAAATATTTATAATTGTAATGTAAATAGGATAGATTGGATATTGGATAGTGGATGTTCTGATCACATTATCAATGATGATTCTTACTATAGTCAATGTATAACAATAAATGTTAAAATTGGAGATGGACGAATTTTGAAAGGTACTAAAGTCGGTAAAGTAGAGACATATTTTGTAATAGATAATAGAAAAATTAATATGACAATATCCAATGTATTCTATGTAAAAGATATGGATAAAAATTTGATAAGTTATGCAAGAGTGACTGACAAAAACAAGATATGGTCTGTTAATAATACTTCAGAAATTTATGATAAAAATGATAAATTAATTGGTATTGCATACAAAGAAAATGGTATTTATAAAATGAATAGCTTTTTAGAAAATAGAGAAAATTATAATGTTGAAAGTTTAAAAATGACAGAAAAAGAAAAATTACACAGAAAGTTAGGTCACATTAATTTTAATTATTTAGATTACATGTGTAAAAATAATTTAGTAGACGGAGTGCCAGAAAAGTTAGAACAAGTTTATTTAAAATGTGGAACATGCTTACAAAATAAAATGCATAATTTGCCATTCGTAAATCAAAGATCACGAGCAAAAGATATTTTAGAAATAGTTCACTCCGATCTTAATGGGCCTCATAAGACTGAATTATGTAAATATTTTTTACTCTTGTAGATGATTATAGTAAATTAGCTATGATTTATACAATAAAATCAAAGAGTCAAGTTTATGATTGTTTAAAAATTATAAAAAGATTAAAAGATTTAGATGTGATAATGGAAAAGAGTATCTAAATAAGTTTATTTATGAATTAGTTAATGAAAAAGGAATAAGTATTGAACCATGTCCACCTTATGTACACGAATTAAATGGTGTGGCAGAAAAATTTAATAGAGATATAATGAATTCAGCAAGGTGCTTGTTGTATGAAGCAAATGTAAACAGACGATACTGGCCAGAAATTGTAAGAACAGCAACATATTTGAAAAATAGAACTTTTAGTAAAGGCACAATGGAAAATAAAACGCCATTTGAAATTGTTTTTGGTAAGAAACCCAATCTAAGTAATGTAAAATTGTATGGAAGTTTATGCTAGATCAAAATGGGACAGAAAAGCAGATTTATGAATCTTGTTAGGGTACGAAGATGTGGGATACAGAGTTTTATTAAATGGAAAAATTCAAGTAGTTAGACATGTAGAAAGTAGAAAAGAATGAATTTAATTGGTTTCATATGAAAATGAAAGTCAAAATGATGATAATGATGAAAGTTTAGATGATCAAAACTCTGAAAATGAAAAAGGAAAAGGACAAGAATTGAGAAGGTCAGAAAGAAATAAGAAGATACCAGATTTTTATAGTGCAAGCCTAGCAACAAAATATATTTATGTACATTTTGTTAATACAAAAAAAGTCGATAAGAAAGAAGAGGAAGGAAAAAGTCATGAGGATCAACAGAGTGAAACAACACCAACTACGGTAAAAAAGATTCCAGAACAAAGAAAACCAACACTGGACGAATCAAATTTCGAACCTGACTATGATGCATTAGAAACAGAATCTGAAGATGATGATAAAGAGAAAGAAAAGGCGAAAACCGATTCAGGTAAGAAAAGGGAAAGAGTTCAGAGAAACCGAAAGAATCAGATAGTTCCAGTTCATATAGTAGTTCCGATAGTTCGAGATCGAGTGAGGAAAAGCAGAAAAGAAAACACAGGAAGCATAAGAATAAGAAGAAAAGAAAAAAAAATATCTAGTTCGAGTAGTTCGGATTCAGATAGTGATGTTAAAAGGTTTTAGAAAAGAATTAAAATTATGTTAAAAATAAAATGAAGTATAATTATGTTAGATACAATAAACATATAAATTTTAAGTTTAGAAATAGAGATCTGTAGTAGCAAAGATTTAAGGAGGTGTGTTAGAATATATGTAAATCTCTGCTATTAAACAGAGAAAGATAATAATCATATGAATAGTAGTTTGTTTATGTTAAGTGAAGCAGGTGGTCAGTAGATAAGTCACTCTGCTAGAGACAAGACGGAATGCGTGGGTACGCATAGATAGTGAGCATAAGAAGAATGTGCTGCTCAGTATTTGTAATTATATTAAGTATGTTATAATAAATAAATATAAAAAGAAGTTATATTATTATTTCCTCCCTTCAATAATTCCAACAATTATTTTTTTATTTACTTATCGTTTGCACGTTCTAATATTTATGTCCTTAAAAACATTAATAGTAATTTAATATTAAAACGTCTACAATAACTTAATTTTCTACGAATTATAGTTGTTTATAATTAACACCAAGAACATAATATAATAAAAAATGCACATTTTCACATTATTAAGACTGTTAACATGTTTACCAGATTGCTATCTGTTCGTCTCATTTGAACATCCTCTACAAGTATCCAACAAACTTTCAAAACATTATCTCATACCATGATCTCATTGACCTTCTCTTTCACATTGTTTGTGAATTCCAATCATATGTTCAATGTAACCTTCTCTAATTATCTGTCTACAATAGATATAATTCGTCTCGATACTCACTTCATTATCTTAATCACATTTTATACAGCAATCTGTTTTATACTCCAATTTCTCTATTAACTATTGAATTCATTTTGAATAAGCTTTAATTTGAACTCTCTTTGTATAATCGTACTTTTCATCTAGCCTTTTCTCAATTATTTTTTACAATGTCACTGTTTTCACTTCATTAGCATATGATTTTTCTCATTATGTAAATCATTTTATATTTTTATATATACATATGTATGTTCCAAATGTACTATTTTTAAATAATTATAAATATTACACCTTTATTATCCACAAATTAAAATTGTATTCATAAATCTGTGTTGAAATGTTATTATATTTAAAATTAAAATTCTTATTTTTAATTAAATTTGTATATTCGATATTTTTGATACTAAAATATTTTTTATTGTAAATAAAATTCCCAGTTGTTTTTATATTCAATAATTACAAAAAATACTGTTCGATTTTTTTTATATCTTAAAGTATTTACTATTATTTTTTTATAGTAATTATACAAGTGCCATACTAATAGAATTATGTCTGAAGAGTATATTAAAATAAATGAAACTTAAACTTGCATAAAATCTTACTAATTAGGCAATAATAGATTCTTTAGATTTCTTACTTTAATTGGTTCTGTTTCTATCAGTATTTATCTAAAACTAATATTCAACTCAAAAATATCAATTTGTAATAATTTACATCTTTACAATATCACAAAATAGGCATTAACATTTAAGAATTTAAACCAATCTATTGTATTCCTTTAATAATTTCACAATATTATGTTCAGTAACTATTTAACTCCATACTACTGAATTTATTTTTCTTTTATAATGATTATTAAATCGAAATATGAATATTTGTTCAATAATATTACCAAAAATCAAATGATAATATTTAATTCTTAATTTTCAATCGTTAAATACATTACTCAAATATTGATTTTTGAAATATATTTAATTTTTAAAATCCAAAATACCCTCAAATCATCAGTTATGAATCTCTCAACAAACTTCTCAATCGACAATTGTGTTGTTATTGGTTAAACACTTTGATTAATTGATGTTTACAGAAAAAAAACATTCATCTCAATAAAGAAAAAGTTCAATAATCACTTATTGTTCTCTCTAATCTCTAATGCACATTTTAACCGTCATACTTCAAAAGATAACGAATTCACTAAAAAATTATCATTACCTGATAATTTGATATTTTTAAAAAATTAATAAAAAAAAGTCATTATCATAACCAAAGAAACAATAGTATAAACTCGATGTTATTTCATATTTAATTCCATAAAATCTACAAACTATTAGAAAATTTGTAGAATTGTTTCTACTTTTAGAACATTATTAATAATTATTTTTCTTGACAACAATCAACTATTTTCCTTTTATTACTTTTTTTACAAATATTACATTTTTTAAAACTCTTTTTCTTCCCAACCTCCATTTATTTCATTTTATCATCTCTCGATATCAATTTTCCATTATTTGAACTTTCTTGTATCAGCCTTACTTCATTTATGTTATTCTAGCATATACAAGAGTATTTTAGAAGTTTTTCATTTGACTAAAATTATATATTTATACATAGATTTTTTTCTCCAATAGCTTCATCATTTTTTAGAACATTCCATTCTAGATTATTTCCAATTTTCATTTCTATGTTGTTTGTCTTAAAAAAATTATTTCATTTTGTATAACAAAACTAATCATCAAATTAATTATTTATCTAATCGTGGTATAAAACAATAAAATATTTCTATTAGTCCCTCTAAACCATCTTTCAAATAGTGTATTTATACTATAACAATAAAGGAGAAAATTCTTAATTATCTTTTTAAAAAACGATCGTATAATATTATTTAACGTACGTTTTTAATTACATATATTATGTTTGTAATGTAACGGTAATATTTTGTAACAAACATAAACATGTCATTGTGAATCGACTTGTTTATAATAAAAATGAATCTATCACTTTATGTCAAAAAGTGGGAAGTAAACAAGTACAAACATTCAATTTTCTTGAATGAAAAATAAACACTGAAAGTAATGCACTTCATGAAAGTAAACTTTCGCGTTGAAATATCTTTCATCAATGTATATGAAAACATGTTTTGATAATACAAACAATTGCTTATATTAAATTATTTTTATCAGCTATTTACATATTATTTCGTAATCAGAAATATTTTCAAAACAAACTTTTACTCACTATCATCTTTTTTGTTCACAATCTTTGCAGATAACAACATTTTTCAATTTATGTTTAGAGAAATTCATCATTCCGTAATTTAGTTAAAATTTTGTAAACATTTTTTGAAACATCATTGTTGTCTGAAAATATAATAAAAAAATAGTAATTTGAAAATATGCATATTATATCAATTCAAACCTGAATAGCGAATATTATATTTAATTACTGCTGCTTTATAGTCTTCATTTTCAATAAATACTTACTAAATTTTGACTCGGAAATTTTTATTTATTTATAATATGTTTAATTTTATTTTTACTGATATTTTATAAGAAATGTTTATAATATATATAGGTTTTTCCAATAAGAATATCAGAATTTTGTCAGCTGGTGGCAGCCATGTTTGGTTTTTTAAGCTTATTTTGACATTTCAACTCAGTATAGTTTGGCAAATTATCATGAAATGTTTAACACTTCAACAACGCTTAAGAATTGTAAAAACTTCAATAGACTTATTTAAATAAAAGTTTTATGAGTCTATTATTTCACAAAATGGACCCATCAATTGGCTACAGATCATGTGATCTAACTCCATTGAATTATTTTCTGTGTGGTTATGTGAAATCATTGGTTTATGCTGATAAACCACAAATAACAGAAGCATTAAAAATAAACATTTAAAGTATAATTCATGAAATTGGACCACAATTATATGAAAGAGTGACTAAAATTAGACTAAACTATATCAAGCAAAGTCGTGGTGGTCATATGAGTGAAATTGTGTTTCATCATTACTGCCATAGGATATGCTTAAAAATAAAAAAAATAACTAATTAATTAAATACTTTTTGTTTTATTTCCATTTAAACTTCTGTAACGCTTATTAAAAAAATCATATATATATATTGTGTTTTTCAATGAAATCTGCAGGAAAATTATAATATTGATAAAATTTCTCAGCTCAATCAATATTGATATATAAATTTATAATATAAAAATAAAATTCATATTTTATATATAAGAACATGAGTAATATTTTTTTCCATCCATGTATTATTTTTTTTACCGATGCGCATTATAAGCAGTCAGTCGTCGATTGTACGAAAAAGTAAATTCATTCTTGTGACGCACACCAACCACTATGTCGTTACCTTATTTCTCTGATAGAAGAGCGCGCATTCCATACCAATGTGCACAGTTTCAACATCCTTCGCTATAACTCTTAAACACAATTATATGAGAAAAGTGGAAACTCAAATATAAAGTTTGGTTTTCTCAACTCGCCGAAACGAGTTGAATTTCTTCAAGTGCCAAACTGACAAGCGTCGAGGCAGCCAGTCGAAAGCTTCTACTTATTCGCAAACTTCTGTATATTTCTGCATACTGAATTCTTCGGATATCTACTTTGTATTTCTATTTGTACTGTGTAAGACATCGTTCAATTAATTACTGAAATTAATTCCATTTCTAAATTAAAATTATATGTAAGTTTTAATTCATTGTTCGAATGCATACTTCTTTTAATTAAATAGAAAACTTTTTTTAACAACTCTAATATAAACAAATCTCTATTAAGTCATATTTCTTAATTATACATCGTCTTTTGTACGCGAAAATTTGGCAATTAGAACTTTAAAACATATTTTTATAACATTATATATATATATATATATATATATATTGTTATTTAACCCGTTCAATACCAACGTCACATATATGTGACGATCCGGTATTCATACCTGAGTCCGGCGTCACAAATATATGGCGAGAGTTCATTATCAGTGTATGATAACTGTTTGTACCAAATCGGTGCCGCAAACAGATGGGTTATGTTAAAAAACAATAAAATAGATACAAGATGTTATTGGTCTGCCGATAATTACATTTTTAATCATTTAACCCTTATCGGACGTTAACATTTTGTACTTAACTTTCCGCTAGGTCGGAGATATATTTGAGTACTTATTGTAAGAGAAGAGTAACTAAGGTTACTCGATATAAAAAGATAGTTTTGTGCATAAAAATATTTATATTTACACTTTAAATGTCTTTATCATCACTGTCGATTTCAAACCAATCTTCATCACAATCAAGAACAATTTCTTTTTCCACTTCACTTTCCTTTTCACTTGAATATTGAAAAGGGATCTGTTTTTTTTCTTGACTGAAATATAACATTTGTATCACTGTCTCCTTCACCACAAGAATTAAAATCACTTGCTGAATATTCAAAATTTTCACATATTTCACTACAACTATCACTATTACTTTCCATATTGCTATAGTTTTCTTTATTAATTTTTGGAGGAATAAAATATTATAAGTAAAATAATTGTTGAAATATGACAGAACGTGTTGTCTGCTATCGAGTAAGAATTAAATTGTAAAAACATACAGTGTGTACATTCAGCAATGAGAACGTTATTACTTGTTCAGTCTTGTCACCTCGCACGTGACATACGACTGATTGAACAAAGTTCTAATGTCACGTCAGAGGTGATATACGATCGATAAGCGTTAAAACGTTATAAATATATCGCAAAAAAATAATGACAATTTAGTGTCATATTTAAATAATAAAACGTTTGGGCTGTGGTGACGGATTTTCTCCTGAGGCTTTGGTAGCGAACGGGTTAAGTATGTATACGTAATTAATATGTAGAGAATGATTTTCTTCGTTAAGCTAGGTAAATATCATTCTCGAGTTTAAATCTCATTGTTGTAAAATACGCGATGGCCACTCTCTGCTGCAAGAATAATTTGTAAAATTTGTAAGATCTGCAGATACGTGTACTCAAAACAAGCATTTGAAATTTAATCATTCGTTGACAAAGTACGATGACAAAATAAACTTAACGTAACACGATCTACTGTATCATTATATTCAGATGCCTGCTTTGAGCCGTCGTCGTCGTCGTCTACGTCGCGTAGAGATCCCTTCGTAGATCCAGTTCTTACACGCATAGTGCTATAGCACGTTCCTTTTATAATTCAATTACGCAAAATGACTACAAATTGGTCCTACTGTTGTTGTGTATATAGCGCATTAAATTCCACACTGTCTGCGTGAATTGTCTCTCTCGATGATGTGAACGACATTCCTTTATGTCATCACTACATTTTGGTAAAGTCGTAAAAACATACCCTAATTGTCATATCGTCTGTGTTTCATTTATACATTTTCATTGTTGGTTCGTCACTTGGATAATTATTTCATAAGGCCGTGACAGCAGATGCGGTGCCTTCCGCTTCAACCACCCTATAATATTGTTTATCAGCAATGAAATTACACGTACACATATGTGTCATGAGACAACTGCAAATCCTGCTCTAGGAGAAGAATATCTAAATATATATAACATACAGATATAGTGTGACTGTTTCATTATGCTGTATTTTTGAGTTACTCATGCACATTAAAAATATATCAAAGTGGATTTCTTACACATCTTAAGTCGTCTAAGAAATATTCACACTTACAACTTTAAACTACTTAAATAATTTTCACCCACTTGATTTGTCATAACACCATGATTAATTTCAATTTATTTTTCTATTTCACTTTTATTAACAATAAGAGATTTATTCTATATTTCTCTCTCTCTCTCTCTCTCTCTATATATATATATATATATATATATATATATATATATATATGTCTTCCAAATGTGACGCATAGATTTGTGTTTTATTAAAAAGAAACATGTGTATAGTTTCTTTTGTTTCTTTTTAATAAAATATAAATCTAGGCGTCACATTTGGATGACCCTATATGTGTGTTTGTATTTTTAACAAATCCTCATAACTTCTAAAAATGTATATAAATCACCAGAAAATGTTTTTAATAATTCTAAAACTCGAATCAATATTTTAAAATTCTTCTCACTTAATTGAAAAAAGAAAATTGTTCTTTTATTGCAATTATGTATACGGAATGTGTATAAAAATGAAAAATATATGCAATAAGTAATAGTGTATTTTATAAAAATATTTCACAGAATGTTATAAGCCCGAATTCTACAAAAGTTATTTTTTCTGATAATGTATATATAGGTCTCTACACGTTGTAGTCTCTATGGATAAATAAACTCCTATGCAATTACTTTACCTGCATATATAATAGTTTTGTTATTATTTATCAGATTATTACAGACACGTATTTGCTATGTTTTCATTTATACTACGAATTTTTTTATCGAATATTAGAATACATCACAGTATTTCCCATGAGACTTGAAAAAGTCATATTAGAAATAACTAACCAAAAGTTGAATCTTATATTTACGGTCTACGAAATAATCATTGACCGTGCATTCATATTCATCATGTATACTGTTTTATGATTTTTTTTAGAATAATAAATGTTGTCGTAAATAATTATTATTTTAATTATTTGTTTTGTAGAAACCTGAAACATACGTTGCTACAATATATATATATATATATATATATATATATATATATATATATATATATATATATTTATATTTGTATACATACATCCATACATACACATTGAAACTTTTTAATGACTTAAACAGATAGAGTTAAAAATATATTATTATGCAGATTTAAATTAAGTAAATGTAACATATGTATGTAAGCAAAGTATAAAATCTGTTAAAATAATTAAAAAATACTTTTCAAAATGCAAATTACAAATAGTATACATACATATATATATATATATATATATATATATATATATATATATATATATATATATATATATATATATATATATATATATATATATATGTATATATATATATATCCATATATTCATGAAATATTTATTACAAACTTAATATTTGAGTATAAATATAATAATAATAAAGTGAATTTGGATATCCAATCCTACAGCAGAAATTATTTTCTAACTAATAATTTTACTTTTATGGTTTTTGTTGATGTCATCTACACATGAAAGGAATATAATGTACTGCATGCAAGTATTAATGAAAATACAAAAAGAATATAATTCTATTTAAAACTTCATTACATTCAGTAATATTTAAAAATATTATAATTGGTTCTATTCTGTTCATTTTATTTATTAATGCTATTATCTTTTGAAATCTTAATAATTGAGTAGTTTGTTTTTTGTCCACAATAACAATACACACACACACATATATATATATATATATATATATATATATATATATATATATATATATATATATATATATATATATATATATATATATATATATATATATATATATATATATATATATATATATATATATATATATATATATATATATATATATATATATATATATATATATATATATATATATATATATATATATATATATATATATATATATATATATATATATATATGTATATATATATATATATATATATATATATATATATATATATATATATATATATATATATATATATATATATATATATATATATATATATTGATCATACAAAATATCTGTATGGTTGACATTTTCACACCTAAACATTACATTATTAATTGAAAATATTTTAGAAAACAATTTTTGATTTTATATTCATATAATTTTCTGATTAAGAATATATAATTTATGCATAGATAAAAATCAATAAATATAAAAAACTATATATACTAGAAACTTATTTTTCACAGAAAAGTATTGGAATAATTGAAATTAATTCTAACTTACTATTTAAGTTATCCAAAAATTAATTAAATTAATGATAAATCAACAATCCTTTTCTTTTAATAACTTTATACGAATGAAACTAATTTGTCTATAATTTCCTATCTTATATTTTCTTATTGATCAACAATCACATATTTTAGTTTATCATTATTGATAATATGCTTTCTAATCCTTTAATAAAATGTATTCTACGAATATTCGTTGCAATTTAAGGATTACTGAAGAGTATATATGGTATGATGAGTATCATTATCTATTCCCAAATCATAAGTGCAATATTTTTATGATCATATTCTTGTTTATAATATAAATAATATAAAAGATTTTTTGAAAGAAAAATCAATTGATATATGAGAAAAATATCGTTAATGGAGACAGTGGATTCTTTAAAATAGGTAATATAAAAATAATCATCAATAAATTGAGGACTGTGTGTGTGTGTGTGTGTGTATGTGTGTGTATATTAGGTCTACCGAAAAGTTCTGTCCGATAATGTCATCTCAAGTTTCAAAGATGAGTCATTCTACAGAAATAGAATTCACAAATTACCATCACGCTGGAAAAAGGTCATTAGTAACGAAGAAAAAATTATATTGTTCAGTAAATATTAGTAAATATATTGAAAATGTATTATTCTTTTTAATTCAAAAACGGACAGAACTTTCCGGTAGACCTAATATATGTATATATATATATATATATATATATATATATATATATATATATATATATAATCAATAACACTTAGTCAGTATCTGTATTGAAATTCAATGTTATAAGTCATCATTCCAAAGAAATGCTTTCAAGCTTTTTACTTTTTAAGCTTTAGTGACGTTCATCTTTATTAATACAAACCTTAGTATAATGTTGATTTTTTAAATAATTTAATTCACTTTTAATTTTCGAATGCAATTTATTTGTGTATATAGATAGATAGATAGTTAAATAGACAGACAGATATAAATTATATCAAATTTCTGAAGTATACACGTCATTTATGTATACATGCGTGTACCCCACAATAATAAATTATGTGTTTAATCTAATTTCGGTAGTAGCGAATATCACAAAGATTTCATTTATTATTCGTACATTGTATTCTTTCCCTCGTATAATACTTGATACGAAAGCCGAACAAAAAAAGTTCAAAAAAATCCATTGAGACGCGAAGCAACAACCTTTAACGCAGAAGTTACCGCATCAGACAAATCGTGCGGCGCGTGTTCTAAATACGTCGTAAAATCAAGACGGGAGGTATAGGCGGGTGTGCATCTCACAACGCTATTACTTCACAGTTCCATCAAATGCCACCCGGTACCCAACACCACTGCAACAATCTGGAGGCGAAAATTGGTCCGTTCGAGCGGAAGGGTAAATTAGACCGAAAGAGGACCCGAGAATATGATTATGAGGGGGGTTAACCGCTGAGATTGAAGCACAATATCCCGTTTGTCCCACAGGAGACTTACCTCCTTACCTTTAACTCTTGTTTGAAGTGCAACTCCTTCCTCGTCAGATTGGATATATTCATCGCTATTAAATATGCGTTTCGCCTAGTAACGTAGAAATACGGATTTAATATAAGATTGATATTTTTGTATACGTTTTCGTATTTTTACCAAAAGAATTTTTTTAAGTTTTTGCTTGGCTTATCAAAAATATATCACTTTCTTCTTATGGCTTATGAAGTTCTTGGTTTTATTTTTTTTTACTAAACATTTAAATACCTTTGTAACATAACTCTCCTTCACACAAAATCATTCTATATTGTTTGAAAATAACTTAATTGTATTAAATTTAATATTTTTAAATGTTTATTATAATAGAAAATTCACTTACATATTTTCATACACACACACACATATACGCGCACACATACATACATACATACATACATACATACATACATACATACATACATATATATATATATATATATATATATATATATATATATATATATATGTACATATTATTATATATATTATACAATTTATTACTTTTAATTTGTAAGATGGTTTTAATAGAAATGATTAAAAAGGCACATAAGTTAAATTATGAATATAATTTAATTTTAGTTTGTTGAAAATGAAATGTAAATGCATTTAAGATAAAAAAGTTACAATTATTTCATTTTTTGGAAAAAATTGTTTAATAAATATAATCTAAAAACATAAACCATCTATTAATTAATTTTTGACATGTGAATTTAAATCTATTTTTAATTGATTTATTATATCTAATATTACTTTTTTCTAAAGTTCTTTGAGAAATAAAACACAATAATAAAAATAATTATTTTTATTCAAATAATTGCTTTTCTCAATTTTATATACAAATTTAAAAATTTTATTCAAATATCTGGAAAAATTTTTATAACTAACTTATTATAAATTACTAATCTTGCTTTAAAAAATATTTTTTTATTGGAAAAGATAATGTCGATTGTTCTATTACATAAATTAATACCATACATAACAGATACAAGTATACATAAAAGTCATCCAAATGTGACGCCTAGATAAACATGTGTATAGTTTATTTTGTTTCTTTTTAATAAAACACAAATCTAGGCATCGCATACATACATTCATACAAGTACACACAAATCTGGCAGGATTTTTCTGACAGCCCAATATATATTCATATATATGTTTATTTCTAATTTTTTCGTTACTTTTATTAAACTTTTTATTATTTATTTATCCATTCTTTTTTATTTATTGATTCTTTAACAATATGAAGTTATAAATTTGAATGGCATCGTTTGGTGTCGATGAACTATCTATCAACAAATTTATATATACAATCATTTACATGAATATTTAAAACCAAAAAAGGACTATAAAATTAAGTCTTTAAAATAATTTATTTTGCAATAATTTTCATCGAAACAATGACTCTGAACACAAACTACTCATGTAATCAATGATTAAATGTTCCAAAACATTCCTCATGTCTTGAAAACTCTTCATTAGTCACCTGATTTAAATGTCATGTAAAATTTATGAAATATAATTAGAAAAAATAAAAACCATCTCATTGCCAATAATGGTAAACCAAAATAAATAGGCAAATAGAGAAATATATTCACTGAAAATAAAGGAAAAATGATTTCATCGATATCAAAAAGAGTAATATGAATTAATGAAAAGAAATGATTATCGACTTATTAATTTTAATATTTCCTGAATATTTTACATATTAATTTAAAGTTAATTTTAATTTTGTGGATACTTTTTCACAAATACTTTTTTATTTCTTCTTCATTGATTTTTCCAAACATAGGATTCAATGTTTGGAAAAATCAATCAATGTCATTCTTTTTCTACTTCTTAATTTTTTTAAACAGTGTTTTTCTATAACAGTAGTCTGTTTTATTAAATGTCACAAATATTAATAATTCTTTATTAATTAAAATTTATATTAACAGGTACAAACATATCAAAACTAAATTCCACTAAGCTAATTATATAAATTTTTAATTAAAATTAATATATTTTATGAGTTGTTTTATTAATTTATTATATCATTTTATTAATTTAACAGTTATCATACATACATACATACATACATATATATATATATATATATATATATATATTGTTTACAATTATAAATATATTTAAATTTAACTTTATATACGTGAAAAAAGTTAAATGATTAAATAATAGTTTTACAATATATCAATTTTTATCTTTATTTTGTAATAATGAAATGCACCGATTATAACTTGTGGAAATCTGCTATTAACTGATGATCATATAAAGTATATGAAAATGTAATAAGTGTAATATAAAAGAAACAATGACGGTTTATAGGCAGAAAATAGAATAAAGTTACAATAATGACACTGGAAAGTTTTCCATAAAACTCATTACATATTTACAATGGCAAAGTGAAAATGTCACAATAACTTCTTATTTAACAATATTCGCAATAACTATTACCGTCGTAATACGTGACAGCTATTGTCCTCTAAAACAATGATTTGACATTGTTCAAATATTCAACAGATATCGGAAAATCGACAAAGATATTTTGTTCCGAGAAAACAACGTTACAACTTTATTGAATATTGTTGTCGGTCACGACATAGTCGAGTGTGAACCGATATCGTAAAGTTGTCAACTTGAGTAAACTTTCAATTTTGTGTTCTTTATATATCTAATTATCGGCTTTAATTATGAATCTTTGTAGTATTGAAGCAGGAAAGTGTATAGAATTTTACTTTTTCCTTTGCTGTTTATAAACGATTTGCGTGATTCTTACGAATTTTACATGTTTTTATCTTTTATCTCAGGTTTATTTTTATATTAATCCTTTCATAATTCTTGAATAATTTTATTTTAGAGCTATTATTTATTTTCTAAAAAAACATGTTGATACACGCACATTAAAACACGTTCTAAATACCAAAAATACAAGGTATTTTGATTTATATACATATATATATATATATATATATATATATATATATATATATATATATATATATGCATACAAAAACATATGTTAATACATTAATTCTATTTTCCGAAGCAATTTTTCTTTTAATTAAATATGCATTATTTAAACGAACCCATCAGTTTAAATCAAAAAACCATATTCTTTAATGTTCACACGATGACAAAATTCAATTCATCACGACAACAATCAATTTCAATGTAAATTGTTACATTCTTGTACATGAAGACCACGCCTTGAATGTCAGAACTATTCAATTTCAAATAACACGTCATTTTTATCGCACACACAGACAATACAATACACAAACATATCCATGCATACGTCTGTGTTAAAAGAGTCGAAGTAAGCATTTTGTTAGTGGAAAAACACCCCGTTATGGTACCATGCATCAACCACCGTACACCCAAACCCCTTGTTCCGCTGTTCAACAAAAGTTAGCAAGAATCATCAATCATTTGAAACCGCCGTGAGGTTAGTAGTAGCATTCAAAATGGCGTCAGATCGTAATAGAGTTCCATGTCCTTAGACGTCATTACGACTATCGATAGAAATCTTTCTTAACTTTGAATTAATGTCTTCAGAACTGTGTTATTTAAAACTATTGACTTATTTATTACACTATAATGTCTACTATTTATATATATATATATATATATATATATATATATATATATATATATAATATGTGTGTGTGTTTGTGTGTGTAAACAAACACAATAATGTAAATACTAAGTAATTATATTAAAACTTTTTTTTCACATTAATTACTTTGTTCATTTACGCTGTGTAGTGTCTTTTTCTACACTGTCTTATAATATTTCATATGAACAAATACTACAAAACAAATATAGATGACTTAATCTCACTTTGGAACAAAATAGATTTTTGTTATGCATTTAAATATAACTCCCATGACCAAAACTGCGATATTATCAGTTATTTACATCCAGAACAACAGTATTCAAAATTATAACGTACAAAAATTATAGAAAAGTATTGTTAGCGAAAAGAAACGATGACTGAAAATCGAATTGAAGAGATAGATTTTTTTACATTATTATTACAGAGTATAACAAAAAAGCATAAAAGTACTGTAACAAATCTTAACAACATTCTTGAAAACTATGTTTCTACAGGAACGGCATCGGAAACTTCACAGGTGCAATATACAATCCAGTGATTAATAGAGACATTTTTACAATTGTTTATGTTTCCATTATTTTGTCATTTTCTAGATGTGTTTATATATATATATATATATATATATATATATATATATATATATGTATGTATGTATAAAATACTAGTTGTCTATAGTAACAAAAATAAATTACAAAATATGTAATTGAATGAAAATACGCACGAATGTTATTTTAACAGTACCTTAGTTCCACTTCGTAGAATTCATCTGTTATATTTTTGAATGACAAGAACAATGATAATTTTAAAGATAATTCACATACAAATAAAAGTATGCATACACACACTCTCACGTTTGCGCGCGTGTGTAGTTTAGTTTTTGCATGGAATTAATGCACATGTATTATTAATTTTGCGTGAAATAACAGTGCGTGAAAAGAACAAGCTATCATTAAATAAATTAATTCATTTTTTAATGTTATTATATAATGAGAAGCATCCATTTACCAAAACGTGTATATTTACACATTCATCTGCAGGCACGCATGCACTCATCACAATCTTCCAAAATATTGTCTTCGGGGCATATTTTGAAATATGACACATTAAAACTACAGTTTTGTTTCATTTAAATAATTATGGAAAAACTTATATATATATATATATATATATATATATATATATATATATATATATATATATATATATATATTTATATATATACGGTCATCCAAATGTGACGCCTAAATGTGTCTTCACGTCACATTTGAATGACTATCTCTCTCTCTCTCTCTCTATATATATATATATATATATATATATATATATATATATATATATATATATACATATATATATATATACACCCGTCCCTCAATTTACACGGGACTTTTTTTATGCGGTATTGATTTACGCGGCACTTTTTATACGCGGTCAGATATATTTCATTTTATATAATTTTCATAGAATTTATTATATATCAGAGTGACGCAAATTCTCACTTGAACGTATAAAAGCACGATATAAATATATAAAAGGTTGATTGTTTTGAATTACATTAGCGATAGTAACACCGAATAAAATTTATATATTTTTGTTTTCTAAAACGTCATTATTTTTTTGTTAAGCTATGTGAAATAAATATGTGTTTCTACAACTTTACTAGCTTTTATTTCCAATATTTTTACTGTTGTACTGACAGATTCAATTTACGCGATTTTCATTCGCGTAAAACAAATCCATGTGGAACGGTTACTCCGCGTAAATTGAGGGACGGGTGTATATATATATATATATATATATATATGAAAAAATAGCAAATCTGAAAGAGAATTATATAAATAATAATTTACGAGAAAATCTCTGTGTTAACTTAATAATCTCATAATTATTTTTTACATGGATATTTTTATTTCATTTACTGAATATTTCTCGTTTTTAAAAAACTTATAAAATTACTATAAATATTAGATATAAGCATAGGATGTAATGAATGATTTAGTATTTTTTTTTAAAAAAAAAACCTGAAATATTTTGTACATCAGTATATACTACAATACAATGTGTCAGATATTAAAATATTTTCAACCTTTATTCACAATAGTTATATTTCAAATTAAAATTTACAGATTTTATTATGATGATGAGTATATTTATTTGTATATATATATATATATATATATATATATATATATATATATATATATATATATATACACAAATATATTTATTTCTTGGTCTGTATAGAAATCGAAGAACAATAAATTATTTCTCTAGTGTATTATTAAATAAATATAAACGCATATTTTTGTAATAAATGAAAAAAATCGTTATTTAAATATAACTTTGAAAGAGGAAAATATATTGAGTTATGTGCTAATAATACAATACTAATTTTCTAGATTACTATGATAACTCGTATAAGTTCAGCGACATTCTTACACAAATTGCTTTCGGCAGCAGTATATAAAAATGATGGTAACGTACATAATAGTTACCGTGAATATCGTTTACTCGTCCGCCCTAGAGCTTTTTCAACAAAGAGGTACGATAGAGGAAAACGGACAGGGTGTACATATATATGTGCGTGTGTATATATATATATATATATATATATATATATACACGTACATACACGCGAAGTATAATCGGTGCGTGTCACGACGACGCCACTAGACTGGCGACGCGGCGCCTAAATGTCTACGTCCTGGCGTCGCACGCACTACCTAACGGCTCCAACCAACTATTTCAAGGGTACCTGTACAGCTCTCCACAACCACAGTAAATAATATAACTAATTTCTCAAGCGTATAACAAAAGAAATAGTAATTACTAAAATCTGACAAATTATATTTGTATATGCATAAAGAAGATAATCTACGTATTAATATTTACTCCATTATTTTACATTTTTTCCTCGTTAGATATGAATTCTAATCATGCTTTTTTAATATTTTTAGAATTAATATATGCATTTATTTTATGTACGTATATATATATATATATATATATATATATATATATATATATATATATACATATACATATACATATATATATACATATACATTAATAACAATAAAAGAAAATTTTAGAATTGATAAAGCAGAGGTATATATAGATTTAACCCAATTTGATCACTTTTACTATAGGAAGCATTTTTTTTATTTTTTGAATAGATAAAAAACATATATATATTTCTGATTAAAATTTCTCCACAATAGATATGTACCATTTGAGTTTTCTTATAAATAAACTTTATTTATAAATAATTTTGTGCAAATATATATATATATATATATATATATATATATATATATATATATATATATATAATTTTTAAGATTATTTTTTCTTATACATTTCTTGGTTTACTAGAAACTGATTTGATATGAAAATTCAAAAAATTACTATTACAAATCAAAATAAAAAATATAAGATTGATGTTTTTAAAAAAGTTTGTAATTTTTTATAATCCCAAATAAAAGTATTTTGTTTAAAAAAATTACTTAATATACGATATTTAATTTGCTTAATATTTATTAATTGTAGTTTACATAAGTAATATATATATATATATATATATATATATATATATATATATATATATATATATATATAACTCTCAGATATGGTATTATTTTGTTAGAATTGAATTTCACTTAATTTTTTGTGGTATTAATTACCTTTATTTAATAGATACAAAAATCTCTATAAACCTTTCATAATAAGTAAAAGAAATTTTAAGCAAGATTATTACTTATTTTACTAATATTTAATATTAATTATTTTTAATTTTAATATCAAGCATTTTTCCAATAGAATATGTATTTGATTATATATAAAATTAGTCTATTTTTGACTGTAATTTTCACATATGTATTTACAAAAAAGTAAACTTTATACTTGTAACTGAATTAATACTCCACTGTTTAAAATTCTCTCATTTGATTTGATGATATACATATCTACATCCATGCGATTATCGTCAAAACCCTGAATTATAAATCAGATTTTAGAATTCAATGGTCTGACGATGATAACATGGTCATTGATTTGCACATAAAAAATAAAATGAACAATATTTTTTATTTATCTCTTATAAATTATTATCGTCATATTATTTTATCATCGATTACTACATATATCCATTAATAATCCATTTTTATATCATGAAAACATAAAAAATAATACCTATTTTTAAAACTGTTTCGCAGTTAAAGTTTCGAAAACATTCTATTATTAAAATATATGTATATTTAAAAATCAAACTTAAAATTTAATAACCTTCTTTCTTGTATTATCTTCCAAAACATATTTTGTCTTGTACAACTTAATTTTTATTAAATATTTATTTATTTCTTGATTTATTTTTCTCCTTATTTTATATTATAATAAATTATCGTTGTGTGTGTGTGCATAATTAACAAACACAAATTGAGATGAAAAAAATGTGAAACAATTAATTAAAACTAGTTAAAAAGAACAACTTTATATTTAAAAAGTATATAATTTATTGTCCTATTTGATGATGACCACACCTTGTCATCTCATAAAAAATTGTTTTATAGTTTACAACAACAGTTCGTATGTAAATTTAATAGTAATTCACAAATGTTTCAACATATTTCATTATTGTTGAAATTAATTTAACAGAGTATATTTCCCTTTTTGATATTTTGTATTCAGTTGAGCTTTAATCAATCTATGATTATTAAATATGTTTGTATGATAAATTGAATGATTGTTTTTTAATATAGCTTCATAATTCGTTTCAAAAAATACATTACAATAAAATATTTGATAGTAGTCACTCGGATAGAAATTGAAATAAAGCATGTGAATAATTACCCTCAATAAAATATATGAATGAAATATAATTTATGTATGTTTCTACTCATGCATATTAATAGGAAAGTATACAAATTTTTATCTTTATAATTTTTAATAATGTTTAAAGTCTCATCATAACTTGTAATATCCATTATTATATCTGATTTTGTTTAATTAGGAAATTGAACAAAAGTATTAACAATGTGTAATTAAAAATTCTTTCTGCATCATTAATTTAAAAATTGTATCGTTATTGAGAGGAGATAAAATATTTTCAATACACTGATTTAAAAAAAAAAACACATATCTAGAAAAATTTATTAGAAAAGTTTATTAAATGAATATTAATTACTAATAAAATATTAATAGCTTCATTTATTGCTTTTACATTGGTATTTAGTGAAGAATGTCAAATAATAATAATGTAAATAATATTTGATGTATATGGTTCAAGAATAAAGTTTTGAATATCGAGGCCATCAAGTTTTTTTGTAATTTTCGATAGAATTATTTTTTTAAAAAAGAAGTTGAGACAAGATTCACATTATTGACCTAG
This sequence comes from Neoneuromus ignobilis, assembly GCA_029203775.1. NCBI lineage: Eukaryota > Metazoa > Arthropoda > Insecta > Megaloptera > Corydalidae > Neoneuromus > Neoneuromus ignobilis. Next base: position 21,497,767 of record CP092088.1, on the reverse strand, counting down.
AACAGTTGTCAAGAACACTTAATCTGTCATAAAGTGAAATTAATTCACTGTTAATTTTTATCTACCTTAATCAGTTGCTTCTAAAATTTATTGATCACATTTATCAATTTTTTCTTTAATATTTATTCTTAATAAATTTGTGATATTTATTGAATTTAAATAATCTTAAGTGATCCAAAATTATTTTTACTATTTTTTATTCATTTGTCTTATTAAGAGGAAAATATGTCTGAAATTAAAATTATAAATTTTGTTATCAATAAATAAAGTAAACAAATATGTAAATTTGTTTATTCATAATAAAATTCAATTTACATACATTTTTTTACAATTTGGTTAAAAGAATAGTAACTCTAAACATCAGAGAATACTCATATCATACGAAACTATTTTTCAAGTGTCTATGAAATGAGATAGATTTTTGATATAGCTACTAAACCATTTCTGACAACTTGTTTCATGATTGCATATTATATATTCTAAATCTTGTCTGAATATATTTTATAAGAACACAAATGTCAATACAATTCGAATAAAAATGATTTCTAGAAAAGAATTTAATCGAAGTTGAAAACAGCTATGTTTGTTGAATTTATTCAACGCAATCAAAATCGATTCGCGATTTATAAACCAGATAAAATTTTATACAACAAGATTTAATGGATTAAAACGTTATAAAAACACTTATACCGATCTTCATAATCTTTATCTGAGTAAAAGATCTTTATTGTATCCTTTAACATCCCCTGTAAAAAATATTAATTCATTTATATATCTAATATAATATTTCATATATAACATTAATAAAGTTAACGACCATTTTAACTTTGTATGATTTTTCAATTATTTTTAATACTCTCATATACAGGATTTCGTGACTTTTCGTCGTTTTAAAGAATAATTTAAAAGTGAATGTTGTGATTATTTGATGATAATATATATATATATATATATATATATATATATATATATATATATATATATATAATATATAAAATGTACACTCGTACATTTCGATTAAATTTTTAATCCCAATAATTTTATTTTTAACAATATTTACCATGACAGAAACGATCTTTTCTGTTTTCTTCGTATATAAATTAGATGTAAATTAGCATAATTTCTACATTCAAAGACATGCAGTAATTGAAATTGTCTCATGTTTATTTTATAACAAATATAATTGTATTAAATTATGCACGAATAATTTGATAAGTACACAGCGAACGTATCTTTGTGTCTCTGCATGTGGTTAATTTGATTGTCTCGTCTGTCTAAGATTAAATAAACTTGATGTCGTAAATTTCATTTTGAATACATATATTTTTCAAATTACCGCCATATTAATTTCTTTTGACATTCAACTCCTATACGAAAACCATGTCATTTTTACTTATACTGATTATTACCATCTTTTTTAAATTAAATACAATTCTATGTTAATTTAATTTTTGCTAGTTTTAATGATTATCTGTAATTTAATATAATAAGATATATTTTAATGTTATTTGGATGAATGTGTGGAATTTACTGCCAATTTGATTTCATTCTCAATTTATTGAAATCATAAGCCGCGATTTTCATCCCTATTACGTACCACATAATTCAAGTGCTTCAATATATACTTAAATATCTTCATTTATATACAAATGTGTGGACCATAAAGTTCCAACCTGAACTATAATGTATAGAGGTATAAATGTAAGAGGATAGTAACGGACTTATTCATTGCTTGTGGGTCATGGGTTGAAAGTGCACGACAGTAACCGATGCTTACCGTCTTGTGACGTCATATACTTCATACTTTATTGAGACATTAATACCAGCGCTTATTTTTAATGACGGTCGTATTTTTGCTTTTTGATGGAATTAAAGGGATGAGATGAAGTTCGGCATATTTTCCACCTACATCGAATACAATGATATTTTACTGTAATTTATGATCCATGTGTTAATTTACATACATAAAATCATTAAGAGTGTTGAATGAAACTATATAAACGATACGTATGAAATGGCATTTTCTTTATTAAATTTCTGTTTAAGTAAAGAACTTCGAGACTAGTTTAATATTCAAAATAAAATAGATTCTATATATCCTTTATAATAGTAAAGAAAGTTGTATAAATATTTTGTCATAAATAACTTGAAATAACCTTTTTAATAATTATAACATTTTTATATTTATGTTTAAAAACAATTATCACATTCGTTTCATTTACAATTAAATTAATAAATAGTTTATTTTTCTCGCATTAATAAAAATAAGAAAAGTAATTTATTAAATATTCTGTTTAATTACAATGTAATTTTAATTGTTCGAACTAAATATGCTATAGAATTGTTGTTACTATTGTTTTAAGTTTTATTTTCAGTATAATATTTTTTATGTATAATAAAAATTTTATTATTGGAGTATTAATTCCTATTTATAAAAAATAATCAACATAAATTGATTATATATATATATATATATATATATATATATATATATATATAAATTGATTATAATATAAATCAATTTATATATATATATAAATTGATTATATATATATATATAATGTGTGTGTGTATGAGAGAGAGAAAATGTGTGTTTATGCATGTACATAAACAATTCATATTATTTTAAATTTTATCTCATCCGAATATCAAAAGAAAGTAGGACACTGTAGATCATACAGATCACATTGCTTCCAGGCCAACAAATTATTAAAAGTGATTACATACATGTAAATGTCTCAAGTTAACATGCAGCTCATCTCTTTGAAACCTTGTCATAGTCTTCCATAATAACATTTAATTTTATTTGTAATTATAACATTTTTTGCAATTTACAGAATGTTACCTTGATTCAAGATTTCTTTGTCCTTGTACGTTTAATATATATTATACATACCTATATATATATATATATATATATATATATATATATATATATATATATATATATATATAGAAACGAAAAGAATAAAATATATTTTATTAATATTTATATACAATTTAATATGCAATAAAAAATAATAATTTAGCTTCAACCTTATTTTTAATTATAGATTTGTCAAATTTAAAATATTTAATTGTAAAAAAAAACAATTTAAAACTTTATCTTTGGAATTAATATATGCATTAAATAAAATAGATAATTTTTACATAAGTTATTATTTTATAATTTATTTCGTTGGAAAAAGTTGATTTGTATTAGATTCTATAGGCACTGCATCACATGATAATTAAATCTTAATAAAATTTAGATAACATATTTTTTACTTTCATTATAACATTATAATTTTTACACATATTAAAATATTATTATTTCATTTTTATAATATCGGGTAAATAAACCGATATTATAATCTTACAGCATTTTTATTTTAATTTCTTGTATCAATATTAATAATGTATGATATATATATATATATATATATATATATATATATATATATATATATATAAACATTATAAACAAAAATACTTGGCATTTTTTTCAAAATTATATTAAAATAAGGCTTTTGAACATAATAACAAGGTTATTTAAAATTGACCATCTGTAAGGAAAAAGGCATTGACGTAATCTAATAATAAAACTGAAAAACGTATACCAAAGCAAAATAATTCAGAAACCATTTAAGTTCTTGTACATGACCTGGATTAATGTTGCATTATACATTATATATATATATATATATATATATATATATATATATATACATAACTAAAAAATAAATCATTAGTATTATATTATATAACACATTCTTTCATATTATTATTATTTCTTATAAAATCATATACAATATCATATTATTATTGTGTATAAAATATTTTTAATGATAATATAATATAAAAGTACTATCATTTATAGCATTTAAAATATATTTATTTATTTTTAATCACTTCAGTAGCGTATATTGGTAACATTTCCCGTTTTTTAATAAAATGAAATAAATTTCTGATAGCTCATATAAACAATACAGTAATTTACAATTGTCTCTTTTACTATTTTTGATAAAATATTCAAAAATAACATTATTACTCGATGTATAGTTCGTTGATTGAAACCAGAGAAAATGTGAAATTCAGTCGAAATTTTGATTTTTAGGGGTTGTTTTATCCCCATTGTAATTTTTCATTATAGTTTTACCATCTGTCAACACATTTAACATCGATTAACCGTACTGTGAACTGATTATTATAGTTGTCAGTTTTTATTAATTGATTTAAAAAGGGACATTATCATTTATCACCACATGCAACAATAATTGATTAAATGTATTACGGTACATAAATTAATTAGTTATTAATATCAATAATTATGAACCAAAAAAATAATATATCATTATAATCACTGTTTATTTTGTAATGATAATATAAAATTTTAAATATCCGAAGTAAAATACATTTTTACATAGAATAGTATTATTATTTCTTGTAATAATTTTACTAAGAATAATTTAAAATTGAAAAATATTGTTACGTGGAAAACTACAAATTTTTATTAATATATTAATGCTATAAGACCAAAAATTCAACAAATATTAATGAAAGTAAATTGAAAATGTTTACAGTAAAAACTCGACGATTGAAAATATTAATAAATTAATTCAAATAAATCGCTCATCTCTAAATCTACAAGATTTTCTAAAAGCGTTCAATAATCATTATTGGCAGAGCGCTGCGTTATAATATAAGTTTTATCTAGATTTTATAATTCAATGCTTTGACGATGATAGGACGACTATCGAAATGTACATCTACAAATCAAATGAAAAATAAGTAATTATTACATAAAATGTATGGTACTAAAAATGAGTAACCCATTTGTATTAAACTGAATTTGCTACAACAAAAAAATAAATAGTAAAAAAGATATTAATTTATTAAATTGATAAAAATTAATTAATATTTTTAATAAATGTATTTAAAATAAACTGAAATTATTAGCAATTGTATGACTTTATTATACATGATAATAATATTTATTACTTTAAATGAGACGTTAATATGCAGATTATATTATTAATATATAAAAAATAGCTGATGCATTAAAACAAAATATTAATAATATAAAAATAATGTTAATTATTTTTTTTATTAATATAGTCAAATGGTGACGAGAAATATGTAAGGTAATATAAATATTACATTTATAAAAATAAAATGTAATTATAAAATATAATGTTTGATTTTTATTTATACATTATATTATTTGAAATGTAATAAAAATATTATGAAAGACTACATATCACCATGTTTTCTTTGCATATATATTTTGGTTGAATTAAACTAATTAAGCGATTTAATGTTATAGTGAAAATATACAATATTTTTTTCTATTTATTTCTAGAAAACGGCTTACTCAGCTATGAAAATCCTAACTATCACCTAGATCCAGCGCGTTTAGACGATGCGCTCAATTCAAATTGCACAGACGACGATGCACTTTATGACGAACTTCTGTACCACGACTTAGACAGTGTACAGTGCAAATTGAAACAGACCGGTGTTGGTGCAGCACCACCTTCAACTGCAATGGGTCCTGGTAGTGGAGGTCCAGGCAGACGATCGTATGCACATCTCGACATCGGATCCATGGGTGTCGACGTAACAACTGGCCCAGTACTACAAGAAACAGGCACCACAGAAGACGGTTTCACGGACAACCGCAGGTTAGTTCTTTTATTGGTTGTTAATACAAATACAATACATCAGGTTTTACTACATCTGAAATATCATACATTGACTCTCCTCTGGTAACCTCCTTTTCATAATTTTACATTTTTTTCGTATCATGTATTACATATTCATAAAATAAAAATACAAGTGAAATCAATATTTAGTATATGAATGGTTCGGCAATTAGTTTTTTTTTTTTGTATAAAGAAACCGAATTCGAAGATTCTGTTTGTTTTATTTCAAATGTAAATAAATCAATAGAAACAATTTGAAAACAGTTTCGATTACGTATTAGACATATCAACCATAACGATTAACATCAAACTGTCTTTCGTTTTTATCTATATTCAAGACAGGTGCGAATTACAATTTGTTCTAACTGAAATTGATTTGTTACGGTTCATTCTATGGAATTGGAAAGTAAAATTGATTGTGAGCTCTGTTAATTATAAAAATTATCACGTAAAATCGCAATTAAAACAAATAATGAATCCGCATTTCTCTTGCAATTGTGAATCAATCGAAATAAACCAATGATCATTTTACAAATATTTCATTAATTAGTTAAAAAAAAATCTGTGATAATCTCATAAAAAATATTTTATAGATTTTTTTAATTGTATATCAATAATTATACTTATAAACCATAATAGTTATGAATAAAATAATGTGTATTAATTTTGTATCTAACAATTGCAATTTTGTATAATTCAGTTGTAGCTATCAAAAAATCTTATGATTCTCTCATCTTATAAACAATACATTAATAATGATTTTTTTAAATGTACTAAATAAAAAATTAGTAACTTCTTTTTTAACTGAAATATTTTTTCAATAAAACAGAAATTATATTTTATTTTTCAAATTAATTTCATTACTATAAGCAGTAATCGATCAAAAAATATAATATTACAAAATAAATATTTTAAGAAATAAAATCTCTCATTAATAAATATATTTTTATATATAATTTAAATATAAGGTTTCCAATAAACGCCCCGGAAGTTTAAATAGAAATAAAACAAAAAGTATTTAATTAATTAGTTATTTATTTTTTAGTTTTAAGCATATTTTATGGAATTAATGATAAAACACAATTTCATTCATATGATCATCACGACTTGATTTGACATAGTGCATTCGTTTAGTCCAATTTTAGTCACTATTTCACAAAATTGTGGTCCAATTTCATAAATAACTATGTTTATTTTTAATGCTTCTGTTGTTTGTGGTTTATCAAAATAAACCAATGATTTCACATAACCCCACAAAAAAATTCAATAGACTTTAATCACATGATCTTGGTGGCCAATTGATAAGTCCATTTCGTGAAATAATGGACTTATTAAACTTTTGTTTCAATAAGTTTATTGAAGTTTTTACAATTTCTAAGCGTTGTTGAAATATTAAACGTTCCATGATAATTTGCCAAACTATACTAAGTTGAAATGTCAAAATGAGCTTAAAAAAAGTCCAACATAGTTGCCACCAACTTTCAAAGTTCTAACTTTATTATTGGAAAACTTTATATTAACATTATTGTATTATTGCTGATTTATTGCAAAAAAATATTTAAATTTTATCAGGAATTTAATAATAATAAATTTTATTATTTTCCCTAATTTCCAACCCTTTGTCGTGTTACAAATTTGCAATCTGGTTGTGAAAAGTAATTACCTCTGTATTTAAATTGTTGTATGAAAAATAATTATATTTTTAATTAATATTCTTATCAACTTATCATTTTTCATTTCGCAGTAGGAGTTTAAAAATATTTGTTATAAAAAATAGCATGGAAAACAATTAACGAACAAAGAAAGAAAACGGAGAATTAAAATGAAAATAAATAAATTTATTCAAACGAATGAAATATATTAACTGTTTTCTGACAACTTAGTTACAAAATGAAAATCAATATTATAATTCAGTCAATACCAAAATGATCTGTCTTTCAGTTCGACCCCATTAAATAATATTTGACCGCATTAAATAATTTCAGGAAGCGAAATATAATTTATCTGCTATGATAATTACAAATTAACGATACGTATTCGTGATATGTTTCATATATTTATCTTTGAATGACAGTTATAAATCCACACACTTCGGTCACAGACCACCGACGAATCTGCACAATTGATATGTTTGCGTACGTTTCAACAATAATGTATGTTGAATTGCACACAATAATTGTGCATGTTCCGTTTCACGTAAATAATTGTATGACAGATGGACACGATTTGACCTAAGTTCAATTGTGTTCATATAAAACAATAGTTAGTCCTCTCACTGACCCATATAAATACTCGTTAAAAAATACGACGAAATTTACCTTAGAGGTAAACACGCTGTTTATTAAAAATCGTATTCCATAATATTAATCGTTATTATAATAAATATTCATGTATTCAATTTGACTCACAAATTACATAACGTTAAAATATATTAATCGTTTAAATCCGCGATGTTTTAATTAGTTTCGAAAATTATACATGTTTATTTTTTTAATGAATTTTTCGACCATGAGTAGTATATTTTAATTTTGTATAATAAGTGATTATCATACAGGATATATATATATATATATATATATATATATATATATATATATATATATACATAATATAAATTAAAAATATTTTAATAGATTAGAAATGTGTAACCTTTTACTGACTTATTTATTTCGATATTTAAGTAAATCTGAACTTTATAGTTTACTATAGTTCACTCAGTATTTCTTAAATATCTAAAAATAATATATTTGTATTTTTTAAAATTGGTTGTAAACTGTAATTTTTTATATTTTTTCTTTGTTCTATTTATTAATACCAGTAATTAATCTTATAATATATTTATTTAAAAGCATTGCGAACAATATTTTCTAATTTCATTATTGGAAGTATGCATTGAAAGTAAAATTAATAAACGTTTGAAAATAGTGTGCATTCAAAATTTATTTTCTTTTAACTTTTTTAGATAAAAATGTACACAAATTAAAAAACAATGTGAGACTTATAAAAAAAATTATGTGTCAATTAGTATTTTCGAATTTTGGTTTAGATTTCGAAATAGTGATTTTGTTATGGAAAATAAAGAATACCGTGGATAATAAAAAAATACAAATTTGATTTTTACAAGCGTTATAGGATGATAATTCAACTTAATCGATTAATAATCTTATAAAATCATTAGGGGGTAATCAGTTTATTGTTTCTTGATGTTTGTAAATCATAGTAAAGATACGCAAAAGAAATACAACAGATCCCACATGAATTACATATTGACCCGTTTTAACATTTGCATTGTGTTGTTTTCCATACAAACAAAAATGTATCAAATTATAACAGGCGATAAAAAGTAGGTACATTTAAAAAATGGGATAGACTATACCAATTATCTCGATTAACACCAAATCAAAATATCCACGCTATAAAGACTTTATTGTGTTTGTGGTGAGACTGAAAAAAAGGTCTTAAGTTTTATTATTATGAGCTGTTGTTACCGCATAAAACAGTCAACAAGTATACAAATTGAAAGAAACATCGGACGAAAAACTACTTTTAATAGCCAGTAAATGACGCAATATTATCCTGCTCCATAACAATGCCAAGCCGCATGATGCTAATGCGACCAAAGGCACATTATTAGAATTCGAATTGAAAGTCCTTTCCCACCCCATGTACTAACCACACATTACGCCTTCCGACTACCATCTATTTAAATCGATGTGCTTAGAGAATGCATACTTCCAAAATTTCAAAGTAGTATGAAAATGGATAATTGTATTGCTTCAAAACTCAAGTCTTCCCTTCGATATATTCCACCTTTGAATATAAATATAGATAAAGGTCTTAAAAATGAAATTAAATATTTTTATTGACTTTATGTTTAAAATGTATTCCAAATCAATAAATATTTTTATCAAAAAAAATCTTTATTTTTAATACATACTACTATACTAATAATTTGTAATATTGTTAAACTGAATTAAAAAAAAAATATATATTTTTTTTAAAAAGTAAAAATAAAATTGCAAGAGTTTTAAATTACTATTTTTACACTTTTTTAAAAAAATAACATTATTTTTATAATTTAAAGGATAATAAATCACAGTATTGTAAATAAAACATAAATTTAAATAAATATTCACTCCGGTATCCATTTTTTCCCAAAACGATCGCAAAAGATAGAAAATTCCAGATAATATTATTTTCAAGGTGTTAGAAAAAATTGCTTATAAATGATAGAAATATTTGCATGTTATTAAAATAACATATTGAAAATGCTTGTAAAAATGTTATAAAATTATGATACATTTAGTAATAGTTCAACAATTAGCTATTTACCTGTTACTACTTTAATATAATTTTAAAACATGCATCTGAAAATTTTAAATCAAATACAAGACAATTTTTGTGGAAATTCAATTCTAATAAATTAATAATAAATATTATTTTTTTAATTTAGTTTTTAAATTGTGTACAATTATATATATACATATATATATATATATATATATATATATATATATATATATATATATATATATATATATATAAACCTTAATTGCATCTTAAATTTTGAATAAATATCTATTGTATTAATGCGAATAAAATAAAATTACAAACACGTTTCACAAGGAACACAGAAATTATTCATTTTTAATATGTGTTTTCATAAAAGAACACATTTCTTTTAAATTACAAAAATTTTCATGGCCATGTTTTTCTTAACAGATGTGCTTAAGAAGGAGAAAAAAACCTTCAAACAAAATTACCAGTTAAAGTGTTCATATATGATAATATAAGCTGTTTAGATTGATATTAAGATTTAAATATGTAAATGAACGTTTCACAATATTCAGGTATGTAGTTAAATATGTAAATGAGTATTAAGATAAATTTCAGTGATGACAATTCATTTCATTTCGATATATACGAATTAGAGCAGAACGTTACGTGCACTATTCACGCTTTACATCACTATGTAGGAAAAAAAATACTATTTACGTGTGAAAAAGTCAGACAAATCTCACTTGACTTCCAAACATCTACAAAACCAAGGTCAATTTCTCTAAATGTATTCATTTTTTTTTCTTTAACCACGATATTAGAGCATTCATTGTAGTTGGCTCATTGTTTATTTTGTAATCAATTAATTGCAATCTAAATGCGTTTAATAACTGTATGTTTAAAAAGTATACTTATTGGCAATTTATTTAGCACTGTACACAAATAATAATGTATTTTTTTAATTAATCTTTTTAAATACATATTCATAATATCAAATATAATAATCATGTGTACTTTTAAATTTATATATTTCAAGTTTAACTAAATTACAAATTTACATGTAAATTTACATTATGTGGAGTCATCCAAATGTGACGACTAGATTTCTGTTTTATTAAAAAGAAACAGAAAAAACTATACACGTGTTTCCCTATACACCACCTTATACACATATTTCTTTTTAATAAAACACAAATCTAGGCGTCACATTTGGATAACGCTGTGTGTGTGTGTGTGTGTGTATATATATATATATATATATATATATATATATATATATATATATATATATACATACACTTAAGGTATGTTAATATTTACAATTAAGTGTTTTAATTATTTTATTTGAAACATAAAAATCAATTGATCTAATTTTTATTTATTTATTTATATAGGGTTTTCCAATGAGTACTTCAAAAGTTTAAATGGAAATAAAACAAAAAATATTTAATAAATTAGTTATTTATTTTTAAGCTTATTCTATGACATTAATGATGAAACACAATTTCACTTTAGTCCATTTTTTAATCACTCCTTCACATAATTGTAGTCCAATTTCATGAATTACTCGTTCAATGTTTATTTTTAATGCTTCTGTTGTTTGTGGTTTATCAGCATAAACCAATGATTTCACATAACCCCACAGAAAATATTCCAATGGATTTAGATCACATAATCTCGATGGCCAATTGATAGATCCATTTCTTAAAATAATAGACTCATTAAACTTTTGTTTCAATAAATCTATTGAAGTTTTTACAATTTCTAAGCATTATTGAAGTGTTAAACGTTCCATGACAATTTGCCAAACTATACTGAGTTGAAATGTCAAAACAAGCTTTAAGAAAATTCAAAGCTGGCTGCCACCAGTTGTCAAAGTTCCAACATTCTTATTGGAAAACTCCTTATATAATTAAACGCATCGTACAAATCAAATTCATAATGAAATACATTTCAGTTTGTTGAGTACCTGAGAATCAATTAATGCATTTTATGCCACAGTAATCATTTAGTTATACATATTTTGAGTGATTATTTAATTAAAAATATATGTAAATATGTTTCTTTATCGTAGAAAAGATCGTTAAATATAACATGTATACATATAACAGCTGTGACATGTTGCTCACTGTTTTAACTTTTTTAAAATAATAATAATAAACGCAACTATTACTGAGAAAAGTTAAAGATATTACGAAGGGATATTCAGAAACGAAAACAATACATAGCTCTACAGTTATTTTGGATCACGGTACGCGCAACCACACACTGCAGTATAAATACAAAAACTGATCCAACAATTCAATAAAGAACTTTTGTATATATACTACAATATATAACAGACTCTGATTCCTATCATTTTTCGGACAAAAAGTCTTTGTAGACATTTCACAATTGAACATTATTAAATTGAAAATATCGATACAGGATTAAATTAAAATTTTAATAAGTGATTTCGATTATTTTATAATGTAATGCTCTGATGATGATAACATTGCCATCTAAATACGCATCTGCTTATAAACAAAAAAAGTGAGCAATAAATAATTATTAAACACTTTTCAGTATTTTGTGGTGTTATAGTGGTCATTCTATTGTATAGAAGAAAATTCACTGTAGTTCTAAAACAAATAGTAATTTAACATTATTAACACTAAACCTACCGATACTTCATGTATACCTATTCCTACCACAGCGGGTCAAATGACCCGTCTTTAAAATGTTATATATATTACTATGTATAGCGAAAAATATATCATTTAGCACAATTTGGTACATGAATAAAACATTTTTTTTCAAATAACGATTCAAAATTGTTTATTTATTTATAAAACCTATTTGGCACCTTTTTCGCATTTGCACACGAGAATCCGAACTTGAATTTGTTGACGTTTTCTGTATAATTTCTTTTTCTTCCTGTTGCTCATGTTGAAAATCTTCGGCAAGTTCTTCAGCTAATTGGAATAAAAATTGTTGTCTAGAAATTTTTTCGTCGGTTGTTTCTCTGTATAAAACCTACGAGTTGATTCCAGCCAGGTCAAGAGTATTGAAGAAAATCTGCGCAGGCCATCTGTGCGATTTCGATTTCACGGAGTATTTTCTTGCCATTTGATCCGTCATGTCTACACCGTATTTAGTATTATTGTAGAATCTGATCGTTTCAGGTATACGCTTACCGTTTTTTTCGATGCTTATAGATTTATGCTTTGAGCTTAGTAGAAGCACTTTTTTGTTTGACTAACGAATTGTCCAAGCGGAGATGAAGCTCCTCTGTTTTCATCCTTTCCCAAATATGGAAATCCATTTGTAATGTATTTGGTGCTGACGTCATATGCTAGCCAGAATTTGATACCAAACTTATCCGGTTTGTTCGGCATATATTGCGTAAACCTACATCTCTCTTTGGTTGGGAAAAGCTGTTCATCGATAGTTACATGTTCCCCAGGCTTGTAACAATTTTGGCTATTCTCGATGAATTTGTACCATACTTCAGAGATTAAATCAAATTTATCTGTTTGTAAACGCTGGCTTCGTTGACTTTTTTATCGCTCGCTTGGAGTAGAGTGAAATTCGCTATTCATTCGTCAGCCAACAACAAATATAACGCAATACAGCAAAATATATGATGGAATAGCAAAAATGTATAATGCAATGGTTTTGTATCACAACCACACATACAAATCTTCATGATATCATATGAATCTTTGCACGGGTCAAATGACCCGTTGCGGTAGTTAAGGCAGATTACATATATTTCTCGGTAAAAAAAAATAACGAGAGAAAAATGCATTGTATGTAAATTATATTAAAAGTCATAAAGTGAATTAGCGATGTGATAACGCTTTATGTGAGAAATTTTGAAAAAAAGTTTAAAAAGGGTCATTTGACCCATCGTGGTAGGTTTAGTGTTAAATCTTTTGCTCATGAGTGTTAATACGTCGATTGTGAAAATAATCAATAAAGCTTTGGCATACTGGTCGCCCATCGCGAATAAATGAAAACATATTTCATTTTATTTAAATTTTGTATAATTATTCAATTAAATAGAAAATATTGTCAAAAATATAATAATTTATTTAAATTTCAACCCAAGAAAAATAATTGACACATTTTTTTAAAAAAAATACACATATAGAAATAATATAAACTATACTCATGTTTCTTTTTAATAAAACACAAATCTAGACGTCACATTTGGATGACCCTATATTAAATGCGTAATAATAAATATTTTTTTTAAAAAAAAGAAATCATCAGTTCATTTTGCATCTATTTTAAAAAGTATACTTGTGACATTTAAATTAAAATAATAAATTATTTTCAAATTACTATAATTTAAATATTTCCCATTAAACATTTTGTTAAAAATTAAATCATGTTTTTAAAAAATCTTTATTGTGTTATATTTTTATTATTATATTTTTGAATTTCTGTTATTGTTTATATTATATATATATATATATATATATATATATATATATATATATATATGCCTAAAAAAATATTAAATAAAAAATTAATAAGATTTTCATTGAAAAAATTAATATAAATATTCTTGTATTTTTCAAGTTTAATAATATATATATATATATATATATATATATATATATATATATATATATATGCATGTATATAAAACGTATACATGTAGAAAATAAAAGTATAAAAATCGTGTATAGTATTGAGCTGAAAATCCGACAGTATGTATAGCCTCAATACAAATATCAAAGAAAGTAATATCCCGTAGTCAGTTTACGAAGAAAAGCCGGAGGAGTTCTCATTGAATAAACATGGACAGGGATTCTGAGAGTTGATAAGGGTAGTTTGACCACTTCACCCTAACATATACCGATACATTCCTTAGTTCGATGCTCAATCAATCTTTGAGCGGTGTAGATTGAAGGGTGCAAATGCGCCGCAATTTTAAGGGCCGGTCACTTGAGTATACGTCAGGTCAATTTAGACTTGCTTTGAAAGACTGAACCTTAGGGTTGAAGTGTCGGTGTGTTTATGTCGTGACCGACATCCACTCATTTTATATCGACGTAAGATTATTTTAATCTGTACGTCTATACTGTTTTAGTTATTTAAAACACACACTTTAACAAATTGTATGTAATTTATTTCAGTTAATGGAATGGGCTCGTATACTGTTTGAACATCTTACAGATGTATGTACATAGATAGCGCAGATACGATTTTATTAATAAATAGAATTACTTTTAACTGTTTCAAATTCCTTACAAAATGTTATTACTTTTAACATAATGACTATTTTACATACTCATAATTTTAATTGATTTATTTGATTTTAATCAAATAATTTCCACTTTTCTATCCGTATTAATATCATTAAAAAGACACGACGAAAAACTGAACTTAATCCGTATTTAATTAATAATTTTATATTTTTAAAAGCGATAATACTCTATATACAAATTATCATTATACGTCAAAGGTTTATATTTCAGATTTAATATAAAACGTGATGTAAAGGAAAACAAATTATACTGCAATCCAGTTATCAATTTTCAATTATTTGGTTCATTGGAGCTTTAATGATTGGCATAATTTTAATTAGAAATCTGACCTCAACCAATATAGATATTATTATCGAATTTGTTTCTGTTATTAATTTAATCAATATATATTTTTTCAAATATTTGTTAAAATATATATAGAGAGAAAGGAAGAGAGTTTGAGAGAGAAGGTAATAATAAACTGAATCGAATCATTGATTAAGAATGATACAATAAATGCAAATACAAAACTTGTAAACAATATCGTATTTACTACTACAATAGTTATTTATTTCGACAGAAAGGGGAGTTGCAGTGTCTGCTGTTAAACATCATTTAACTCTTGTCGTTTCACTTGTAATATTTCACTGCATTCGAAGACAATTAACAGGCCGTGACAACTTGAATGTAATAACATGGTGCTTGATAGTTAACGTAAATTGCTACATTATTGGATGGCACTTACAAATAGTTGTTTATTTCATCCCTTACAACAACTCTTTGTATAAACATTTGTCTACTATTCATAAACATATATAACTATAGGTATATATATATATATATATATATATATATATATATATATATATACATACACTCATTGGTTCAATTGAATTTTTAAATCGTTATATTGATTTAACGATTAATTTAAAAAAAAGGGTTTTTGTACTATTTTTATGTACAAATACATTCACTAAATTTGATTTAACAATATGAATCTGTATAATATTTGATTTTTTTATCATTTCTTGGTACTATTAATCGATTTTTTATATTTACATTAAAATATCATATTTTAGATACTTTTATAACAGAAACAAATAAAATTATCTAAAGATGGTTAAACCAGGTATAAAAATATTTCATTAAGGGGTTATACGCAGTTAGAAATTTCAAAAAATCGATTTTTTTTTTTGCATTTTCGGAATGCACATATATTTGAGTATATTCTCTGAAAATTTGAAGTAAATCCGATAAATATTTATTATACCATGTAAGTTGAAAAAAAATTTTTTTAACTATGTGTAAACTTACTTCCGAAACTTCAAACACGTTTATCTCAAAACGGTGTTTTCATAGTCGGTGATCTCGATATCTAAGAAATGGCTGAACCGATCGGTCTCAAATTTTCACACAATCTTCTCAAATATATTCCTCAGGTATTGAACGAAGGAATAAGGTTTACAAAAATTATTACTATTTTTTTTAAACAATTTGGAGCGAAAATTTTAGTAAAAAACTAAAAATTTTTTTCAAGTAGACGCCATTTTGTCAAAAATGAAAATTTTTATTATTCCTTCGTTCAATACCTGCATTAATCTATCCTTTAAAAGAATTGACCACATTTTTTGATTTCGGATAATCCAAACCGCCGATATGGAGATCACCGCCAAACGCCTTTTTTTGGAGGTCGTTCGGGACATCGTCTGCACGAGCGGTGCACTTCAATATTTTTTTATGATCGACATGTTATTTTATTCTTGAAAGTAGGATCTATTCAAATAACCATAATTTGTAATTGCAAAATAAATATTGTTTCTAAAAAAAATTCCTAAAAAAACGTCGTTTTTGCGCCTTGCAACTGCGTATAACCCCTTAATGTAATAATCACAAAAATAATCGTAAATATATTTAACGAAGACACCAACACAAAAATTAAAACCAAAACTAGATATAATATGTTTTACCCATAAATATATATATATATATATATATATATATATATATATATATATATATATATATATATTTCTTGAACATTTTAAGTCTACTCCATTCCTTGTTTTCATAACTCTGTGTTTATTTTATATATCTTCGTTTTTAGTTATTTTTATTATAAGAGATTTAAATACCTATTTTACAAACAATCCTAACGAAAAGTTGTAATGGTAAAAATTTTTACAATTCAAAAATTATATATATATATATATATATATATATATATATATATAACATTCGTATGTATATTTCTGTATTTGTATGGTGAGTGCCGGTTTGTATGTAGATATGTGTAAAAATAAAGTACTGAAAATGGTTCTACGCTACAGTCAAGAGCATAAGTACAGACGTCTTGAGCCTTGTCACAACTCACAACTTTACGAGCGTAAATACCAACATATTATCCCCTAACCTTTGAGAACCAGGGTGAAAAATAACTCATAAAGCCCATCTAGACTCTTGCGTACTGTAATGCAAACACTACACAAGTATTTGTTAAACCAACGAAGTAGAATCAAATTCTAGAATGGAAATTTAAACAGAAATCTCAAAATGTCTTTAGTAAACATACGGATAACAAATATTTATATGTACTTACGTGTATATATATATATATATATATATATATATATATATATATATATATATATATATATATATATATATATATATATATATATATATATATATATATATATATATATATTATTTTGTATATAATATTTAGTTTACAATAAATACATTAAGTAAAATAAATAAATATTCGTTCCATATCTACTTGTATATTAAACGAAAAATTATTAACAAATTTATAGAAAAATATATAGGCAGTATATAATTTTGGATTTTCTTCATTGAAATTATTATTAGCTGGAAGATAATTTGTTCTCTCTTATTCTTGTTACTGTTATGTTATTTAATTATTTTCCAATACAACTTATAAAAATATACTAATACTATTTTCAATATTTTTTTCGTTTATTTTTTCGTTTGTAACATTTAAAAAAAAATAGCAAAAATATTTAACAAAGTTATTGTAACTAATACTAATTTGATTTTAATACAACTATATAAATTTTTAATAAAAACTTACAATTATCTCTATAATTGTGTGTATTATAATATATATATATATATATATATATATATATATATATATATATATATATATAATATGTTTGTGTAAAAAGGAAAAAGTAAGAAAAATGTATTTTTTAACAAAATATTCAATTTTATTAATTTTTGACAATATTGTTATGAAAATATTTTTAATTAATATTTTTGTTATTTGTAAACTATAAATATTAGTTCTTTTTTAGAATAATCATTCCTATTTTATTAAGTTCTTAAAAATATTTACTTATGACAAATAATATTTTTATATTAACAGAACAATTTTTTTGTACTTTTATATATTTGTTAGAAAATACAAATTAATATTTTTTATTTCTTTCTCGAGATGGAGGTTTAAAAAAATAGTAACTTCTAGTAAATTTTCAATATTATTTTTGATTTATATATATATGTATATATATATATTTATATATATATATATATATATATATATATATATATATATGTATATGGCTTTTCGTCCAGTAGTGGGTTGATCAATATGATATGATGATTGTGATATATATATATATATATATATATATATATATATATGTGTGTGTGTATGTGTGTGTATACATATTATACATACATACATACACATACACACATGCACACACACACACACACATATATATATATATATATATATATATATATATATATATATATATATATATATATATATATATATATATATCATATAAATGCATTTATAGTTCCGAGATAATTGTAATATAAAGATATATAATTGCTTGTTTTAATTAAATAATTATTATGTAACGTCATACATTATTCAAATTAAATTTGGTAAAAAAATAATCTTTTGTATATTTTACATTAAATTATTTGAATAAATAATAGGAAGATTTAATATAATTGAATATGTATATGATTTAATGGCATGCATAAGCATGTTATAAATATTAATGACGAATTACCATAAACGTAATACTATATCAAAATTAAAATCGTAATAGAATATATATGAAATCAGTACTCTGGTACAAAACGAGCTATTCAGTGAACAAGCAGTGCTGTATTTTTCTGTGACTTTTTCAGAACGACGAGTACGTTCGTAATTGGACTAAATAAAGCGTTAATAAAGATATAAAACTCTACATACCCAGTCGCATTCGCTTAATCTCGTTGCTATAATCCGCCAAGTCATAAAAAGCTATGCTCATATACGGCTAGCTTAGCGTGTTCACATATAGTTTACGGGTCCTCATGCGTAAAATGTCAATGAATTACGCCCGATGACACATCGTACTCAAGGTGTCGACTCGCTAAGGGACGTGCGTCAGTTATTTTATCGAAAGGGTAATCATAGAAACGAATTTCTACATAAACTTTTCGTTTATTAACATACATTTTTTTAAATCAAAGATTAAAAACCGTATATTCAGTTTCTTCATAAATATATAAGTTTATATACTCACACACAACATATATACATATATATATATATATATATAAATAATATGTACGTAGTATATAACCATAGTATTTTCCCACATAATATAATATATACATAAATAAGTATCCACATAATGACAACCCGCGTGCTAATTTTAATAGAAAATAATGTGTGGGTTCAAAATAATAAAGTTCAATTGAAAATTTTTTCTCGGGAAAAATCCCTCACGTGACAAAATAATTAATTTTGTAAAAGCGACAATATTTATATACATATTAACGTCAGAGTAGTTTGTATAATATTAATATATAACTTTTAAACGAAACAAATACTAAGAGAAAGAAGTTAAATTATCTCTAATGAATATAGTTAGTATTAAAACAAACTTTCTCAACTGGACTTTATAATTAAACTAGAAAATAGAAGTTTTCAATTAATACAGGATCTGATAATAGTGATTACAACTCGTATAAATAAAACGTTATAAAAATTAACTAATACATAATTTTGTATAGTTGAGAATTATTTTCAAATAATATTATTTATTGTACCAAAAATTGATCTCAATTCTCAAAGTAAAACTGACCTGTAATTCAATTAATGTGTATGTAAAGTATTTAATTATTTAACAACTAGAATACTACTTAGTACCATAGTAATTTATGTTTTTGAACTAAATTAAACTGATATATTCACATCTCTCTGTGAGAAAAAAACTGTTCATAAAAAATCCTAAAATGTATTTTAAATATATTAGTACTCTCTAGACATTCTATTGTACTTTTCTATTATCATATGTTTAAATTAAGACCTTTATTTTGAATGCATGTCTCTAATACATTGCGATATATTATTTTGAAACGTGATATATATTTTTAAGCTTTCTTTTTTTTCAAGATTCAAGAAAGTTTTATTGCTCTAATTTTGTTGTACATGAATTTGTTATGTATAATAAAAATTGTATGAAATAAGCTGTTCTATATAAAATATAATGTAGCTGTATAATAAAATTGTTAGTTGTTAGCTGAAATTGTCTTTAGATTTGTTATTGTTTATGTATTTTTATTTTAGGAAAAATTTTCAAAAAAACTATGAGTTTGAAAAAGAAAAGCTTTCTTAAGAATTTGCTTTCTTAAGAATTTTTCTACTTTTATAGTACAGTTTCTTATAATTTTTAACATTTTTTTTTGCAATACCTGAAAATATATTCTTATACTTTACAATTTTTATTATTTCCTTTATTGTTCATGACGCTTTACTTTTGTATTTGTAATTTGCAATTTGTAAAAAAATATATCAATATAATGGTTAAGTACAAATTATGAAATATGAACAAAATACTATTTAAAATGTTGAACAATAACTAACGTCACTAATAAATGACTTGACTACAAAAGAAATCACTGCTTCACATCAATTATTCACAATTTCATAAATATAGTAAATATTATAATTATTTGTAAATCTATGGTATCATGAAGTATTTCATGATAATAGTTCTTCCTTAATAAAACAACGAAAAGTCTTCTATAAGCCACTAATATCCATACAGCATAAAAAAATATTAAATAAATATTTCTTGAATTAAAATAAACTGAAATATAGATGATGTTTGATTGTATTGTTTTAAATTTATTAGTGATGCATAAAATATAAAAAATACTCAATCTTTTTTTATTTACATTATATAGGGTTTTCCAATAAGTGCTTCAGAAGTTTAAATAGAAATAAGACAAAATATATTTAATTGTTATTTATTTTTAAGAATCTTCTATGGCATTAATGATTGAATACAATTTCACTTATATGAATACAGCGACTTCGCTTGACATAGTGTATTCATTTAGTCCAATTTTTAGTCACTCTTTCAAATAATTCTGACTCAATTTCATGAATTACAAGTTCAATGTTCAGTTTTAATGCTTCTGTTGTTTGTCATTTATCAGCATAAACCAATGATTCCACATAACCTCACAGTTAAATCACATAATCTTGGTGGCCAATTGATGGGTCCATTTCGTGAAATAATGGACTCATTAAACTTTTGTTTCAATAAGTCTATTAATGTGTTTACATTTTCTAAGCGTTGTTGAAGTGTTACACATTTTGCCAAACTATACTGAGTTGAAATATCAAAATAAGTTTGAAAAAAAATTCAAACATGACTGCCACCAGTTGTCATAGTTCTGACATGCTTATTTAAAAAACCTATATTAACATGCTAAATACTTTCCAAGTAGTAAATGTATTTAGTCATGAAATTTATTGATAAAGTATTTTTTAATTGAAAATTATTCCCTATAAACGAATTATATTTTCTGCGAAAATGAATGAATACTTCACATTTAATATTGATTATTTTTCAGTTAATTTACGTGTTATCAAACATTCAAATGAAAACTATTTATAAACATACATACAAGTGTATGTATAACATTTGTCTTACTATTGTATCACACTGATTAACGATTCATAAAACCGTTTTTTACCAGTAATTCAAGATAGCAATCTAATAAATATTATAATACTTTATTATTACTTCAATATATCATTTACATCCAGCGTATCCATTCAATCAACATGAAAACTCGAAAAGGAAAAAGTACCTATATGTTTTTCACATTTTCCTAGAAAAGAAGAATTAAATAAAGAACGAATATAAACGAAGATTGCTCTATGAATATTTGATGGGCTTGTGTTCATTTCGCAGCAAAGTCATTTGTTCGCGGAAAATATATGGCGTCAGACTTGGTCGACATTGCTATCCACATGAGTCACACAAACAGGCATCAACTGTAGGCCTCCGTCGCGACGTCAATCTACTTATAGCGAAATGCTAGAGTTGCAATGTCATTGTTGCACTCTATTTTTGCTTCATTGATTCTTTATATTATTTCAAAAAAAAGTGTTTTTTTTGATTCTTTATTGATTTATTTAAATATGTGTAATCATCTTGATTTATTAAATGTTGTTACAGATATTTTAATAATAGAAAGTTAATGCTTTTGTCAATATCCAATATATTTTTCTTATCACTATATCAGTGATTAGTTTGAAACTTTTTTAATTGCTTGTTGTGGAAAAACATTATCAGTACTATAGTAACAAAATATTTATATTAATTAAAAAATATTTTAACTTAATTCATTAATATTTAAAAAAACTATTTTTTTTAAAAAAAATATTATAATTCATTAAATTAAAAAACATAAACATACTACAATTTGACATTTTATAAATATTACAATAATTTAAATACCAATGTTTAGAATAAATTTCAAATCAATTTCACTTAAAATCAAATTATGATTCTTTAATGAAGCCTGTTATTTTAATAATACTCACTTGTGACAGCAATTTGTTGGGAAAATTGCAATAATAAATAATTGATTGCTTTGGTTAATTACATTTCTTAATATATATTTCTTTATTTTGATAAGAGGAGATGTTCAAAATCGATTAGTAAATTGGGAGATAGGTAAAGTACATGATTAATTATAAAACTGTCATTAAAAAATAATTTCTTTTATTTTAAAAAATCTAATGTGTATATATATATATATACATTTGGATGACTATATATATATATATATATATATATATATATATATATATATATATATATATATATATATATGAAATATATATATATAGAGAGAGAGAGAGAGATAAAACGGAAGTGTTTAGATATACATTTACTAGTCTTTATTATCTTTCATTCTCATTTGAACCATCCTATATATATATATATATATATATATATATATATATATATATATATATATATATTGAGTATTAGATTTTTTTTTAAAAAAGTATATTAAAATTTGAAAATGTTCTGTTCAAAATAAAAAAAAAAAAACATAGAGATCATTGTAACACAAAGCAAAATACAGTAGAATGGAGTGGAAGTCCGAGAGTGTCTGGCGGTGGTGGATTGGCACAATGACGCGTGTGATTTGGTCTCGTATGAGTTTTTGTGTGCGGGAATTGCTCTGAACAACAATGTATTTGATGGTTAATGACTCGAAAAGAGGACGAGAATGATATCGTAGTCGCTTTTCACATATTTTTGCTTCAACATTCTTGTTCGAACTAAGCCACCAACAAAGAAAGTTATTTTTTCTCTTTGAACACTCATTCTGCATTGTAATATTGTATATATATATATATATATATATATATATATATATATATATATATATATATATATATATATATATATATGTATATGTATATAATAATATTTAATTTACTTTTCAACTCTCTAAATTATTTACATAGTATATTTTTTTAAAAAAATATTTAAAACATTACTTACAAACTTTGTAATAATATTTTATTTCTAATATACTTTAGAAGAATAATAAATTATTTAAACCTCACTTTTGAAAAAAGTTTGATTTTTTTTTAAAAAAAAATAATACATTTTCCAAAAGTGAAGTTTAAATAATTTATTAAAACAATTAATAAATTATTTAAACCTTATTGATTAATTTATATTTATTAAAACAATTATTAAATTTATTTAATAAATTATTTAAACCTCACTTTTGGAAAAAGTTTGATTTTTTTTCAAAAAATAATACATTTTCGATTAATAAATACTTTTTCTTCTCTCTAATAATATTTTCACATGAAATATGTTCGAAAATTTTTCAGGACAGATTTAAAAAAATATATTAAGTAATTTATTTGTATTATTTATTATTTAAATCATAATTATCCTACAACACTACGCTTATTAATTTGATTGTCAAAATATTTATAAACATGCTTTAACAAACGTCTAGTAAATTGGTTATAATTTTATCAAACACTTACGTTTAATTTTAATTTTAATTTAGAGAACAAAGTAGATTTTCTGATATATGTACCTATTGTATTTAACTTTTTAATTAAGGATCTTTCCAGTAATATCAATAAAATTATATATAAAATGACAGATTCTTATTACCTTTTTTTTAAGTTTATCAGTAATTAAAAGCTATTTAATAACATTCTTATCTAATAATAGTACTAAAATATAATAAAATAATAGAATAGTAATTCAAGTATCCTTTATGAAAAAACAAAATTAAATTACATATTTTTAGAAAAGAAATAATAAAAACCAGGACCTGTTTAAATGTCAAAGATTTACTAACAATAATCAGTTTGTATATTCTATAAAGACAACTAAACACTTTTCCTATTACTTTATAAAAAATCTTCGAATTAATTTTATTAACTCTTTAATTTCAATCGACGTTCAAAGACATTCAGGAAAAACATTACTTTAGGCGTTTGGCAGAATCATTCCAACTAGTTATTTATTATTTCAACATAAACAATTCTGTAACAAAATTAAATTAAATAAAGATAAGAATTCCTTATTTTTAGACGTTTTTCAACTGAACAATATTTATTTTCTTGCCATACTTCAAATAATATTCGACACTCTTTTCTGGAATAAACTTTGTTTATTCTTCCTTTTACAATATTCAGTTTAAATAAATAATGATGAACAATCACAATAATTGACAAACCTCCTCAAAATATTATATTAATGTTGAGTTTGAAAAACAGACAAATCAAAATTAAGTAGTTTGCAATTTTTGAATTAACATCTTAACAGTCATTTTCCAATATCATTATAAAAAGACTCTGTTAATTTTTAAAATAATTTATTATAGTTTTCTACCATTTTTTACTTGTAAATTATTGAAATAACTCGATTCTTTGTAATTAATCTTATATTGAAAAATGTTCCTTTTTCATCTTGTAAATATAATTTATCGCTGTGATTTAAATTAATTTTTACAATTTTTTTTTATCAAATATCACGTTAAGCAACAAATATTAACACCTTAAAGATCAAAGACACAAATATGTGTCTCCATCTAATGAACGAACCAAAGTCATACATTTGTATCTTCATAAAAATTTTGGGAAAAAGACATGTTTATATTTATTTATCGTTGTATAGGGTCATCAAAATGTGACGCCTAGATTTGTGTTTTATTAAAAAAGCACAAAAGAAACTTTACACATGTTTCTCTATATACCACACTATACACATGTTTCTTTTTAATAAAACACAAATCTAAGCATCACATTTAAATGACTATATATATATATATATATATATATATATATATATATATATATATATATATATATATATATATTGTGCTAGTACTTTAAAAAAATATATTTTCATTTCTATAAAAAAATATACTGAGAAAGTATCGATTCACAAGGTGTTAACGCCTATTTTAATAATATTTTTACAAATAATGACAAAAAAGAAAAATCCATTTAAGCAACATTATCTTTAATAATACATACAGGCGCATAAACAAAATTAATATTATTAGTAACAAAATATTTTTTACATACTAGTTTATATATATATATATATATATATATATATATATACTAGTATGTAAAAATATTTTGTTTAATAATTTTAAATATTTATTTTTAAAGTTTATTTTAAAGTACAATTATATACATATATACATACATACACTCACACACATATATATATATATATATATATATATATATATATTTAAATCAAAATTAGAATATCATTATAGTTTATCATAAAGAATTCATATCTTTCGAATATCGCGTGAAAAATAATAAATTTATTCCAATTGAACATAAGTATCAAAACCTATTTTCGTTGAATATAAATCTTCTATTATTTCTCTCATAGTTCATACAAATGACCAATTTATTATAATGCATACGTAATATTTATATATTGTTATTTTAAATGGACATATTGAACACATATGACAACATATTGAACAATGTGAAATATTTATTTTCTAATTTAATATTATTTGATTGATCAATAGTTGTAACAAAATATGCATGTATTATACATTAATAATAAATAGTATATATTAATCTAATCTGACATATCAATCGATATCATCCATTTTATGGTATAAATATTGTAATAAGACATTCGAAGCTAGTTCTCCCTTGTTTGATGGTACAGCTGTATCCATAATTCACTTTAATATAACCACTATATCGATTTTCTTGCACCACTACAGAACTTGATAAAATGCACTTGCCTGCATACACAGATTCTGAAAGTAATGGATGTTTTTGAATGATCGTCTCAGTGTCTATACAGATTCACAAGTAATGTAAGTAATTATATACATATATATATATATATATATATATACATGCATACATACAGTTGTATTTAATAATTATTTCTTGTAGATATTAAAAAAAAATGGATTTAAGGGAAGAAATCTATTATTAATGTTTTTAATTAAATTTGAAAGTATTCAGACATTAATTATGTACTGATTTAAGAAGTATACAATTTTGAAATGGAAATATACATGTTTATTGATAATAATATAATACAGTGTAAGTTAACTAACTGTTCTGAAATCTGGCAAATCTCCAAAAAGCTAAAAATCAATATTATCAGTTGAAATAAACCTTATGAGAATGCGCGTGTCTTAAAATTATAATAAATTTCAAATGGCTTACGTATGTGTAAGAATATAAATCAATAAGTGTACAATAATCAGAAGAGAAATTAATTGATGGTATTTAAAAAAATATTGCATTAGAGTTGAAAAAAGAAAATTTAATTTATATTATTTAAAATTTAAATGTAAGTACAATTAAAAAATAGAAAAATAATATACATTTATATGAGATATCTTTGTGAATTAAAAAGTGATAATTCTTTTATCTTATATATTGCAATGTAAACCTTTTATTCAAATTATTGTATTGAAATCGAATATATATTACATTTTTTATATATAATAATGAAAAAAATTTTTTTTCGAAAATAAACACACCATAATAGTTTAAAAGTTTATCTACCAAAGAATAATAAATAATATTTTCTCTCTCTCTCTCTCTCTTTATATATATATATATATATATTTTTTCTTATAATAAAATTTGAATTTGTAATTCTGCATTTACTATAACTCTTAATTTGAAACAAACTCAATATTATCTTTTATACCATATATTTATACAATTTTAATT
>CP092088.1:21372506-21465006 GCA_029203775.1 Neoneuromus ignobilis | reverse complement strand
TTAATCAATAAATCAACTTTTAAAACTAAATAATGTACTATATAATTCTTCTAGTATTTTTTGTTGTTTAAAATAGAATTATATATATATATATATATATGAAGGTCGTTTGATAAGTATGGTAAATGTATTTATTGTTTAATTTAATTAAATTTTTCAATTTAGTTTTTCTTACTTTTTACCATACTTATCAAACGACCCTCGTATATGTGTGTATATATATATATATATATATATATATATATATATGTATGTATGTATGGATGGATGGATGTATGTATATATATATATTTATATATATATATATATATATATATATATATATATACCAATACATATTTTTTTGAAATTTATAATTGCAATAGCAACATGTTACATACACAAAAATAATTAATATAAAGATAAAAATAATTAAAAACCTGTGGAACCTGTTGCGACCATTTTCATAATGACACCTTTTATTTCATTAATAGTAACCAATCTACTCGTACATATCTTTACAGCATTTTTACATCATAACGCACATAAAGCAGTCATAATATAAGATTCATGGCTTTAATATCAACTTTATATTTAAACAGACTCTATTCAGTTGAAAATTGACATGAATGATTATAGAATTATGATAAAAGAATTGCCATCAAACTTTTGTAATTTGATTTTAAATGAAAACTTTTGTAAAACTTTTCCATTTTTTCTTCATTTTGTTACGTACAAAGAAAATAAAGAACAATACAGTATTTTACTTTACCGTGAACTTCGTACTTTTTGAATACTTTTCAGAAAATAATTTTAGGCTTTTACGTATGATCTTAAATTTATATATATATATATGTATATATATATATATATATATATATATATATATATATATGTATATGTATATGGGGGGGGGGGTATTTATATAAACGTTGTAATTTAATAGTATTTTTAATTTCTTCATTTAAAAATTCACATATGCAGAAATTTATATATATATATATATATATATATATATATATATATATATATATATATATATATATATGAAGATTCATATATTTTTTATAATTTTATTTTTCTCATTTTTTAAACTTATTTCATATCATGCTATTTGCATTGAAACTATTTGCAATATTATAAACTTTTTTCAACTTTTCAATGTTTTTGTCACATCAGTAAATTCATTAAACGGAAAAATCATTTATCAGTATTCCCATTTCTCATTGTACATTTAGCACGCATTGCATCCTACACAAAAATTAACTTTTCTTCATTGACATGTCTTATAAACACTTTCCGGTAATTATTTAATATTATAAAACCAGCCAATTATTTAGATGTGATCTCTGTAAAGTCACTAAAATAACTGCAATTCAAGATAATTCCGAATAAAGGAAACTTTACTATGTATAATTATTCGTTATTGTTAAGAAACATTGATATCTATTCATAAACATGAACAGTTTTTTTTTAATATATATATATATATATATATATATATATATATAGTTATATTTATATAAATATTTAAAATATACACTTCACGAGACTAAATAACAATGAGTTATCATAGATTATAATTAAATTCACTTACGTTAATCTCATTTAAATTTACTCTTGTTAAAATATCTTTTCACAGATTTTATCA
Source organism: Neoneuromus ignobilis (assembly GCA_029203775.1). Lineage (NCBI taxonomy): Eukaryota > Metazoa > Arthropoda > Insecta > Megaloptera > Corydalidae > Neoneuromus > Neoneuromus ignobilis. Next base: position 21,463,376 of record CP092088.1, on the reverse strand, counting down.
TAATTATCTCTCTAATGATACAGACAACGTTTATTATCCATTAAAATAAAATCATTTTTTTTAAGTTTTCCAACTCAATTTTTCTAATATTTGTTTTACTTCTAAGTATATTTAACGAAAAAGTGCTATAATTATTTTTCAAATTTATTCTGGATGGTTTTTATTATATTTGTTATATATTTGGTTATATATAACAAATTATAAAAAAAGAGCTAAAATATTACAACAATATATTTTATTCATATTTATTTTTTCCGTGTGTCTTTATAACTCATGATAAATTTGAATTTATTTTATTTCTGCTTCAAGACTCCAAAACATTTAAAAAAATAAAATACCATAAATCTAAATATTATATAAAAGACTACATATATATATATATATATATATATATATATATATATATATATATATATATATATATATACTCGTATATATATTAACGACCCGTTGGTAGAGATAGGTTTATATCAATTCTTGGTATATCTAGTGTTAAAAATGTTTCGTTTAGACTTCCATATTATTGTTTTTCTTTTTCAATTAGTTAAGAAAGTTTTTTTTTCAAAGTTATTTTTGTATATATATATATATATATATATATATATATATATATATATATATAGGGCATCCAAATGTGACGCTTAAATTTGTGTTTTATTAAAAAGAAACATCTGTAATAGGGTGGTGTATAGAGGAACATGTGTATAGTTTTTTTTATTTCTTTTTAATAAAACAAATCTAGGTGTCACATTTTAATGACCCTTTATAAATAAATATATATATATATATATATATATATATATATACAAAATAACTTAAAAAAATACATTAACTAATTGTAAAAAAAACAATAATATGGAAGTATAAACGAAACATTCTTAACACTAGATATACCAAAAATTGTTATAAACCTATCTTTACCAACCGGTAATTTGGTCAGTTGATATTCAGCCAAATAAAAAAGTATTTTTTAATCAATTAATACAAGCATTAATAAAAAAAGAGCTTCTAATAATAAGAAATTATATTTTTCACTTAAATATTGAAATTACATGATATAATAAATGGTTGTATTAGTGGCTTCCTTACTTTATTTTTCATTTTCCTTAGCGCAATTTTAAAACCGGTCAATTTGACCGATTGGTATATCTAGTGTGAATACTATTATAAAATAATTAATATTATTATACATATACCACTTTATATTTATATCGAAAAACTTTCCAAACATTTTACGTACAATTAGTAATAGACGTTAGGAATTTCATGGAATCATAACTGCATTTAAAAAATTAGACATTTTCCGTAATAAACGTTATATATTTTATGTCATTTGGATGTTATATTTATTTCGATGTTTTATAAGGAATAAGAAAATTGATACGTTGCGTGCTCAAAGAACATTAGAATTCTAATTATTAAGTTAACCTAAATATAGTATGTTTCTTTGTGAAACCTAAGTAATTTTTACTTGAAAACTAAATATTTATTAAAAACTAATCATAACCATTAATATATATATTTGTGTGTGTGTGTGTATATGTATATATATATATATATATATATATATATATATATATATATATATATATATATATATATATATATATATATAGTGTATATGTTGGTGAGAGGGTGCTTGCATGCATATGTGTGTATGCATGAATATAATCGGGTAATTGAATTTGGATAATTTGTTATTTAAATTAAATAATATTATATAAAATATTATTTTAATTATTTTCTTTTTATTTACTTATGTTTTGAAATATCATCTTCAGTAAATTATTTTATGTACTAGTAATATATATATAATTTATTTATTGAATATAAAAAATATATTTTGCACAAGAATTAAACCATACATTATTTATATTATATAAGCATTACTTTTAGCTACATTATATTTCAATTTTTATAAAGATAAGCGAAGTTAACGCGTTATATTACTATTATAACTCCAAAAACTTTGCATGACTTATAAATTAACATAAACATTGTTTTATATTTGCATTAAAATGTGTTAAAATATTATTTATTTATATATGTAAAAGTTTATATATATATATATATATATATATATATATATATATATATATGCGTGTATATTTATTCTGCACATCTAAATTTTAAAAGTAGCATTTTCTTTTCAAACGTTTTTTATGAATGTATGCATTATGTTTTACTTTAATTATTTCCTCTGTACGATATATATATATATATATATATATATATATATATATATATATATATATATATATATATATATATATATATATATTTGGAACAATTCATCAAATTACTCGCATTTTATAAGATTTGCTATTTTTACTAAGTATAAATAATACATAAATCATTCTTTTTAACTACAGTTCGTTTCCAAACAGTGTACTTTCCTTGTAGTAAATTATCCAATATAATAAACATTGAGTTTTTAAGTGTATATTTAATTTAAAATTTTGACTACAAAGTATATCTCTAAACTTTTCTTAATATTATTCATTTTTGCAAATGATTACCAGAATTTTATATATTATGAATTTATAATAATAAATATCAATGACAAAAATTCTGGTTGCATTGATTCCAGTAATAAATAAATTTTTATTAAGATCTTTTCTCAATTTATTTTTAATGGCGTTCATTAAGACAATTATTTAAAATATGTCGAAATAAAAAAGAATTTAAGCGTAAGGAACTTTATAAGAAAATTAATATTTACCAATTTGTTATTTGTATAATTTTCGAATTTATTTTTTACTATCTGAAATTTTTTGGTAAAAAAATAACTCTGTTCCTGATTTAAGTCCATTCTACTCTAAATACTCTATAAATAAAATAAATATTCTATCTAAATTTACATATCTTATTTTAAACTTTCGGCATGATCAAATATAAAATATGATTTTACTTATAAATTGTAATTACGAATAAAATTGTGTTTTTAAAAACTAAATCATACTTTTTTAATCTCTATTATTTATATAAAGATATATATGGTCATCCAAATGTGTCGCCCAGATTTGTGTTTTATTAAAAAGAAACATGTGATTGTGTATAGAGAAACATGTGTATAGTTTTTTTTAATAAAACACAAATATAGACGTCACATTTGGATGACTTTATATTATACAACAGTATTTTTAATTAAATTATTCTACTTTTAATAAAATATTAAAACATGTTTGTTTTTATACGAACCTCAATTTTTCAAAAATCACAATTCTTTAAGAGTCCTTTATTTTTATTCATTTGTTAACATATTTCATTTACGAATTGTACTCTCATAGAAATTTCAAGAACTTGACAAAAATATTTTTTAGATCATCTCTAAATGTTAGTACACATAAATGAATCCTAAACAAATAAAACACACTCTCAAGTAATAAACAACCCATTTTTAAAACATACGCCCTATATAGTTAAATGTGCCTTATCCATCCATCTTTCATTATTCGCACGGATTTAAATCTGCATTACCTTCCGAAACGTGCGCAATATCAAAAGAATATTATAAACCATATTCCGTACGTTTGATATCTTCGTTTTCTTTCACATTGCAGACACGATCACATGAATAAAATCCTGTCGTAGTACATTATATAACAATTCTTGCCGCCATGTTGTGTTATGGTCGTAACGGAGCTGTATAACGGAGACTGTTGCTCCAATATGGTGGCGGTTATGTACACCACAACAAATTGGCATAAATCCCCTTCAAGTAGATAATAAAACCAACGCAAAAGCAAACAGCAGAGCTCTTTTATGTTTGAAGGGTTTTACATTTATGGCATAACAGATTTTATTCACTTGTAATATGTGGTTTTGCAGGAAATAAAGTTATAATGAAGGAATATATACGGGAATTTACACAGGAATGAAAATATTTAAAGAAATCTATATGTAGTATAAAGTTTTTTTTAGTAATTATATCTTTTACATTTATTCAAATCTACAGAACTACTTATTTATTTCAATGAAAATATTTCTCTGTATGAATTTTTACCATTTATTTTAATCAAATAAAATGTGTTCAAATTTAAACTAAAAAATAGTATTACATAAAATATACTTTAATTAATTTATATTGTTAAAAAGAAGCTAAAATAAAATAGAAATTTAAAATGTATGTATTATAATATTACAATATATATAATTTTTAATATAATTGTATAAACATCTATGAATATTCATAAAACATACATTTTTATAATAAGTATAAACACTATATATATATATATATATATATATATATATATATATATATATATATATATATATATATATTATATGAATTATTTTAATAAAGAATAATCGCATTGAACAAATTTATCACAAAATAATGTATTCTGGAAGGTTAAAAGTTGCAATAGCCATTCTTGTTTTTAAAATAAAAAAAAATAATTTAAAAAATTATGGGTGTAAAGTTGATGTTTTTTTATTCTATTCTTTATCTCGTTCTATGAACTCTTCTTGTCAAAACCTTAAGGTTACTGTTTGTGATTGATACCTTGTTACATTTATCATATGTGGATAGCTAGTTGATACTTTTTTAAAAAAAAATCAAATTTTAGTCTAATTCTTTCTGATTTTCGTTTATGGATGTTTTTCTGTTTCTAAATCAGGCCTGGAACAAATGTCCTATAATTGATAATTGTCTTCTTGTTTATTCTGTTTTGAGTCTCCATCGTTTCTTCATCTTTTTCTCACTTCACTTAACTCGGGAAAAGTTTCAAAAAATGTATAAATTTATATTTATACATTTTGTAATTATTGTTTTAGACTTTATTTAATGAGCAAAGTATCAAAAAAAATTGTTTAACAATAAATAAACACAAAATCAAATTACATTTCACTATTTTACCCACTATCTATATGTAATCCAAGTAAAATACTATCTAACTCTTTGATGATAATAAAAAGATAAAATCTGAAATTCATTACTTGACACTGAGAATTCAGAAAATATTTCAGGGACTGTTTCATAAAAATCCTCTAAGTCAGTTTTGTCAGCAGCATCCTGAAACCGCTTCATATTTTCTTAAACATTTACTTCTAAAATTTGAGGTATTATATCAGAAAAAAATAATTTTTGGTTCATACTCTACTTAAGATTTTTGTCAAAATCTGGTAAAAGAAATCTTATACTTGACTAAGAATATGGAACTCCATTACTCCATGTGACGTCTAGATTTGTGTTTTATTAAAAATAAACATATATATATATATATATATATATATATATATATAGGATGGTGTATAAAGAAACATGTGTATAGTTTCTTTGGTTTCTTTTTAATAAAACACAAATCTAGGCGTCACATTTGGATGGCCCATAATAATAATTAAATGGAAAATGTTCCTTATTTAAACCCATGTTACCAGAATAACAGTCCTAATCAAACGTATTGCTATTATTATCAATAATATTTTTTTATTTCTTTCTTTACTTTTATCTTTTTCTTACTAAAATATTTCATTATAACGATAAACACTTGATTTTAAGAAAATGCACATTTTGAACGCATTTTGAAGGTCATTTTAAAGGTGATAAATGTTATTATGTTGTATCGATATCAAATAAAGCAACGAGTAAGGTCGTTTAATAAAATTACTTATTAATCGAAACAGTTCGTACGACCGTAGTAATATGTCGATTTTACCGCTTGCGTGCTCCAGTTTCAAGTACAAGTAGAAATTTGATTTAAGGTTGGAGAACGTCTACTTAAACGCACACTGATAACGCATAAAAGAGCCGAGACGAAACGAAAATGTATAACCTACACAGTTAGAAAATACGCATAACCCAAATTCTAATTTTAATTATCAACGCGTTATCGAGCACATGAATGATTTATGTTTAGCCCGCGAAACGCGTGTGAAGTATCGGAAGTATTATCAAGTTAAAAATCCGCACCGCATGTATATAAATCAGACTCAAGGTGGCACATAGGCAGTGCCATAACGTGTGATTTTTTCCACATTTCCATAAGCATGTGAAAATTTAAAAATAGACATATATATATATATATATATATATATATATATATATATATATACATACATATATATATATATATATATATATATATATATATATATATATATATATATATATATATATATATATATATATATATACATTTTACACACACATAATTTATGTACGTTGTTTTATTACACTGTAAATTAAATACAAAACATAATATTTTTAAATATAATTAGAATCTTTTGCTGTAAAAAAAATTTTTTATCGATTAATACTAGTATCACAAAAATATTAATCAAGATCGATAAAAAATTCGTTGGAAATAAAAAAAAATCTGAAATTAATTTATTACTATAATTTAGGATTATTTTTTAACAATTTATCACTCACACACACACACACACACACACACACATATATATATATATATATATATATACACGTGTGTGTGTGTGTATACGTACGAGGGTCGTTTGATAAGTATGATAAATTTATTTATTGTTTAATTTAATTAATTCAATTAAATTTTTCAATTTAGTTTTTCTTACTTTTTTACCATACTAATCAAACAACCCTCGTACATACATACATACATACATCATACTTATATACAAACATATTTATGGTGGCTCAAATGAAACTGAAGGGCTTAAACATACATCCACTTACTATTCTTTACTATCCTTTAATCTTTAGGCCAGCTTACATACTATATATATATATAGAGGTCATCCAAATATGACGTCTAGATTTGTGTTTTATTGAAAAGAAACTATACATATGTTTCTTTTTAATAAAACACAAATCTAAGCGTCACATTTGGATGATCCTATATATACATATTCACGTTTTTCAGATACCAACATTATTTAATTCCTTCATTATTGTAATATGGTAAATAAACCCTAAACTAAATTATCTGAAAAAATGTTTAAAATGAAATGTAGATAATTTCTCATCGACTATTTTAAGGTATTATTTTTTCTTTTTATAACGTAACCTTTGAACACAAGTCTATTTGATTTAATCGCATGTCTATGCGGACCAATTACTCTTTCATGCTCCGCTTGCACGAGAAGGGAGGTACATTAAATTAGAATATATTTTAAACGATCAGATCGAAGACTAAAATAGTTATGTATAAATCAAATTCTGATATATTTACTACCATAATTGTATGTATGTATATATGTGTGAGTATATATAATTATATATATATATATATATATATATATATATATATATATATATATATATTTGCTTAATGAATTAAATTACTTTTTTCTCTTAATGAAATATAAAACATAAATATAACAATTATAATAACTGATAAAAATAATATACCCCAATAATAAAAACATAAATATAACAATTATATACTATATATATATATATATATATATATATATATATATATATATATATATATATATATATATATATACATATACAGCTATGATCATATATATTAGACACCCACCGTATTTATTTATTTTATTAATTATTCATTAATTGTGGTATTTATTAATTACCCAATAAAATCTCATTAATAAACCTAAACTTAAATGTATCCGACACCCATTTTCTTAGGAATTCAATAGTAACATTAATATTGGGTTTTCCCATGGATGTCCCAATACATATCAGCATTACACACATACATATGTATATATATATATATATATATATATATATATATATATATATATGCATAGGTATAAATGAATTACAATTATAAGTATTACAATTATAAGTATTTTTTTATTTACGGATTTTTTCCATATTTTTAATTTCAAATAATGTTTTAAAAATATTATTTTAATAATATAATGACAAACGTACATTTTGAATAAATGAATGAGAGAAATAATATAATAACTGAAAATACATAGTAATATATGTATACTTACCAATTGCTAATGAATTTGCAATAAAATTTAAAAATAAATTTATACAACTTATTTATTGAATGTTTTAATTCATAAGTCTATTAATGTGAATTCAATACATAATGTAATGTATGTATATATGTAGAGATACCTATATTTATTAATGTATATATACTAAATGACGATTTTTAATTAAATCGTGATGAATTTTTTTATCTAAAAGTATAATATATAAATGTTTTTCTTGCTTTAGAAAATAAACCTTTTCTTTTTTGTAAAGTATATGATATATTTTTATTATGTCAGTTCAAAATGTAAACATTAATGTACATACATACATACATACATACATGCATACATTCAATATTATTATTTTATTTTCATTTTTTCATATATATTTCAAATTATATATATATATATATATATATATATATATATATATATATATTGTATTTAATTTTATACAAAATTCTAACATTCATTTATAAATTTCACGTCTACTCATGACTTCTACATACATATGTACATACATAATAAAAACATTACTTTTGATATAATTTTTAACCAGTGTCATTATCACAACATACTCATAGTACCCTAAATGATTTTCCCAGTCATACTAAGGTAACTAGCACACACCTTTTCGGTCCTCTCATGCCACAACCCCGCACTCCATCCCACACTTGTTGCATTTTGTTTTTAAAAAAATAAAAAAATAAGTTAAGGGTATAATCGTCCTGCTGTTTGTTGCAGGGCTGGCCTTAACGGCAACGAGAGTGGGGGTGATAGTAGTGATGGTGGTGGTGGTGGCATGGGTCCGGATCTGACCAATGAAGAGAACAACAGCGGCTGCCAAACACCGCTGAGACCGGACCTGATCGCAGGGCTACACAGCAATACAACACAACACGCCAGCAAGTACGTAAGCTGACAGATTAGGATTTTATCACGTATACTGTCGTGTGTTTATATTGTGTAAATGTTTGTATATTATTATTTTGTTTTATTTTGCACGAATAAGCATTCTTGCAAATATAAAACCCCACGTCTTCGTTTAAACTCCATTATATTCTCAAGAATAAAATGTAATTTTAGAAGAAAATATTTCAAAAGTATATTACCTACCAAAATATATAATAACGTACCAACATACATACAAACACACATTCTCACACATACACACAAATATATATATGCTTACACCTAATATATATATTGTAATTAACTTAAAACAATAATCGAATCTGATTTAACATTTTATTTCGTTTACAATTTTTTTTTTTGTTTCAATAGAGAATTGAGTAGACAATCAAATAGAAATAATGCAAACCAAGAAAATATAATATTTTTATCTCTAATTTATTTTCCATTAAAAAAAATATTGTAAAGTGTAGTCAAAGAAGCCTAACTTATAAGGATGTAACAAAATAATCAATATAACCAACATTATTGCATTCTATAAATACATTTGTACATAAATGTCCTTTTTCTCATATGATAAAGATGATTTTGATGTAATTCTGAGATATTTACATGAATCAGATACGAAAATTTCTATTCTTTCAACAAAGTATATTGAGTAAATAAAATGGTTACCTATTAATAAATCAAACGAAACCCTTTTGAAGCTTCATTTCCATACTGATAAAATTCGTCCAATTAATAATTTTTTTGTGTGCATTGTGAATGTCGAGTTTCGAACTTTGACATGATTTCCGATTAATAACATGACCATCGGAAAAATTCTATTTTTTAACTTGTTACATCTAAATTATAATTTATATTAAATGATAAACATAAAAATACCCATTACAATACACTGAGGTACTTCTGAATTAATTATATTTCATCTGAATGCATGTTTTCAATTTTAATTTTTTAATTCCTGTTTTTTTAGTTATTCTTAAATTACCTTTATTATCAAAATAAAGATAATGTAGTTTATTAATGAGTAAATTATGAGAAACTTTATAAATATATATAGAAAACGCAGATAATATTTTCGTTTTTAAAAGTTTCGTTTTAGAAAAGTTATAACCTTTAACTTATTTATCTAAGTATATTTTTTATTTGAATAGTATAAAACAAATTCTTCTTTTAATACAATTATCGTTTTATTTTACTTTATTTCGATTATTGTATAAAATATTAAATATTGTTACATAAAAATTTTATTATAAAATAATAATAATTCGATTTTTATCAAATGTACTCTCCCTCTCTATGTATGTATGTATGTATGTAATATATGTGTGTGTGTGTGTGTGAGTATGTATGTATGTATATATATATATATATATATATATATATATGTATATATGTATATATATATATATATATATATATATATATATATATATATATATATATATATATATATATATATATATATATATATATATATATATGTATATATGTATGTATGTTTATAAGTATATATTAAACTACCAAACAAATTTACAACCATTTAAGATAATTTTTTAATTAAAAATAAAAAATATGTGTTTATTTATATACTCTGCAGTGTGTTGTTATTTCAAAATTTAATATTTTTTTAGAATTTCTAAATTATAAACACTGTATTCATTATGGTTTTCAGTTACTACAACAATTAAACCATATAACAATTTATAAAACCATTAAATAATGTATATTTTCACATTTTCCGCAGTATGTATATATATATATATATATATATTTATATGATGACCCAAATGGGACTGAAAAGTTTAGACATACGTTTTATTTCTTACTATCATTTACTATTCTTTACTATCCTTCAGTCTCTTTTGGGCCATTCTATATAAGTATGTGTTTTTATTATATTATAAAAATAACAAAATAAATAACATTTTCCTTTATCTACACCGAAACTTTAGAAAAATCATAAAATTTAACAAAATAAATTAACTCTAAAAATTTCAATTATATTTTTAACATTTTCAAAATAAGATAACAATTACTTTAGAAGGGTCTGTTGTACAGTATTTTTTTGTATTTAATTATTTTCAACATTGTAAAATTTCGTTTTATAAATTATTTACTTTTTAAGTAAACAATTTCATAAACTCGACTTTGAATTAATTAATACCTGTTGATGTATAATTATTTATCTATAATAATCTATAATTAATATATATATATATATATATATATATATATATATATATATATATATATATATATATATATATATGTTATCTTTCTATATATATTTACTATAATGTTTACTTATATATAATTAATATTTACCTGTTGATGTGTAATTATTTAGCTATAAATGGCTCAAAACAATCATTTTCAAAGCACAGAATAACTATATTTTTTTAAAAAAAATATTATATTTTATATATTATAAAAATAATTTGGATAATCGATTTGAATTATCTAAAAAATTCAATTAATTGCTCCAAATATTAACTGGTTCAAACTTAAGTTGTACTCACCTTATTTACATGTAATAAAATCTCTTATACTTTGTACAAATAACAATTTGCAAGTTGTATAAAAGGTTCATTGACCTGTTATCTCTGTTATAACTTAAATTTTAGTATCAGGACGACTCGTGAGTCAGTCACATAATACCAGTTGGCGCCGTGTTTATCGATTGTCTACGATCTAAAGAAAGTTCAAAGCTTGAAATATAAAGTATTATATTTCTACAAGTATATTTCCATGTTCATCATTAATTTATACACTCACATATACGCACTTGCGTATCTATGTATGCGTGTACATGTGGCACAAGTGAGACTGAAGAGTTTGAAAAATACATCTTTTCTGTTTTTAATTATTTTTCTTTTTTGAAAATTATAAAACATAATTTGGAAATTTATAACGACTACTTATGATATGCAACAAGTACAAATCCTTGATTTTTTTATTCTACTCGAGGGTTTATTATTTTACCTCAACGAAAATACCATCAACATTTTAATGTCAAAACAGCTCTTAGTGACAACATGATTAGAAACTTAGTCTCCCGATTTCAGGAGTAGGAATCAGTCGCAAAAGTTACAGGAAGAAATGCTTATCGTTCTGTACGCACTAAAGCAGTAGTGGAGGTTGTGTGTCGGAGTATAAACAATGATCCATTTATCTCTACTCGTCGTCGTTCCACCCAATTAAGAATCTTCATATCATCGCTATAACGATTTTAAATGTGGATCTTAATAAAAAAAAATTATGTATTACATCATTTATATGAAAAAAATTATTATTCCTAGAAATATTCCAGAGTAATTTACAAAATTTCTGCAGTGATTTCAATGATATATATTTTTTTTAATTTTGATATGAATTTAAATAATACTTCAATACAATAAACAACTATAATAACATTATATGATTTAATTTATTTTTTACTTAGGTTATATTCAATTTCCAACAATTTCTTAGACGTTTCTAAAAACGTGTCTATAACTATCTTTTATATATATGTGTGTGTGTGTGTATATAAATAAAAACCTTTATGAACTTTTAAAAAATGTACATTTATAATTTTTTATTTACAGTAATTATTGTTATTCACATTTATTATCTATAATTTTTAATTTCAGCATTTGTGAAAAATCTTCAGTAATTCGGGACAATTTAGAAAGCAGTGAAATTAGTGATAATGGCACTGGAGTTCCTCATATCCAAGGCCAGCTTAACAATGACTTATATGCTGTACCAGTCAAACGACGACCGCATGTTAGTTCTTTGGGCCAACAAATTGCACCTGAATCACCAGGTGAAGAACGCAGAGATGATAGTCTACCACCTGGATGGGAAAAACATGAAGGTACTATATATTTGTATACCTTTGTATCTTACACTATTTTTTTAAATTTAAATATAGTTATTAAATGTGTGCGTGCGTGCGTGCGTGTGTATATATATATATAATTGATCACATTTAAGTTTACTATTGCAGAAATACAAATTTTTTTATACAAATTTAAAAACTGAATTTTCGAAATTCATTATAAATTTATTATAATTTTATATTTTTCATTTCCTCATTGATTTTAATATAGATAACGATGGACCATATTATTGGCACATAAAAAGTGGAACAATTCAAAGAGAACCTCCTGAAATGCCATCGAGTGTAAAAGATAATCGAAAATCTTTAAATAAAGATGGTGATAATGTAAGAATTTTAAATTCATAATACATATTTTTTTACTATTCTACTATTGTATCAGTATTATATCCATACTATTTTATTAATATTTTACATATTATTTTACTTGCTCTCTTATTTACATTTTAGTTACTAAAATATGAATCAGGCATAATAACATCTGTTACAAGAAGTAGTACAAGCTCTGCATTAGATATGGATTTAGAAGAACGTAAAAAAAAAGATGACTTAGCTTTTAAGTAAGTCTCCTTTTATTTGTTAAAAATGTTTTTCTCAAGTGTTAATAATATTGTAATTATATTCAGTTGTACGTATTTTTAAATTATTACCGTTTTTACAGAAGACGTAGCTATCCTGCTAGAGCTGAACCTGATTCAAAAGAACGTCCAATTAGATTTGCAGTCCGATCATTAGGATGGGTAGAAATTGCTGAAGATGATTTAACACCAGAAAGAAGTAGCAAAGCTGTCAATAAATGTATTGTAGATTTATCCCTTGGAAGAAATGATCTTCTTGATGTCGTCGGAAGATGGGGTGATGTAAATATGCTTTTAATAAAATACTTTAATTAACTTTTATTATATTAACAACTATTTTAAGATGAAAACAGTTCTCATTCGAAATATTCATACAAGCATATGTAAACAAATGATACATACTAATTTTTTTTTTAGGGAAAAGATCTTTTTATGGACTTAGATGAAGGAGCATTAAAATTAATTGATCCTGAAAATCTTACAGTGTTAAATACTCAACCAATACATACTATAAGAGTTTGGGGTGTTGGAAGAGACAATGGAAGGTAAACATTATAAATCATTATGAATCAATGTAGAAAAAAGGGAAAGCTATTTGGTACAATTAATTGTAGTTTTCTAATTTTTTCCATTTTATAAATCATGCCAATTTATTCATTAGCAAATGTTGAACAGCATTTATTCTTTAGATATTGATAATTAATTAGTAGGTATAATACAAATAATTTTGTTCAACTTCAATCTTTTCTCTGATTAAGTAAATATGTCCTTTTAATATTAATTTACATACAATATTTAGAAATAAATTAGTTATTACTTTTGCTAATTTGTATTTACTGTTTTGTGGTGGTGGTTGGCTGATGCAGGGAAAGGTAAATGTTTATAGCATTATTCCTGTAATTTTTAACTAGGCATGCTTTTAATTTGCATGATTTTTTTTTATTTTCAGCAGTTAGTTTCAGTATTGTTGTTATTGAAATTTTACATTAAAATGTAACTACTTATATAATTAATTTTTTAATATCAACTTTATCATTGAACTGTATTATTATTTTTTTATAAAATTGCTTTTTAATATGCAGTTATGTTTATTTGCATTGTACGATATATTTGCAACTAAATCATGTGATTTGCAAGGTTTTTGTTACATTTATTATGTAAATATTTTGCTTTATTCAAACTTATTGTAAATACTTGTTTTAACTTTTTAGGGATTTTGCATATGTGGCTCGTGATCGTACAACACGTAAGCATATGTGTCATGTATTTAGATGTGACATGCCTGCTCGAACTATAGCAAATACACTTCGAGACATTTGTAAACGAATTATGATAGAACGTAGTTTACAACAAAGTCTTGCTAAGCCTGTTGATATAAATGGACGTTCTGGACTTGCCACTAGGCCTACAAATTTGCCAACAGAACATAGACGTTCACATAGAAATGGGCAAGCTCTAGTCAGTGAGTATAATTTTGATTTATAAAAATTAAAAAATGTTATTTGTTTTTTAATTGAACTGAGTTTTACAACATATATATATATATATATATATATATATATATATATATATATATATATATATATATATATATATATATATATATATATATATATATATATATATATATATATATATATATATATATATATATATATATATATATATATATATATATATATATATATATATATATATACACATATATATATATATATATATATATATATATATATATATATACACATACATACATACACACACACACATATACATACATACATATATATATACACACACACACTACCGTTCAAAAATTTGAAAGCAAGTATATTTTTCACTAAACAAAAAAATTTCAATACATCCAAAAAAAAAAAAACTGTATGTGATAAACATTTTTAAATAATGGACAAGAATTAGTAAGTAATAATTTGTTTTCTAATAGCATTTCTCAGAAATCTTTTGTGTTACCAATTTATAACTATGCCGGTGTTTGATAACCATGTTGTATTCAGAATAGAAAAACAAAGAGTGCTGTAAATAGGTTTCTTTTATTGTATGTTTATATTTGTTACACTCTCATCAGTTGCACTAAAGTATCTACAGATGAAGGTTCTACTTCTTACACACACTGTCAACAAACATTACCTGTTGAAATTTCATTATAATATTCAGTCACAGAAAATGGCTAAACGAAAGCAAATCACTGTCGAGCAACAAAATGCCATTTGTGTTCTTCATAAGGAAGATTACACTGAAAATCAAATTGCAGAAAAGCATCGTGTATCTTGCAAAGAGGTTCATTATACTCTTGCTCGAAATCGAAAAACGGCAAAATCAGGACAGAAAAAGATCTGGCAGACCCAAAGTTACTTTCAGTCATGAAGATAATACATACAAGGGATTTTCAAAATGAAATCAACACTTAACAGTTCCTCAAATTGCCACAAATCTAAATGAATCATGCCAGAAGCCAGTTTCTACATTGATTGTTAAAAGGTGCTTTCTGGCAGCAGACCTCAGAGGATGTATTGTGATTAAAAAATCAATACTAACTGTCTGGCTAGGCACAGACAAAGTAGACTTGATTGGGCTAAAAAACAAATACTGGATAATTGAACAATGGCATAAAGTCCTATGGACAGGTGAATCAAAGTTTCAGATTTTTGTTTCAAATAAAAGAGTATTTGTGTCGTTAAAAGAAAGAAAGAGCTTCGGAGGTTTGCACTGTGCCAACTGTTAAACATGGTGGAGGAAACATAATTGTCTAAGGATGTTTCAGTAACAACAAATCAGGAAATTTAGTAAAAATAGAAAGTACATTAAATAAAGAAGGATATTTGAAAATTTTACAAGAATCAGCTATTTTGTCTGGCTTAAATATCATTGGGTATAATTTTATTTTTCAACAAGATAATGGACCCCAACCACACTTCTAACTTGTGTAAACAATTTATTAATCGAAAAAAAGCAACAGGAGTTATGGAAGTCATGGATTAGCCGCCTCAATTTCTTGATTTGTCTTCAATAGAGCTGGCCTGGGATAAACTGAACAGGATAATTAGAAGTTGTGCTCCAATTAGCTCTCAACAACTATGACAATATCTTCAGATAGAATGGAAAAAAATAGATGAAGAATATTTCAAGAAATTAATAAGTAGAATGCATAAAATTTGTTTGGAATTCATAAAAAATGAAAGTGGTCACTTTGACGAGGCAAAAATTTAATTTAGATATAGTTTTTTTATTTTTGTATTGAATTAGATATAAGTAAATGCTGTGATTGCAATAAAACAATATATACACATTTATTTTATTACATATTCAACAATTTGTACTTGCTTCCAAACTTTTGAACAGTAGTATGTATGTATGTGAGTGTATATATATATATAGTATGTATGTATATATATATATATATATATATATATATATATATTTATTAGGTCTACTGGAAAGTTCTGTTCCATAATGTCATCTCAAGTTTCAACACGTATGAACACATTCGTTTAAAACATATATGACTGCCTCTTTTTACCATTGTATTTCTACATGTATGCTCTTCTAAATTTACTGAAACAATGGTTTCATCATCTCAGTATTAAATGAAATTCATTCACGTAAACATGTCTATTGATAAAGTTCATTTACGGCATTGCATCTGAATGAATTCCAACAAGGTAGAAATGCTACAGAAGTGTGTATAAATTTGGTGAACGTTTTTTGATTAAGATACAGTTTCCGACAGAACGTGCAGAAGATGGTTTGAAAATTTGAAGCAGGCGACTTCGACCTTAATGACAATTCACGCTCTGAGAGACCATCTCTGATCAATGACGATATTGTTTGGGCCATTATACAACAAGATCCTTTTTTGATAACATCAGAAATTGCAGAAAAGCTCAACTCAAAACAAAAAACCATTTTGGACCAAATTCAGAAACTTAGATTGGTGTATAAATATTCCAGATGAGTGCCTCATGAGTTAAGTGAGAAAAAATTGACCGAATGATCGAGTCATCATTTGCACATCTCTGCTTGCTCAGAACAAAAACGAACCTTTCTTAGACCGGATGATAACCAGTGATGAAAAGTAGATTATATATGAGAAAAGGAGCATACTGTGAGCCCATACAACCGTCCTCCTCCTCAAAATCGAGCTTGAGCCTCAATAAAAGAATGCTGTGGACAAAACTTTCCAGTAGACCTAATACATATATATACATATTATTATTTATTATTTATTTATGTATATATATATATATATATATATATATATATATATATATATATATATATATATATATATATATATATATATATATATATATATATATATATATATATATATATATATATATATATATATATATATATATATATATATATATATATATATATATATATATATATATATATATATATATATATATATATATATATATATATATATATATATATATATATATATATATATATATATATATATATATATATATATATATATATATATATATATATATATATATATATATATATATATATATATATATATATATATATATATATATATATATATATATATATATATATATATATATATATATATATATATATATATATATATATATATATATATATATATATATATATATATATATATATATATATATATATATATATATATATATATATATATTATATATATTCATATATATATGACAAATATTTCTTTTCAACATTTTATATTATCTATTGTTAATTCAGTGACAAATTATTTTTTTTGATCATAAATTCAGATAAATCTTATTATAAAAACTTAGTTTATATTATTAAATCTTTTTTATATTTTCAACATTGTAATAAATGAAGTTAACCATTAGAAATGCAATTTGAAGGTTATAGGCTATTGATAATTTTATAATCTAAATTTCTGTAAATAATACAAAAGTCTAAAGTTCAATTACCATAGTCTCATTTTTTAAAAAAAATTGTTAATACTCTTCTAATTATTTACTTATTATATATTGTTGCGCAATTTCACAATTGATGTATTAATCAAACCAAAAGTTCGCAGCTTTCTTCAATATTCAATATTACTGTATCGCAATTCTAAATAAATACAAATTTGTAAATAAAAAGTTCTCCTCACAACTTTTATATTAGAAATATATATATATATATATATATTTTATATATTACATCTATCTAGAAAATTTCTTTTCGCTAATATTTAAATTTCACAACGAAATTTCAAAAATTTATTCACTTTTTTATGTGTAAAATATTTTTTTTACAGCACAATCTTTTCCAACTCCTATGGAAGAACCAAAAAAAATACTTCGAGCACAATATTTAGGAAGCACACAAGTAGCTCAAGCTACAGGAATGGATGTACTTAATGATGCAATTGATTTATTAGCATCTCGGCCACCAGACACATGGCAACAAGTGAGTGTAGCTGTTGCTCCATCCATGATTTCAATATTGCAACCAGGGGTATGTAATAAAACAAAATTATAATTAAAATAATTTCATAAAACTTTATTCAAAAACTATGTTTGTTGGAATACATTATTATTTTTATTTTAAGGATGATAATCGATTGATAGCAGAATGCCGAGTTCGATATTTATCTTTTCTTGGCATTGGACGAAATGTAAAACAATGTGCATTTATTATGCATACAGCACAAGATTTATTCATTGCTCATATATTTCATTGTGAACCATCATCTGGTGCACTCTGCAAAACAATTGAAGCTGCATGCAAGGTATTTTATATTTTGTTATACATACATACATGCATGCATACATACATACACACACACACACACACACATATACACGCATACATATACACGCATACACACACACGCATACACACACACACACATATGTACACACAGCACACCACACAAACACACTGCACACGCACACCACGACACACTCATTACACAGGAGGCCTGTGGAGGATTGAGGAGGCAGGAGGCCTGTGGAGGATTGAGGAGGCAGGAGGCCTGTGGAGGATTGAGGAGGCAGGAGGCCGGTGGAGGATTGAGGAAGCAGGAGGCCGGTGGAGGATTGAGGAGGCAGGAGGCCGGTGGAGGATTGAGGAGGCAGGAGGCCTGTGGAGGAAAGGTAGGAGGCTGTGAAAAGTGAGAGTGTATTCTTTCTCTCCTTACTTCTTCGCAGACCTCCTACTGCGCCACCCTTCTCCTCCTCCTGCCACCACCTTCTTCTCCTCCTCCTGCCACCTCCTCCTCCTTCCTCCTCCTCTTCCTGCCACCTCCTTCTCCTCCTCATCCTCCGCCGATTTCTTCCGCTGCCAACTTCCTCCTACCCCCCCCCATTCTCTTCAATCGCTGCCAGCCTCCTCTTACTTCAACCTCCTGCTACGCCATCGGCCACCGCGCCTCCTCCTCCTGTGTGTATATGGAGTGTATAGTATCCAAACCGAGTGTATAGTGTGGGGGTTGTGCGGGGGGGGGGTGTATTATGTATGGTGTATGCATAGTGAGGTAGTGTGGTATATAGTGTGTGGGAGTGCGGTGTGTGATGTATGTGTGGGGTGTGTTGTGTGTGTGACGTGTGTATGGTGAGTGTAGTGTGGGGTTTTTTAGTGTGGTGTGTTGCATGCGTGATGTGTGGTGTGAGTGGTGATGTGTGTGTAGTGATGAGTGTTTATGTGTGGTGATGTGTGTGTGTGTTGACGTGTGGGGGGGATATGTATAGTGTGTGTAGTATGTGTGTGTGGTGTGTGTGTGTGTGTGTGTGTGTGTGTGGTGTGTGTGTGTGTGTGTGTGTGTGTGTGTGTGTGTGTGTGTGTGTGTGTGTGTGTGTGTGTGTGTGTGTGTGTGTGTGTGTGTGTGTGTGTGTGTGTGTGTGTGTGTGTGTGGTGTGTGTGTGTGTGTGTGTGTGTGTGTGTGTGTGTGTGTGTGTGTGTGTGTGTGTGTGTGTGTGTGTGTGTGTGTGTGTGTGTGTGTGTGTGTGGTGTGTGTGTGTGTGTGTGTGTGTGTGTGTGTGTGTGTGTGTGTGTGTGTGTGTGTGTGTGTGTGGTGTGTGTGTGTGTGGTGTGTGTGTGTGTGTGTGTGTGTGTGTGTGTGTGTGTGTGTGTGTGTGTGTGTGTGTGTGTGTGTGTGTGTGTGTGTGTGGTGGTGTGTGTGTGTGTGTGGTGGTGTGTGTGTGTGTGGTGATGTATGTATGGGTGGATGTGGTGTGTGTATGTGTAGTGTGTGTAGTATACTCATGTGGTATGTGTTTGTGCGTGCGCACTATGTGTTGTATGTGTGATGTGGTGTATGGTGTGTGTGTTTGTGTATTTGTTTGTCACTCACACATAAACACATACAAACACATTTTGTTTTTGCATTAAATAATGTTTCTTACCTTTACAGCTTAGGTATCAAAAATGTTTAGACGCTCATCCTCAAGGCCAAGCAATGAATCGTAGTCAAAGCGGTGCACACACTCCAGGTCGGGGATTAGGTGCTACATTAAAATCTCTTGTGGGATCCCTAACTGGTCGTCGAACTCGCGGTTCAGAATCCTGAGACGAGGCACAGTCTCTGCAGGAGCTGTGGCCACTCCCTGCAGAGCGTGAGGTGATTCCACACCGTCATTTACAGTCACCGTTAACATTGAAATATCTTTGTGGTGGAAGTCCTCCCTCAGCCAGTTTGCGCTCTTTGTTATCTCCTACTTTAGATACCAGACGAGTGCATCTTACTAGGTGGGACTCGTCTACTTAGTCGAATTATATTGTGCTGTTGCCCGCCGAATAACTATACGTATTGAAAAAATATGTTTTATTACTTAATGGTGACTTGATTACCTAGTTGTTCATTGTCAAGGTGTTCGCTACTCTTAGTGTAGATAATTCTATACGTAAATCTCTTAAGACTATTCTAAATAGTTCTTAAAAGTTATACTCTCTCAGAAGAATTATTGATAAAAATGACAAGTGAGGCACTTTCTTAGATTAATGGAAATTTTTATAAATATGTCAGTCATGCAAAAAATCTATAAATAGTACTATGGTACCGTAATTGTTCTCCTTGTATTGATATTTAAAAATCATTTCGTAGAAGAAAATTATCCGAGTGAAAAAGTCTAATAATTTTCTTATTGAAATGATTCCATGACCAAATAAAAAAGTATATAAAAAAAAGTAATTGTATATTATTAAAAAATGACTGTTATGATTTGCAGAAAAGTATATCATTTTTCAATGATATAAAACATTTCTTGCAATTTACTAAATGATGAATGAATTTAAAATCAAATGTGTGGGACCCACTTGAAAGTTCTTATTCTTGTATGTGTATTCAAGCTGCCTAAAATATTTTAATTTTGCTTTGTACAGCATTAATTTTTAATTTTCTTCATATAATAATATATATCAAACGATTTAACAAATATGAAATAATACTCATTTACTTTTAACTGAAAACATTCTATGAATTTGTCTTATATAGTAAACGTAGTGTTTGTTTTTTAATGTCATTTTTCAAATAGTACTATCCCACTTGTGTACATATTTTGCAAGCTGTATTAAGACTGCTTTACATATTTCATAATTGTATAGAAAAGTATTTATGGAAATATGCTTACACTTTTTTGTGATTTTTTTTAATGTTTAAAAAACTGTTAATAACATATGTAGTTTATCAAAATCCAGTTATATTCACTAGTTGCATTCTAAAGAAAAATATATTCAGAATACCAACTTCTGTTTATAATTATCAGAAAAGAAAAAAAGTATATAACACTGCAGTTATAATTTTCAGCATGTTTTATACTGAACATTCAGTATTGAAGATTGCATTTGAAAATCAAATGATATTTTTAAAAACGACATCTGCCAATATCAATATGTTGTCTGATCAAAATTTAAAACATTATCTGTCATGTATTTACTAAAGTCAATTTAAAATAATATCATTCTACATCTGACTATGGCACAAAAAAAATAAATAATCGCTATGGATGGCACTGTATATAAAGATTGCAATGTAGCCATATATCTGTATCGTAGTATCATAGAGCATTAATAGTCCTGAGGAATTGATGTTTACTAACGTTATTTGTAATAACATTACTAAGGCCAGTGAAACACGTATATAAAGTGCTTTTACGCCGCTCTTCGTCAAAAGTATGTGAATACATTTTTTGTACAGCTTAATGAAGAAAATTTATAATTATTGTACAAAACTAACTAAATCATCATTTATATAGTGAAAGATGTCGAATTAAAAATGAACTATATAATAACTGAAAATGGAGTGACAATATTGTAAAACAAAATAACTGTATAGTTATCATCATCTTAAATCTTGGATTTTTACTTTTGTGTGTTGAATGATTGTGTCGTGTGATTGAAAGCCAGTGGAGTTGGAAATACAATATTAAATGGCAAATGTATAATGTAGGTAGTATTTAAACAAATTACATATGAAAATGTATCTGCTTCAGAACACTATTTAATTGCTTTTTAAGAAAAAAATAAAAATGTTTATTCTCTATCAAATGGCTGTGCAGTTAGCTAGAAGGCATGTGTTAGTTACACATTAACGAAACTGTTATCTTTTGTATGATCAATCACAGTCAGAAGTAACGGCATTATAAGAACTAAAATTATAATATACATAGACTATCCAAAAAGCTATGTGATATGAATGAAAACGGATTGCTAGATTATATATTATCAGTTTTGAAGAAAATAAACATTCTTACAAAAATAAAAAACTTTGATCTATTCATGAAATAAATAATTTATATTTTATGTAACTTTTTGATCCCACACTTCTATGTGTATTGAATGTTTACCACTAATATTGCAGTGATGAAAATACATAGTTGCATCATCAAATGTGTGTGATTGAAATAGATGCACACACTTTAATGTAACCTAGAAGAACGAATTCTGTAATTGTAAATGTATTAATTAATGCATTACTTAATGTATTACTAAGTAAGTTTATGAATTAAAGAGTAAAAGCATGGTTAATTAGTATGTTATGTATATAATAAAAGAAATACAAATATCTACATAAAAAGATATATTAACAAAAAGTGTTTCATTTAATATAGAACAAAAAACAAAACAAAAAAAAAGAAAAAAAAATCAACCTAAAATATGTAACCTAAAACATAAAAGATCAGGTATCAAACAATACAATT
This sequence comes from Neoneuromus ignobilis, assembly GCA_029203775.1. Taxonomy (NCBI): domain Eukaryota; kingdom Metazoa; phylum Arthropoda; class Insecta; order Megaloptera; family Corydalidae; genus Neoneuromus; species Neoneuromus ignobilis. The sequence goes on along the minus strand of CP092088.1, from coordinate 21,439,929 downwards.
GTATTTTATTTTCCGTACTGCAAGTATTGTGAAAAAAATTTATATTGTATTTTTTATTTTCTACAGTTTACTTGTTTAAAAGATAAGGTATTTTTGAGAACTTGATCTTTTTCAAAATGAAATAGTGTAATCTTGCTTCTTGCTTCATACAGTACAATAATTATATATGTACTCTTAACAGTTGTGAGTAATGTCAACTGTTTTTGTATGCAGCAGGTACTGTCTAGTAAAAAATTAAAATATTATAATTAACCATGTTGTTCTGCTTGCACTTTTAGATAGAGCAGATCTACGAAAACAAATGCCTCTTGTGAATAAATGCATATTCATTTCTTTAAATGTGTATCGATTTTTAAAAAAGACCTTAAGCAGATCCTTCTAATTCCTTAACATTCGAATAAACTAAAATAACTTTCACCTTACCATTTTTTAATGCCCTTACACTATGAGATGAAAATAGTACATAAATTATAATAGTCATTGAAAAGTAAATATTTTTATAAACAATTTTTACAATATAACATTAAAAATTTGTTTCAAGCCGACACATACACACACATCGCCACACGCTGGCACACACCGATCCCACACACGCAATTTTTTTTTCAAAATCAACGAATCTAACAGAAGAGTAGCATTCCTAAGGGTCTGTGTATTACCGATCGGTCATAACTTTCACCTGAGCATTTTATCTTAGTGATGATATGATTAACTCACATTCATAATTTATTATAAATATCATTATTGGAAAAGTTTGTTTATAGTTCAATTATAAACATTATATTTTATATTACAAATACTACTTCAGGCGCGATTAACTAATTGAAGTTTGTTAAATATTTATTTATAAAAAATAAGAAAATAAATCAATGGGTATGTAGGTAAATGTATATAATCATATCCAATTACGTATCGAATATTTTAAAATAAAATAATCTAATTAACACACTTTTAAATAAGTAGGCATGTGACTAAAAAAAAACAATTTCTGTACAATTAACGAATGAAGCTTGTTTTTTATACAAAAGTAATCTATGCACGATCTAACATAAAAAAACAAGTAACTTAATTCTCCCAAAATTACAATTTAAAATGAAAAATACATAGACTCATTTGATTAGTAGAGTGTCATTCTGAAAAATACTTTTTTCTGTAAAAGAATTTTAATTTTTCAGCAAGAATCAATATGATTGCAATCAACAAAATAAAACATATAATTTACGAACTATTCATTATCCGAACCATTAATTATTAATAATATAGAATTTTGCCGCATAGATTCAACGATTTCAGATGCTAATTAAATTTTGTAATTATTATATGTACTATCATAGAAAACATATTGATTCAGATACTTGTTACGAAAACGGAATTAAAATTAAGTTGAACTGCATACATAATTGTCGAATAATTAATTTATACATTTATTCTGAACAAAGATAAACAGAGTTCATGTAAATGAACATCGAGTTAAATACTGCTCTTTTCATTTTAATTGCACGAACAAAGATCAGATTAACTAATAATAAAATTCACATATCGAATAAATATGTAAAAATCGGCCTTAAACACAGAGAATACATCATATAAAAAGAAACTATTTTATTTTTTAATAATTATCGTTTATTATCAACGAATAAAATACATTTTTTTATCAAAGCTAACAACGGTATTTTTTATAATTTGCACAAAATTCACCAACATAAACACAACGATACACTAACTAAACTATGTGTGCCAACCAGAAGTCAAATTCCAGAGGAATTCTACTACAGTCGCACGATTTGTTTGTTTGTAAATACAATAACATGCACTTTAAGTTCAAACACACACCTATAGAAAATGAATTACAAAAGTGACAGTTTAACAAATTTAAATTAGTTGCAAAGAAAATTACTCAATCTTTTCGAAACCAAAAGAATCCTATTATGAAAGAAATACTCAAAAAGAGAAATGAACAATTCAATGCGAATTTATTTTTAATACAAAATGTACTTATTGCAATATTTTTTATCAACATTTTCAATTATCCAATTTCATATCAATAAAAATTATTAACTGATTTTACGCCAGAAAGACGTAAGTTAAACACTTCAAATTCTAATATGTTGCAATGCATTTACTAGAAAAAAAGGTAAGATATCGACGTATTTCCATGCCATGCGATTCTGCTCATTGTATTAAATATCTAATTATTAAAAATTAATATTTAACTACTACAACTATTCAATTTGACTAGACTTATTTTGATAGTTTCACTTTTTTAACAAAAAAAACTTACTATACATTACTATATAATTAAAACTAAATAAAACTAGCACAATTAGCAAAATTCTCTTAAGAATTTCCCATAAACTAGGGGGCCAATTTAAATAGTTTCTTATTTTTGGCTCAATTTTTATTAATATTTTATATTTTGAACAAAATGTCTTTCAAATTTATTGTAGAATTAGGAAAGTTATTTTTAAATTAAAAAATGTTTATATAGGTTTTTTTTAAACATGATAGAACTTTAAATTGAATTCTTATCGAAAATTCTATCTAATCGAAAATAGCACACTTTATCATACCTTTATATACATACATACATACACATATGTGTATGTATGTAAATATATATATATATATATATATATATATATATATATATATATATATATATATATATAATGTTTTTTAGGTTATATACAACTTTCGATAGGAATTCAATTTACAGTTCTATCACACTTAAAAAAACACTTAAATAGTCTCCTCTATAATTTCTAATGTAATATATACATATTAATTTAGACGTATTATTTATTGAATTATTATAATTTGAAAATATTTAGTTTTACATTATTTTCAGATTTATTGTTTATATAATATTCTCTATTTACAATATTTCGGTTACTTTGGAATTTTTTCATAGAATTTTGCAATAAAGTTATTTGTTCTCTTAGCAATAATGTTTCTTGTCGTATTTTTTAAATTTTCGAAACATACGAACATTTGTTGAGACAAACTATATATATTATCAGATCAAGTAATAGATCTAAAATTGTAATCAGTTTATGCAATATATAATTGTTTCCAAAAAATATCAAGATACATTATTTCATTAGACATTAAGAAATCAAATCATATTCTCTAAACTGGATTAACTAATAAAATTTCTAATTATTTTCTGGTATATAAATGTTGCAACTATATATAATTAACAAAAAAAAGGAATCATTTCTATAATTATCGTTCACCACAACCGGATAAATGTCACCGTATTATAAGAAAAACACTAATTCAGATATAAGACAACAATTCTCGGAATAACTGTGTTTATAAATCACAATTTTTAATATTTTCAAATTTAAATAAGTTTTAAATATATGTAAAGAATACGACAAATTATTTTACATATATCTTACAAAGCAATAGAAAAAACATTTTTATGAAAATAAACTACACTACTTAAATAAAAATTAATACACATAAGAAATATAAATTTATATACATATACATACATACATATATATGTATGTATATATATATATATAATGTCAAAAAAAATGATCTCGTGATGAACCACAATTAGACAAAAGTAATGTAAAGTTATTTTGTAGATTAGAGGAAAATCGATTAAAAGAAGTAGAAATAAAATTTAAAAAGTATATAAATTTAAAGAAAGTAATTAATAAATAGAAACACTTACAGATGAAGTAAATAAGAGAATAAAAATGAGATGGTGTTAATTTTAAATAAAAATTTATATTATGAAATCAATTATTTCTCTACATTTGAAGAAAAACTTTTCATCAATGCATCATATCTATTCGCTACAGTAATAAAACAGTTTTTAAATTCCACAATAATTTAGTAGCTCCAGACAGCACAAAGAACCATGAAAATATAGCAATATTATATGAAAATATAGCATATTAGGAATAACATTTGGAAACATAAAGAGAAATGAGTGGATTAGAAATAAAGTCAAAGTTATAAACATTATAGCAAAAGTGAAAGGTTTAAAATTTAACGTAGCATAAAAAAAATGGAATAAACAGTATTATAACAAGAAAAGGCCACCGATAGCCAAAACAATTATTAATTGTGAACTTAGATGTACAAAAAGGCATAAAAAGGGCCCATGAATAGATGAGACAAGACATCCAAATGGAACGGAAGAGAAAAACTGTGAATTGCTTAAAATGAATTAAATAAAATTTTTGGAGAGGCTTTCATCTAATAGAAAATAAAAAGAGGTTGATAATAAGGCAAGTATACATATGTTTGTATGTATGTATGTATGTTTATGTATATGTATATATATATATATATATATATATATATATATATATATATATATATATGCTGTGTATGTGTGTGTGTATACACACACACATAATATACATATATATATAATCATTAAGAAAATAAGTGCCAATTTACAACAAACCTTACTAATAAGGAGCTACAACTTTTACTTTCATATAATAAACATTTTAATTTTGATGACAACATCAAATACTAGATAAAAAATTTATAACTAATAACAAAATATTGATTACAATGTTTTATTAAATAAATATCATTTGATTAATTCTTTAAATGTCTCTTTTATATGATGAAATGAGACTATTTTAACCTAAAATACTGACGAATCAAAAATCACAATACTATAAGTTAAAATCTAATAACTAATAATTAAATACAATTAACGCCATTTTAAAGAATATTTTAATATGTAATACTGACGTTATACGAAAAAAAATAAGTAACAAAAATAATTTACCTCTATCAAATGCTCCTTTCATTATTTCAGGTTGTGAAATATTGTCGTATATTTTTCACATACTTCTAAAATATCGTTTTTATAAATAAATAAGCATGTTTATATATAAAACATGTTTAAAAATAAAATTACACATCACTTTTAAAAACACGTGGAAAGAACAATTATGATTTTGATGTTTCCCGCTTACCTAGTAACTTTCAATACTTATAGTTTAATATTAACGTTCCATACCAACCAAAAAATTTTCCTATGCCGAATATCAGTTTTTAAAATTTTGTTCGTTCATTAGATATATCTTTTGTTACAGAAAGATTCAAAATATATTACTTATTCTAAATAATACCTATACATATATATATATATATATATATATATATATATATATATATATATATATATATATATATATATTTGTATTTTGATAAAAATAACCCAATGTTAATATAATTTTTTAATTTCATAGTTGAAATTTAGCAAATATATTTAAATATTACTTTAAATTACAGTATATTGATTTCTAATTCTTTTGATCTATTGTCTCTTTATTTATAATACTACTAATAATTAGAATTTTGATTGCTTTAAAATAATCAAAACAATTATTTAGTTAATGGAAATCCCTGTATTGATTTCATCTATTTTATTAATTATTAAAATAATAAAACATATTTTATTATATTATTAATATAACCCATTTCAATAATTAACACTTTTCAGTAATTTTCAAAGTCTCACTAATTACAAATCAGGAGTTTATATAATTTTAGTTTTAATAATTAACAAGTTAAACATTACATTAGAAATAACTTACTAAAATTGTTCTCATATTATATATATATATATATATATATATATATATATATATATATGTATATATATATATATATATATATATATATATGTATATATACATACATGCGCACACACACACATGAATAAATAATTAACAATAGTTTAAATCCTTAACTTCATCACAATACAACTACTCATCTTTCATTTATAATGGTTTTCAATTTTTATCAGTATTCAAATATAATCAAGTTAAATGTAACAAAACTAACATTTTATAAATCTACACTTAAAAAAATAAACAAATTTATTTTTTCTTTTAAAAAAAATACTAACTATGAAAAGAATTTCTTGCTTTAATATATATTGTACTATAAATTGAAATTAAAAAGTTTAACTGTAAATACTAATTTATACTTCTACTTTTAAATATGACATAATATGAGCTTTAAATATGAGCTTTTGTAATTAAGATTTCCTATTCAACTTTATCAAAAAATGAAAAATATATCTATTTTTTTTTTTAATAAAGAAATTTAAATAAATTAAATAATAGACTTGATCATTCAACAATATATATATATATTGTAATTTCATTTATTCTATTGTACAAATCATTTAACAAAAATCATGATAAATGCAAAATTATGTTTTACATGTGTGATGAGTATAAAATTTCTGGATGTTATTTTCACAACTACTATAGTAACAAAAATTCATTAGCATCGTAAGACTTTTACTAAAATCATGATAAATATGAGAACTCAATACAAAACTTTTTTTAAATAAAAATTGTTTTTACGTATCAGTTTGTATATTTGAAACAAAAATTTTCTTGAAAATATATATGCTATGAATTAAACAATGTAGTCACGTTCTTTAAAATGCAGACTATCAATCACATCGTAATTTTATTCAACGCTGCCACAACGCTTTTTTAATCACTACTAACGTAAAGGTAAGCCATTTTTTTACGTCACTAACATCGTTAACCAATTATTACACCGGCCCCTAATCTAAATTGTGATTTATTATGATTTAGAGTCCCACTAAGAGCAAATGTAAATGGCAGTGGTTGTAACTTTTTTTCAAAAACAGCACCTACATTCCAGTTAGAATCTACCATACCTAAAAAAAATTAATATATAATAAAACGTAATAAAATAAAAACTTCAAATTAAATACCTCTAAAAATTAAATCTGTACGAGGTAAGTCCACTTGATAAGCAATAGTAGTTGTTGATTCTTGTGTTCTGAAGTTTGTTTCAATTTCAACACCTAACTGTAACTGACTGGAGGCTTTTTGCCAAAAACAAGCATGAACACCACCTTGACCTAATGTACCAGATAATATCCAATTTTCAGTTGCATATCTAAAAGAAAAACAATTTTAGTATTTTTAAACCTGACCAAACATATATATACACATACAAGCATATTAAATTTAACATTAAATTTACTCACTTTGCTGCAGCAGATAAAACTGCAAGTTCACCATAAGGAACAGCTGAACCCCACTGATATGCAAGTTCTGCTCCCAATGAAAGTCTGGGAATAACTGCTTGAAGATAATGAAGTACAACTACACCAGAATTATTTATAATATTAGGATTTCCTACTGTAACTGTAGCAGTATAATCTTCACCACGATAATCAGCAGACATTTGAGATGCAGTAAATTTAGAACCTTGAACCTAAAAAATTATAATACTTCCAAATTGTAACCAAAAATACAGAATAGATTCTTTTTATTTACCTGTGATGCAAATTTACATCGAATTTGTTGACCAAACTGATGTATAACATTTGCATTTAAATTTCCTGATGGATCGATATCACCTAATAAAACTGGAAATGCTTCAGTTGGAGATGTTTGTTTTGTACCAACATATGTAGCACCAAACCGATAACCACTTGGTGTAACACTACTCATGTTAACTGTATGTGATACTTGAAAATGACTACTTAAACCTTTATTTACCATTAACTTTGCTCCTTCAAAGCAAGTTGGAAATATATCTAAAATAATAATAATAACAAACATTATTTATATAAGAAAATACAGAATTTAACTCAATAATTAATTATATATCTATAAATATTCTAATTTTAAACTCTACAATAATGTTTTAGGTTATGTGATCCTTTATCATTAAAAAATGTATATAACCTTTGCACTTTTTATGCAAATCTTCCATACATCCTGGATTTTCCAATTTTTCTTCAGTTTCTGAAGTTCCATCTCTAGATCCAGGTGTTTTGGCAAATCCAGGGGGATATTGGGGAATTCCTGGCGGCGGTGGAGGCGGTAATGGCCCAGAAGTTGCAAGTACATTACCCATCACAATTTACAAAAACTAACCAATAAAATACGTTAAATTAAACTGTAATTAAGTTAAGTTAGAATCAACACACCAAAATTTTTCTCAATAAATAACCCACATTATATCGACATTAATGTTAAGCAGCGTGCTAAAGAATTCAATAGTATTTTTTCGTTTATTATTTCATTACAAGATGACACCACTAAAAATCAAGCAAACGCGGGCATTTGAAATATTTATTTATTATGTATAATTATATACTATAACATATTCAATATATTTATTTTTTTATTGATTTAACTTAAAGAACAATTCATATCTTTACAAACAGGATAATTATACTTATACTATAAACGAAAGTAATAGATTAAAAATAATGTTCATTCTTTTTTAACAAATATTAATAATATTAAATAATATTTTTTAAAGTTTTGATATATATATATATTAATGTCTGTATGTAAATATATCGTTTGTATAGAGTTAAACCCTACATTTCTTTTTATGTAATTGTTATCTATTATTAAAATACGTTGTGTACAATTTGATATTTTACTCATTTTTAGTATCACTTTCACTCATTAATTTCTTGTAATTTTATATCTGTATACATTAAACATGATAAATAAAAACCATATGTTGAGTTTACATGTGCTTTTAAATAATATACACTAAGGGAAATGTTTTATCTTTTGTACACAAAACTAAAGTGTTCAAGCATAACACACTTGAAACATATGCATATACACATGTAATTTAAAATCATCAAATTTACTTACTATTTAAACATAACACGTTTATATGTACTTATATACATACACACCCACATACATTCATAAATACATATATATATATATATATATATATATATATATATATATATATATATATATATATATATATATATATAATATTACCAACCAGCCCGATCAGCATTGTGCATATGACTAGACTAGAGGTGACTAGTGGTAATATTTTATGTGGTTTTCGCTCAACATCGAGTTCATATAAGCTAATGTGATGATAAGGAATATTATATAAATATAAAATCATCTCATAATTATCAGCTGCAGAACAACCTCACTGTATCCATTATTGTATGAAAACCTCTTCCATAACTTTCTAATTGTAGCGACTCAAATCCAAATCTTCACTTCTATTTTACAACGATTCTATTCCAACAAAATTTCTAATGTGTTTATTCAATCTAACCATTGGTCTCTTGTTTTATATTTCTAGTTTCCCAATCAATAATTTCTACTGTTAATTTTTTATTTTTTTCTTCTTATTATATGATTAGCATATTTTTATTTTAAACTTTCTGCTCTTGCTCTAATATCGGTGAATTTTGTTTACTTTCGAATTTGTTAATTTCTCATATTAAGTGTTATTCCTAATATATATATATATATATATATATATATATATATATATATATATATATATATGCATCTGCATGTTTCTCTGCATAGTCTAAATTCATTGAATTATTCTATTATTTAAAACCTAAACTTATAGTATAATAATTGTGTACTATATTACTATAATACCTATAGTATAATTCATTGTAGGGAAATAGATTTTAGTAAACCTATAGTATATATGTACATTAAAAACTATTTCATAACAATGAATAAAAAAGATTGCATGCATTAATCAAATATTTTTCATTCAAATTGAGAATATTCGATTTCAAACTAAGCATTTCTTCTAAATTGATTGCATCCCATTTTTATTTTCTTATTCACGCATGAATCTTCATTTTATATTTTATATACATACACACACACACACACACACACACACACACACACATATATATATAAATATATATATATATATATATATATATATATAAATTTCAAGTATTTAAAAAAATATTCGCTTACCTATGTCCAAAAAAAAAATTAAAAGATTTTCAAAGTAACTCTGTCGAATTATGAAATATTTCTGATAACCAAGATATTAATTATATTGTACTCTAATAGATAAGAAGGTTTAGAATATTGTTATAAGATTAACTTCATTTATCATTAATTACATCGTTAAATATCGTGAAAATTAAATGTCATGAAAAATAGTTTAAAACATACTATAAATAAGAAACTAATACTTTGACCATAATTTTTTCTTAAATGCAGTGATTTTTTTTAAAACGTAAACGCAATTTTGAATGTGTCCTTCACGATTATTGTGAAATTATTTTTTAAATGAGAAAATAACAATAGAATTTAAAAATATCATGTTTTATTTCAACAATAAACTCAAGTTATAATTTTCTCTAATTAAATCGTGTATATTTATATCTAAATATTTTTCCAGTTTCGATAATATTCTCGATGAAATTAACCAAGGATTTAATGACAAAAATGTTCTTCTTTCTCTGTAATTAAGTGTTTTTTACATTTGATACTATATTTATTAAATCATTTTAATATCAATTGATTTGTTGATTGTAATATATTATTCTGAATCATAAATAATGTACAATAAAGATAGTTTTCTTGTCTTGAAATGATTAAGTATTTCCCTGTGAACGTTTATTTTTTGTATATATTACAAAAGTATATTTCAATAACATATTAACACAACAAAATACTAACATAGTGTTTACTGCACATTTTTCAACTATTTAAAATAGAAAGAAAAACAATTAAACTCATGCTCTGAGAGTATAAATTTGACAGTTTACATAACTGAACATATAGACACAACTGAAAAAAATTGCAATTTGCGAAATATATATGGTCATTCAAATGTGACGCCTAGATTTGTGTTTTATTAAAAAGAAACAAATATATAGGGTGGTGTATAGAGGAACATAAGTATAGTTTCTTTGGTTTCTTTGTTTAAATTGTTTTAAAAAATCATTTCGAAAATATACAATTGAAAGGTGAACTTAAGACAAGTTAGTTTTTTTCATTTTATTGACGACCTGTTAAAGGTTACAGATTAATTCAAAGCGTATCAAACGACTAGAAAATTATCTGAAAAACTTAATACATTATAATCAATCGTGATCGTCATCTATATAAGATAGGAAAGTTACCAAGTTAGATATATCTATTTCCCAGTACTTTAATGAACGGAATAAAGCAAACAGAAAAGTTGAATTATTACATATCTCTTTTCCTATCAAAAAACGAATCTTTCTCTGACAAAACTATAATTGAAAAGTAGATTAATTTCGAAAATATTAATGCAAGAGATAATGATATAACACAGATAAACAACCTAAAATGAATCTCAGTCTTCATTGGCAAAGAATAATATACTCTATAGTATACTCACATTGAAGTCACTTTGAACAACTAGAATAAGTATGTGTAATATAAACTTAAAAAAACATCTTACATTAATCGGTATAAAATCTACAATACCATATTATATGAATCCAAAATAACAATTTGCAACTATCATAGATTAGTGTATCTCATTTTATCCTTCATATTATCCAAACTTGGCTATAAAGGATTATCGTCTTTTCCAGGCACTACGAAATGAATTAAAAAGAAAATAGGTGTAAATAACAACCACATCTACTAGTTCGTTCTAAATACTTTTACAAGAAGCATTAATAAAATACCAAATAGAATTTAATAAGTTATTAGTACCATTGTTGAATATGTCACAAACAATTATTTGTAATATTTTTTTTAAAGATAAGTAAAATTACTGGAAGAAGAAATATTATAATTTAATTAATATTTATAATTATTTCAATATTCAATAAAGATTCTCTATTGTTACATATTTTAAAACAGATTGTTTTTCTAAAAATCTTGTTCATTTTTTCATAACATATTTATGCCTATAACAGATATGATCAAAATTATAAAATTAAGATGAAAAATTGAAGAAAAAATGTAATTAAATATTTTACTTTCAATAAAAACATGAATATTTAAAATGGATTATCTTGCATTTTGGAAACATTTCTTCTTTTGTAATCACCCTTTTGTTGAAATATTTAAATAAGAAATGTGTCTCAAGTTATTAATTTCGTTCTAAAAATAATTACTGACACTATAATATATATATATATATATATATATATATATATATATATATATATATAATCATCATTATTATTCTCAGTGCTATAGCTCTTGGAAGGTCTTAAGTCTCCAACAATGCTTTAGCCTAGTAGAGCTTTTTCTTATTAAAGTTCCGTAATGGATATTTTTTTATGAAAGAATATTTAACCGCATGTCTAATCTCTAACTTGAAAAACTCTTCGACCTAGAATCAAACATATTATTCCGCATGAATATATACGTATATATATATATATATATATATATATATATATATATATATATATATATATATATATATATATTATATAGGGGTTCCAATGAGAATATCAGAACTTTGACAGTTAGTTACAAGCATGTTTGAATTTTTTTAAACTCATTTTGACATTTTAACTCAATATAGTTTAACAAATTATCATGGAAAGTTTAACATTTCAACAACGTTTAAAAATTGTAAAAACTTCAATAACTTATTGAAACAAGAGTTTAATGAGTCTATTATTTTACGATATGGACCCATCAATTGGTCACCAATATCATATGATTTAACTTCATTGGATTATTTTCTGTGGGGTTATGTAAAATCATTGGTTTATACTGATAAACCACAACGAACAGAAGCATTAAAAATAAACATTGAACGTGTAAATTCATGAAATTGGACCACAATTATGTGAAAGAGTGACTAAAATTGGACTAAACGAATGCGCTATATTAAGTGAAGTCGTGGTGGTCATATAAATGAAATTGTATTTCATCATTAATGCCATAGAATACGCTTTTTTTTAAAAAAATTAATAACTAATTAATTAAAAATTTTTGTTTTATTTCCATTTAAACTTCTGAAGCACTTATTGGAAAACCCGATATATATATATATATATATATATATATATATATATATATATATATATATATATATATATTCATTACATTTTGGACGTTATTTAATAATGCTAACTGGTAAATTTATTTTAATAAAGTCTCTCAACTATTAAAATTTATTATTTTTTCTAACAAATTTTTACTTCAATATCAGAAAACTTTATTAAAGAAATCATTTATTGTTTTTTACTTCAAAGCTTATACACGTATCAATAGTTCTATCAACATATTATTGTTATTTATTCGTGTAAAATAAATGTTTATGCATTTACCCACTGATGATAATGTATATCAACAAAAAAGTTTGTAATATAATCTTAGAAAGAAGTGATTTCTTTGCGAAAAGTAGAAAAATATTTGTTAAACAACTACGACTTCAATTAAATAATAAGCTGGATACATAACAATTTTTTATTTCTGCACATATAGTACTATGATTAATTCGCAAAATTTTATAAAATCAGCCGGTAATAATAGTACATGGTGCAAATATCAGAACTAGAATCATGTCTGTTAGATACTTCAAAATGACACCACTTAAGCTTATCGAGTACTTGGGTACTTCAACTCACCTGTTCTACTATTGCGTTCTCGAATACATCACCCCGGCATGTTAACGCCGACGCTATAATGCTTACCGACACCAGGACATATAAGAGCAGCATCGAACGCAAAACGACCACATTTTTGGCGTGCACATCTCGTTAACAGTGATTGTGGACAATCTTCGATATTTCGTGATGGAAGGTTTTGAAACATACACTTTACGCATTCTGTTCGCAATAGTTTTAACTACTACAATTTCATTTGCTATACCGGTAAGTTTTATTTTATTTTAATGAAGGATTATCCAAATGTGACGACTAGATTTGTGTTTTATTAAAAAGAAACATGTGTATAAGGTGGTGTATAGGGAAACATGTGTATAGTTTCTTTTCTTTCTTTTTAGTAAAACACAAATCTAGGCGTCACATTTGGATGACCCTATATATAACAATAACTGTTTATATATATATATATATATATATATATATATATATATATATATATATATATATATATATATATATATAAATATATATATAAAATTCATAATTACCATTTTCTATTAACGTATTTATATCAGTATTAGAATCTATATTTTTTTAAAAGAAATAATATGCATCTCTATGTTTCAGAAAACAAATCCTATTTTTTTATATTTATATATTATACTTGATTAATAATTACCGGCATATAAAAATTTACTGTTTTAAAGTTTCAGATAAGAATTGTTTTTTTTAACTTTATTGTTAATTTTTTAGATTAGTTCATTTTTCAGTTTGATATAATTAAATAAAATTTAAAAAATGTAATAAAAGAATACAAAACTATTTAACATATATATATATATATATATATATATATATAATATTTCTAAACTGGAATATTTTATAAGTGATTTTTAAACTTAAATACAGTACACTAAGTTTCATAAATCATTATTAATATTTAAATTTTTTTCTTGTAATCTTTTATAGGAAATTCTCGATACATTAACAATAAAATACCTTGAGTAACAATAAAATGTATTTTATTTTCGTGTAACTCATATATTCATAAACAGCCACACTCACACATATACATACACACATGTGTATTTATATATATATATATATATATATATATATATATATATATATAATATATATATATATATATATATATATATATATATATATATATATATATATATATATATATATATATATATATATATATATATACATATATATATATATATATATATATATATATATATATATGCTCATTTCTTTATAAATACAATAAAAAATATAAAAAAATCAACATTACATTGCAAAGTAACTAAAATTCAAATTAGCCATAATAAATATATTATTAACAAAAGTAAATAGCAGTGAACAAGTTAACAATAGTAAATATTTGATAATATTTTCCTTTTTAATTTCTCAGATATAAATTTAGAAAATAAAATGTAAACACGAATTAAAGAATAACATTAAATACGTAATATTTAATTAAACTAGTATTTTTGAAATTTGATCCGTTAACAATTAATTAGTATATTAAATAATATTTTTTTAAATAGTTGAATAACTTAATTTTTTATAAGAATACGTATATTGTTTTCAAAAAAATTTAATTTATAAAAATAGAATATTGCTTGGTAGAACTATGTAAATATTATTTTTGTTACATTTCAAAGCGTATTTATATTCACAAATATTTAAAGATTGAATAATTGAATATTGTTTTAAGAAAATTAAATTTACATATCATATATATATATATATATATATATATATATATATTTATATAATAAAATAAAATATATATTTTAGGAACACAAAGTAATAAAAGAAATATTATTTCAAAAATATAAATTCGTTATTAAAATGTTTTGGTATCATAAATATCGAAAATTACATTTCAAACATTTTACTTTTTATAAAAAGCCGAACATATAAATGAACCGTTATAAAATTGTAAATTTAATAATACCTTCAAAATCTGCCAAACCATCTAATAATTCTAAATAACATAAATATTGAATTTGACAAAATGAATTCAATCAAATTATTAAATTATTTTGAATCTTTTATATTTTTGATATAAAATCTTTAATTATTTAAGTAAAACTGCCCTTTAATTTTCTATATTATTATAAGCACATCTTTTCTAGAGGTGTGTATATATATATATATATATATATATATATATATATATATATATATATATATATATATATAATTTACAAAACTGCAGATCATTATAAAAAATGTAATTGAAAGTCTCAACGTTATATCATTTCCAATGATAAATTGATACCTAAATACTTTAAATTAATTTAATATAGAATATTTGAAAAGTACAATTATTTAAGAAAAAGTTTTAATAGTTTTCATATCGTTTACGAAAACACAATGTATTGAAAAATGATATTCATCAACCACTTAATAAAAAAAATAATATGTAAAAATTATAGTATGAAAATGAAATGTTTAGAATTTTATACTTTCATTACAAAATAAAATTTTTGACTATAATATTTTTAATAATAAATATTATAATATCATTTTCTTACTAATCATACAAATTAAATAGAAGCAAACATACAATTTCATCATTCTACACAATATTAACAAATCATTAAATTTATTATTTATTATATATATATATATATATATATATATATATATATATATATATAGGGTCATCCAAATTTGACGCCTAGAGTTGTGTTTTATTATAAAGAAACATGTGTATATTGTGGTGTATAGAGAAACATGTGTATAGTTTCTTTTTAATAAAACATAATTCTAGGCGTCACATTCGGATGATCCTGTATAATATATATGCCAATATCATTAAACCTATTTTTAATTATTAATAATATCTAATAAATAATAAAACTAAATTTTTTGTACATTATTTTAATATATAGTACACAAGTATCATTGATATATATATATATATATATATATATATATATATATATATATATATATATATATACGATGGTCGTTTGATAAGTATGGTAAATTTATTTATTTGTAATTTAATTTAATTAAATTTTTCAATTTATTTTTTCTTACTTTTACCATATACTAATATATATATATATATATATATATATATATATATATATATATATATATATATATATATATATATATATATATATATATATATATATATATATACATATATATATATATATTATATACATATAAATTAACAATGTATAAAATTCGCTTATACGATAAAACAAAATTTACATAATCTATTTACAAAAACATATGTATATCATATGTCATATATTTGTTTAATACTTCCATTAAAGTGCAATTATAGATATTTTTCTGTTGAGGCTTATATTTTCAATTATTTTTCCATTCATCATACATTTATCTACTTAACATATCAGTTAAGCGTCAAAAAATGCACACATATTATAATATCTCACATATTGAACGTATGGCACACCCATTGTCTAAATGAAACACAACTAAAAAAAATTAATATTTGATTCAAATATATATACATGTATCTACGTAAAAAAAAAAAGCGAAGGGAGATATGCCAATCTATATATATATATATATATATATATATATATATATATATATATATATATATATATATAACACAATCACTTATTGCACTCAACAAATATTGCATTACTTTGTTCCAAATACAATCGAATTACTATATTAATACGGAAACGAACGATAATTGTCTTATCTAGCTTTCTATTTAATAGGAACTTCACTATCAATGAAATAAGTAAAAAAATCATTGTTTTAGATTTAACTATTTTTTGTTTATATATATATATATATATATAATTTAATTAATTAAACCAATTAATCAGTGATATAAAATTGGAATGTTAAGATGATAAAAGAAAATTTAAAATTTTATGAAACAAGGTATACATTAAACTTTAAAACAGTGAAAAATATAATTAATCTTATAATTACTTTTAAAACGCTATATGAAATAACATTTCATACGTATTTACTTTAGAGGAAAAATATTATCAAATTAAGATAGAATTTCATTCCAAGTAATATGTACACATACATTTCCATTTAAATACGAGGGTCATTTGATAAGTATGGTAAGAAAGTAAGAAAAACTAAATTGAAAAATTTAATTTAATTAATTAATTAAAATGAACAATAAATAAATTCACCATACTTATCAAACGACCCTCGTTAATGTTATGGTTATATATATATATATATATATATATATATATATATATATATATATATATATATATATATATATATACACACACACACACAACGAGTCACATAAGTCATGGCACACATGGGTACCATAAGCAATTTATTGATATAATTCAATGAAGTCGTTAAATTAAAGAAAATATTTAATTGAAAATAAATATAGTATTCATTATATATTATTCATTATATTTATTTTCAATTAAATATATTTTTTTAATTTAATGACTTCATTGAATTATATCAATACATTGCTTATGTTACCCATGTGTGTTATGACTTACGTGCGTCAGTGTATATAATTTAGATATAATTTTTAATAGTATATTTTTAGTAAAAATATTAAACTACTGCTTGTATAACAATGTTATTTCAATATATTTTTTCATGAAAAAATTAATTTAAAATATTTAATTAAACTATAATTTTTTAAATTATTTCCTTTTTTAAGATTATATTTTTAAATAAAATTAATTATTGATTGATTTAAATACAAGAATTAAAAACAAATTTATATATATATATATATATATATATTTGTATGTATGTACGATATGTATAATATTAAGGATATGTATTTAAATAAATTTATTTCACTAAAATATTTATTAATTTCAAATAATTTTGTAACGTAAAGTTAATGAAAATATTTTATTAATTTCTCTATGACTTCCTAATTAAAGGTGTATTTCACATTAAAAGAAAAACTAGTTTTTTATTGCAACGAAATTACATATTTCTCTTTTTTGTATTTCTTCCAAATTCCACAAAAAAATAAATATTTAATACATACTATAGCTATCCGTTTGTGAACTTTAGATTTAATGCATACTCCTAATATATATATATATATATATATATATATATATATATATATATATATATATATATATATATATATATATATATATAATATACACATACCACTGCTTTTAATATATAGTCAGAAATTATTATTATTTTAATTTTTATTATTTCATTATATTATTAGATACAGTAAATGTAAATATTATAAATTTTTAACTTAAACATTACAAAATTAAAAATATACAGTTTTTTAATTTTTTTATTAAACTTGAAAAAATCTTTTAGGTAATTACTAATTTGTTTATTTCTTATTTTATTTTTGTTTATAGATATAAATTTTCTAAAATATAATCTATCTGAATAATATTAAATATAAAAATTGTAATTTTTATATATATATATATATATATATATATATATATATATATATATATATATATATACAGAAAATAAACAATTTAAAATCACTTAGTAGTTTTAAAACTAAAGTTTAAAAGTAATTTTCTGTTACAGGTACCATATGATTCTGATTTTAAAGAATCTATTTATGAACATTACGATCCATTCGGTAAGTCAGTGTTAAAATTATTCATTTTGTTGTATTTATTGTAATATACTGTATATATTATCATTATTATAATTCATTGGTTATTTATTATTTATTCAAACCATATTAAATACTTTTCATTTGTAATTAAAGTAATATAAAAATGACTTAATTACTATACATATAATTAACTTGTACATATATAAGTGTTTTTTCAAGTCTTTGTACATCAATAATGTATAAATATCATTGTAATTATCATTTTCATACAGATTCAGTAAAAATAATGAAAAACACATTATTGTCATTATGTCGAAAGATTACAAATTATATATATATATATATATATATATAATAACCTAAAGTCGTTAATAGATTGTCTATTTGGATACCATGATTGAATGAATTATTTTTTTTAATTTTTAAAATTTTTTTTATGAATTATAATTTTATCCCTTCAGTAATATTCTTTCTACTTAAAAATTAATTCACTAAAATAAAAATGAAAAAACCAAATATTTCATAGAATCTAAAAGAAATAAGAATAATAAAAACATATTAATGAAATAAAAAATAATCATATTTTAAACGCAGTTAATGAAATTAAGGGATGAAAATAAATTCAATTAAAAAACTTACATAGTAGTATATTCAAGAATAATATAAATTATTAATTCTTTTAATTTGTATAAAAAATATTAATAATATTTTTTTTTTATTTTTTTCTTATGATTTCAAAACAATTTCTTTTAAATACTTTTATAAACATTTTAATCGAATTATATATGTTCAACAGAAAAATGACATTTTAATAAAAATTACATTATAAACAATAAAATCAATTCTAACTCCTATTAAAAATCGCTTACATTATAAAATTAGAGGAGTAATGAGAAATTATTAATAATCATAATCAATGTTTTTTATGCCATATAAAAACATATAATAATAAATAAAGTACTTATTATAATTTTTTTAAAATTTTATTTCGAAGTAAACAAACTTAGTTGAATTAAAAAAAATGTTCATTTATATTTATTTTATTTAATTTGAAACATTTATTCCACTCATTAAATGATAAATTCAATCAATATATTTTTATTATTTTTGACAAATTATAACAATTTTTAAGACATTTCTACTGAACTAATATTTTAAAATGTATAATTAAATGTATATCATTTATTACTTTCAGTATTTTCAATAATAATTTCTTATTAAAAACAAAGAAAAATTTTTAATGAAAGTTAAATAGTAATAAATTTACTGGAATTGTTCATAAATAGACAACTGTAAACGTTATATTATATACTATATTCATTGACATTTATATACATAAACACCCTCATTATTCCCTCTTTTATATATATTTATACACAATACACTAATAAAAAAATATAAATATTATATATATACGTTACATTTTTTAAAATACCTTACGGAGAATAGTCTGAAATACATTACATATTAAAAAGGATATCTGTCACATTTAATGATTATCTAATTGTCTAAGTATTCTCATTAACTTAATAGACAGTGTCACGTTCAACTTATTATTTATTAATTTTACGTTCAGCTTATTATAGATTAACATGAAAATCGCTAAAAGCGAGGTGTTAAACTGGCAAATAATTGACACTTACGATAGCCGAAATCGACTAAACGTCAGATTGTCATTATAAGAAAGTCAGAGTAAGAGAGACTTGTGTTGTTATAATTACAATCGAAAACAAAACATGTAAAAGTTGTTAAGAGTAAGTAAGTTCAGACTTCAATCAAGTGTATGAATGGAAAAGGTCAAAATAATGGTTCTGTGGATACTTCTAAGTTTTTTTTTATTGATTATTTAATTAAGATGCTATCTTCTAACAATTATAAATAAATAGCATACTGAAATATTTTCTTTGCATTAACACCTTCTTTTTGCAAATTCAATTGTATTATTTACTTACAATTACAATTAACTTTTTGTATGACACATCACATAATAACAAATTGAATTTTCATCGATATCAAAATTCATTGATATTTTTTTTAAAAAAAACTTACCTGTGACATTTTTCAAATAAATTTATTTATCTCTTTCGGATATAGTTTTTTAAAAATAAAGATTATAATGAAAAAGTCATAAAACCTTATCATTCTTAATAAACGGTTATTTAATATTCTGAAATATCTCATTTAATAAAATGTTTGTAATAATAAATTATTTTTGAAAAAATGAATTATTATTATAATAAATCTTTTTTATAAAATTTTAAATAATAACTAAGTTAAAAAACTATTTAATTTCAATTTTTACTCTTATTAAATACGTTAGTTCTAAAAAAACGTGGATTATTATACAAAAATAAAAGTTCATCTTCAATTAACTATATTATTTTTTAAAATTATAATACAATTAAAACGTAATACTTCGAATACAAAAACAATCATCAATTACACAATATATATAGAAAATACTAATGTTATATATAATTTTTTTCGTATTTAAATATTTTATTTTTAGTATCAAAATAATATAACTTTAAACAATATATATATATATATATATATATATATATATATATATATATATATATAATATTCAATATATATTTATAATAAAATAAAATCACTGAAATGATTTCAAAACGATGGAGTATTAATATGCTGTTTTAATAAAAATAATACACTTTTTCAAATAAAAAATCTTGTGATAATAGTTTAAATAATGAATAATAATTTACTTTTCACAAATTCTTCCTCTAAATCTTTTTTAAAATACTTTCACTGATGAAGACATATTTGAATATGTTAGAATAATAAATAGTTGAAGCCCAAATGCTCCATCGTGAATATTGTCATTAAAATTAAGACAAGATATTCTTTATCGTAAATATTTTTTAAAAAAATATATAATCACATATTTCGTTTTTTTTCTAAATTTTTCCTAGGAAATTATTCTACTATTTCACTTGAACTATCTAATATGAAATAAAAATTAATACAAATTCAGCAACTTTTTATATTCATTATATATTCTTCTTTCTAAAAATCAAATATTAACTCTATATGTTTTTATAATATTATAATTTAACAATAACCTCAATAAAGATAAATATACTTATGTTAAAAATTATTTTCATAATGAATTTTACTTTTAACAAACTTTTCTTATAAAATAAGTATTATACCCTTTCTACCAGAAAGGGGATTTTAAAGTAATTCTACAGTATTTTATAAATCAGTGTCAAATTTTGTTTACTATTAACTTGATCAATACAATACAATAGATTTTTTTCAAATAACGTAAAATTATAATAAAAAAATCTAATACAAATTAATCATTTACCCCGATATCACAAGGTTTTAAAAATGTTCAATAATCAATTATTATTCACATTATTCGATGATAACCATGCTATCGTCATCCAGGAGATGTATTATAAAATTAATATTGTACATAATGTAGTGCTCTTATAAAGAACGTAATTATCAGAAAATATTGTTAACATTTAAAATAACGACCTATTTTTGTAAACTTTATATATTTTTGAACGGTTCATAAATTAGAATATAAATATTTTCTGACTTTTAAAATAAGAAAATAAAAAAAATTATTTTTATATCACTTTTAAACTTATAATAAAATGCATGACAATTTTTATTTAAACTATTTAATTATATATGTATATTTTCATGGATAAAATATTTTTTCATTTTAATCGAGAAAAAATGAAGCAATAAAATTTAATTTATTAAAAAACCTTGTATAAATTTTAAAACCTTTATAAATAACTAAGTTTTTAATTCCATATCATTTTTTTTGTTTCAATAGAAACTTTACTAATATCAATTTGTAAATATCAGTTATCGAAATCCTAACCAATTTCGTTCTGAAAACTGTAATCATCAGAAAATGAATCCAATCTGGAAAATTGTTATTAAATAGAATATACAAAATAGAACTAATTACACCATCTGAGGATATTCTTGAAAGTACTTGAGTAATTCTATTTAATACTGTTTTCTATTTTATATATCATATATATTTTATATATTTATTATATTTTTTATATAAATCGTTAATTTTCATTGTAAGTATACTTGAATCCATCACATTATTAAAAAAATCTTATGTACATTGATAGATAAAAATTAGGCAACTTTTCATAATTCAAATATGAATTTAATTTTATGAATCAAGAATAAAATCAGTCCAACAAAAAATATTAAAACACTAATTCTTGATTTAAAAGAAACATACTCAATTTTTTGAAAATTTTATAATATACTACTTATAATTATATTTAAAAAATAAAATATTATCTACGATAAAAGTTTTGTAAATATTTTGCTTTATTTGTGTTTATAATTATATATATATATATATATATATATATATATATGTGTGTGTGTGTGTGTGTGTGTGTATGTGTGTATATGTGTGTGTGTGTTTTCCTGTATGTATTTTTATAACAATACAAGTACAAGAAAAATACATGCGTATGTTAGATAATAATTATTTTATTTGAAATAGGAAATAACAATCGTCTAGCTTCTACATTACACATAAAACATGTACATAAATGCATTTCGTATAATTAACGTATTGTTTATACACTGCTCGTGGGAGAGTGAACTGAAATGGGATCAGGTGAACATATAACCAAAGAGAAAATAAACGAACTCGAATTAGTTTGTACAATTGATTAATTCCAGAGCAAAAGTAAATCGATAGAAAATATTTGTTCATTACAGAACCATTTTAGTAATCTTATACAGAAATATATAAACATACTATCACTATTTTATTTAAACTTATAATTAAGATAATATTTGCATTACTTACTTTGAACAAATCTCGCTTTATATGTGTGTGTGTATTCATTTATATATATATATATATATATATATATATATATATATATAAAATGAAATATGTTTAACACATTTATTTGTCGAAATTTTGACGATCGAAATCTTAATCGAAAAATCTCGAAATCGAAAAATTTTATAAATGCATTTATCTGCGTCAGAAATTTTACCTACGAAAATGAAACATAGAACTTTGATTCCAAAACAATTCAAATACTTTAAATAACTTAAAGAATCTTGAAGACATAATAAGAATGACATGATTACTTTCAAAAAGATTAAAATAAATTCAAAAACAAGCACGAGTTAGAACTTGTAAAAAAAGATTGAAATAAAAATCAAATAGACATATTACTATAAAAATGATAATTGATGATCAATGGAAATATAAATAAAGAAACTAAACATATAAAAATAACTATGAAGAGATAAGATGATAATATTAGAGATTTTATTACAAATTTGTCTAGAGACAGTCGTTCAAAATGGAAAAAATTGTAAAAAGTCTTCAACTAGTAGTGAACTAGAAAAAATTGGAAATAAATGATGATAATATGTGTGTAATTGTTTCATGCATGTGAAATATACATATTTGTAAATAAAAATAATTATTTGTTTTTTTGGTGAATTAATGTTATGATAAAAATGTATATATTAAATTATTATTATGACATAATTAATAATATATGTACACTAAATCTATCAAAAAAATAAAATTTTAGAATCATTAAAGTGTTTTGTTGAAACTAAAGATTTGCTGTATATATAAATCACCTTCAAATCCACGTGTAAAAATCCATAGCAGTGCATATATTCATAAAGATGTGTACGTAAATATTTTTTTGATTTTATAATAAATATCTATTGATACTTTTTTTAAAAATTGAAGTTTTAATTTAACAAAAAAAAAGTAAAAATAATTTATACTCAAACAATTAACCTGGAGTTATATATATATATATATATATATATATATATATATATATATATATATATATATTAAAAAAATAAGTATCATTAGAAAAAAGTGTATATATTCAATATTTAAATATTAGATTTAAACAACATTGACAACTAAAAAACTATATTTTAGGAAATACGCATGGAAAAGGAGGTTTTATGCATCTATCAAAAAATTCTAGACTCTGGGAAAAAAATTTCAATTTCAATAATAATGAAATAAATGCACTAGAGACAGCAAATAATATAAATAAACTTCATAAGGAAGAAACAAAATTATATAATTTAGATAAACATAATTTGACTAGAATTAATAGAAATCTTATGTATTTACTTCAATGTGTACATGGCAAAATTATTCACGAAAAAAATGATATTGTCAATCTAAAAAGAAATGAAATTAATATTCCAGCAATGATCAAAATTCAATTAAGTGAATATAATCGCTACTACGATATAAGAAATAAGCCTTTTGTTATGCCTTTGATTAATCCTGAACATACCATGAAAAACCATTTTATAGATGACTGGATTAAAATTAATAAAGAACATACTTCTCCAAATGATATTTATAAACATTTAGGAAAATGTATTTTAAATTTATTAAACATCCGAAAAAGTGAAATTTCATTTAAAGAAGACATATATCCACTAAGTAGAACTAATTTATTAAAAAGAGAACTTGATCCTTTGGGAGGTGCTAATCTTCTTAGAAGAGAATTGGATCCATTAGGTGGTGCGAATTTATTAAAGAGAGAACTCGATCCTTTGGGAGGTGCTAATCTTCTTAGAAGAGAATTAGATCCATTAGGCGGTGCTAATCTTCTAAGACGAGAATTGGATCCATTAGGTGGTGCGAATTTATTAAAAAGGGAACTTGATCCTCTAGGAGGTGCTAATCTTCTAAGACGAGAATTGGATCCATTAGGTGGTGCGAATTTATTAAAAAGAGAACTTGATCCTCTAGGAGGTGCTAATCTTCTTAGAAGAGAATTGGATCCATTAGGCGGTGCTAATCTTCTTAGAAGAGAATTGGATCCATTAGGTGGTGCGAATTTATTAAAAAGGGAACTCGACTTGGGATCCTTCTTAGAAGAGAATTGGAGGTGCTAATTTATTAAAAAGGGAACTTGATCCTTTGGGAGGTGCTAATCTTCTTAGAAGAGAATTGGATCCATTAGGTGGTGCGAATTTATTAAAAAGAGAACTCGATCCTTTGGGAGGTGCTAATCTTCTTAGAAGAGAATTAGATCCATTAGGTGGTGCGAATTTATTAAAAAGAGAACTCGATCCTTTGGGAGGTGCTAATCTTCTTAGAAGAGAATTGGATCCATTAGGCGGTGCTAATCTTCTTAGAAGAGAATTGGACCCATTAGGCGGTGCTAATTTATTAAAAAGAGAACTTGATCCTCTAGGAGGTGCTAATCTTCTTAGAAGAGAATTGGATTCATTAGGTGGTGCAAATTTATTAAAAAGAGAACTAGATCCTTTGGGTGGTGCTAATCTCCTTAGAAGAGAATTGGATCTATTAAATGGTTTAAATTTGTTAAAAAGAGAGCTTGATCCTCTAGGAGGTGCAAATTTACTAAAAAGAAAGAGTAATTCCTTAGATGGATCAAATATTTTGAAACGAAAACAGAATTTATAGGACGGAACATTTAATTAAAACGATAAATCATTGTTTTTATTTAAAAAAAGAAACAAAATATTTTAAAATGAAACTGGATTAGTAAAATCGCAATTATTTATAGATGATATGAAAAAAATTAGTAGAACTACTACACTTAACGATATGAACATTTGAAAGTACATTTAAAATCTAAAAAAGTTGATTTATTTAAAATAAGAATTATTTTTTAAATAATTAAATGTGCTTTATATAAAAATAAATTATTTTTTAGTATGCATAAAAAAATAAATATAAAGTATTGATAAGATAAATCCGAATAATATTAGAATAATTATTATAATTACTAATATCGTTCAAGTGTTAATGTATTAGTACATTTAGATTTGAAATATGAGAACAATTTATAAGTTTTTTTTAAATCATAAAATTATTCAAAATTAAATGTTTCATTTATTGCTCAAATGTATAAATTGTTGTAATAAATAAAACAATAAATCAACAACATATATATATATATATATATATATATATATATATATATATATATATATATATATATATATATATATATATATATATATATATATATATATATAAATAGTAAAAATATAAATTCTTACTATATTATTACCAATAACTATTCAGTTATTTAATTTTATTGAATAAAATTACTTTTTATAGAAATAATCATTTATAGTTACTATTCGTATAATAAATAAATCAATAAAACACAAATTGTGTGTTTAAATGTATTTTTATGATTAAATAAATATCAATTTTAATATTATTATATATTGTACATTTTCTCTAATTACATTTTTTTAGTTACTTTTATATCAATGTTTCAAATTATAATATGTTTACAATTCCAATGATAGCCATTGAAATACACATAAACAAAATAATAAACAATCAATTTTATATAAAATTATTAACAGGAATATATATAAATATATATATAAATATTATATAATTATAGTCATATATATATATATATATATATATATATATATATATATATATATATATATATATATATATATATATAATTATTGATAATACAGAAAATTATTGATACAAGAAATTTGTCACTGTTTACATTTTTAAAATCACTACAAATAATATTGCATTTTCATTTTCATAAGTCATATTTTTGGAATTATTTAATTTTCCAAAATTAACCACTTTTACACAAAATCTTATATATATATATATATATATATATATATATATATATATATATATATATATATATATATGTGTGTGTGTGTGTGTGTGTGTGTATGTGTATGTTTGAAAATAGTAAATTAAATCATAATGCATTACTCGCTCTAATACCAATATTCCATAACTTATTGTTCATTTTATTCGCTGATATACATTTTGATAGCTCTGTCATTATCTTAAGATATTTAGGATATATGGTCATCCAAATGTGACGCCTAGATTTGTGTTTTATTAAAAAGAAACAGATCTATAAGGTGGTCTGTAGAGAAACATGTGTATAGTTTCTTTTATTTCTTTTTAATAAAACACAAATCTAGGCATCACATTTGGATGTTCCTAAACAACTCTATGACGATAATGCTTAGTTATAGAAATCTGCATCAGCGAATAAATTGATCAATAAGTGATTATTGAATACTTATATTATTATAAAACTTTATGATGTTGAGATGAGTAATTCATTTGGGTTGAAATAAATTTGAAACAATACTAAAATAAATATTACACTATAATTTAAACATTATATTTAAATTGTTGAGTAACAAAAAAAAAATACTTTGAAAAAATTCAAATCTTTTTAATTAACGTTCTTAAAGAATATAGCAATTATAAATTTAATTTATATTTTAAATTTAATATCAGTATTTTTGACAAACAATGAATTATAATATATTTTCAGTATGAATTCTTTTAAAATTAATACACGTAACATTACTAACTTCAACTTAATTTTTTAACAATGTAATAATAATAGAAAATAACAGATATTGATGCATATTGATATTTGTAAACAATTATAATCATTCTAAGATATTATCGCAGACATTCGCCATACTAGAGGCATTGATACACTAAGAGGAACGACGTTTGGAGAATCTAAAAGATTTGATAACAGGTAAATAATTTAAAAAAATATTATTTTACATCACGTACAATCATATATGACTTTAATATTTGCTGTATTAGTTTTGACAACTGGCAAAAACTTCAGCGACATACAAAAAGGAGAATTGATTCTTTAACTGGTGGAGCTTTTGGAGTTGCTAAAAGGTTCGATCCTCGAAAAAGGTAATATGTACTAAATATAACTTCATTATTAATTATTTTATCGTGAAATATATTGTAATTTGTCTATTTTTTTAATGTCTACAGATAATACTGAAAATATTTTTTATAAAAAATGATAAGATTTGGTTTAATGAATATGATTTTAAAATGATTTAATTTTCGTTTAAAATATGATAAACTTTAATAGTTATGATTTTTAAAAATGCAAGTTTCTATTATAAACAGATTTTCAATGCAAGTTTACAAGAATAACCTGTTCTTTATATATTCCACACTTTATTTAAATATTAAAATCATAAAATCTTTTTAAAATTATCAGTGAATTCGCTTTTATTTTTTAAAAAATATATAATTTAACTTTTATTTACTTTCATAAAAACATATAATAAATTCTATTGTAATATCAAACATTTATAAAATACACATAAATCTATAATAACTTTTAATAGTTGAATAATTTTTTAAATGTTTTTATACAAAACATTTTTTTTTTTAGTTTATTTGATGATGTTACAAACAATTCACTTCGAAAAAGAGCCGGAATTGATTCATTAACTGGAATATCTTTTGGCACTGCTAAAAGATCTGATCCATTAAGGTAATATATTTCTGTATGTATGTATGTATGTATGCATATATATATATATATATATATATATATATATATATATATATATATATATATGCTATTATTTTGTATTATTTTTCATTTACAAAAAATACTTTTATGCCTAGAATATATCGAAGTTATGTAAAGAAATACTTTTTAATTCATATGTGAATTATTTTTAAACATAAATAATAATGTTTTTTAATAAAACTTTTTCGTTAATGAACTACTATTTTGCAAAACAATCATTTTAAATACTTATTTTCTTTTCTAATCCTAAAATTATATTAACTGTAATTTCCAATATCTTTTCCCTTTCGACAGTTGCACTTACTTTGCTTTTATCGCTTTTTCCTATTCGAAGATTACATTTAACAGTTTTATATTAAATTCAATTTACAAATTCTTTTTATCAATTTATAAAATTAAGTAATATTTCTCGACTTGTTATTAACAAAGGCTTTTGTTTAACTTTATTAAAAGACAATAATTGGATGGTTTCATTGAATACTGTTCAATTTTTGATTTCAGTTACGGAGAATTTTTAGGAAAAGATATAAAAGAAATGCAATTTGCAAGAGAAATGAACGATAATATGAAAAACAAATACGAAAATCCATTTGAGAGTTACACACTGAATGACATTTACAAGCAACTTATAGATCACAGTAGAAAAAAGGATGGATTCAGAAACAATGGATACAATTATCTTGAAGATATTTCAAACTAAATTACGAAGTACTACATGTTCAATATTTAAATTATTTCAAATATATGCACTTTACTAAATACTTTATTGAATTAATAGTAATAAATAAAGATGAACGTAGTTTTTTTTGTATTATGGGCATTTAATATTCATCTTTAATAGAATGTTACTAAAATTACAAATAAAATATTTTTGGCTGAATATTGTATCGAACTTGATATTGGATAGAAATTTTGAAAATATAGACTCAGCACTTATATATATATATATATATATATATATATATATATATATATATATATATATATATATATTGTATTTCTAATTAAATATTTACACGTTTGTAGACGTAAAAATATTGAACATGTTTATTTAATGAATAAATTATTACTTATAATGACATTTACCGTACAAAGAATACTAATAAATTTGTTTATATTTTTATTTTACCATAGAAACATTTAAGATAATTTTTACTAGAACTTTTTACTGAATTTAAGGTAGTTATTTTTATTTATTTTTTTTTAAAAAAAACTTTATTTCAAATTAATAATAATTATAATATTTGTAATCATTTTGTTCTAATAATAATCTTTCATTATAAATAAATTTATTTTATTTATTGTCATAATTCTATTTTCCAAATATCATGTGTTTTTGAACGCACGATAGTTTTCCTTTAAATCCTTATATTTTTAAAAAATCTCCTATTGTTTAATATATACTTAAAGAAATGATAAACATATCAATAATCAAAATTTTTAGAAGAATATTTACATGAATTGCAATCTTTTACAATTTTATAATTCGACAATATAAAGTACATTTCCATAAATTCTAATTTTAAAATAATGTCATGTGATATAAAATGAACTTTAGTTTTTAATTGTAATTTTAATCAAGCATATCAAAATAAATTAGTACATAAATCTATTTATTTATAAACATATAAAAATAAAAAATAACATTCGTTTCATTTACGAAATTTGTATAATTTGTTATTACATAAAAAAAAAATTTAAAAACATTCATATTTTTAATAATTGTTATATATTAATTCATAATTAAAATTGACACCGAATATTATATCTGAAAAATGTTGATTCGTTACTATAACAAAATTATTAAAATAGCCATTTATTCAAATGGTAATATGTCAATTAAATTTATTGAAATGCACATTAAAGTTATTAAAATAAACAATATATTAATCCATCTAAAACGTTCCAAAAAAATGTAATATATTGTACAATATATTCATCTAACAGTTCAATTTTAACACTTTCCCCGCCGAATAATTTTTGTCTGATTTTCTGTTCAAGCCAATAGCCAATATTTCACTTTGTTGAGATTATCAGTTTTATATATAACTTATAATATTGACAAGATTGCAAAAACTATTATTATTTATATAAAGGTATAACATTCAAAAAGCATTAAAGAACAAAGCAAAAAAAAATTAACAAATTATAGTATTTACACAATTTAAATCAAATCTTCAAAAAATATTTGATGGGATTTAGATAAAAGATTTTATTTCTCATATTATTAATAGGGCTATTTTTATTATTAAAAAAATCTTGATATATGAAATTCACAACAAAAGAGATTATGGCACTCATGCAACCACGGTATAATAACTACTATATATAATATTTAGTGATATGTGATTTTATAAAATATGTTATAATAATATTATATTTTAATAATGAAAATATCAAACAATCTGATCGAAAAGTGCAACATGGAACTTGTACATATGACAGCAGATAACGTGTTAATAATTATTGCTGTTGAATGAACTGCACTTACCTTTTCTTACGTTCAAAGCTTAATTTACTTTATCTTAATTTAATAGATGCATTCATTAAGATAGTGTAAATGGATAATCATATGTTTTATCCATCTCTTTAAGTTGTATTTTAAGCAATTTTATAATTTGGGAAAAACTTATGACACAGAACCATTTGTAGTAATAATACACTGCAAAAATAAAAATATTTAATTTTTCATACACATAATATTAAAAATAATAATTACTAATTTATTATAAATTGATATAAATTTAATAATGAATAAAACTAATATGACAAAAATGTATACTGAAACAAACAAAAACGAATGAACTCCTTGGTACGTTCTAAAGAAATTCAAAACACTGAATAATTTCTGTTATATGAGTTGTAGTTCGAATTTTTTTCTTATAATTCGACTTAATTATTTTATTTTATAACTAATACACATTTTCATTTTAATGTGATCAAAAAACACTGATTCTCAAAAAACAACCGTCTAATCAATTTACTTATTTTACCGATCTTTATTGTATAAAATAATGATATTTAAAAATGTATCCATGAATATCAAATTCTATAATTAAAATAATTTAGAAAAAAATAACTAATTTATTTTTCTATTTACAAAATAATAGTGCTCTACCTCCAACCTCTACATTGATATGAAAATTTTGTTTCCAAATATTCTCGAAGTTTTTCGAGAAGTACCGAAATGTAAATTCTATAAAATATTAAAATTAACAAAAAATGGAAAAAAATAGATGTTAAGGCAGACTTTTCGGAAGGATTTTCGGACAAAATAAATTCTAATTGTATTATATATATATATATATATATATATATATATATATATATATATATATATATATATATAATATATATATATATAAAGTATCAAATTAATTTTTAATTTGTGTTCATACTTACATAAAATAAATCCTCCTAAGATACTAAAACCAGAAATAGTTCCAATATCATAGTTATTTTGTTTTAAAATAAGCATACTTGTAACATGAAATATTAACAATATAGTTACATAAAATACATAGCATATAATAAATGGGTACGACAAATACTCGTTGCACTAAAAAAACAATAATAAATATAACCATTTAAGTAGCATTCAGGAAGCCTATCTAAATTTTGTAAAAATAAATCTATTTGTGTAATATATGTTTATAATATAAACATTTAATGCGTAAATTATTTTAAAATAGTTTTAAAAGTAATGTATATCATGAAACATTTTAATGTGATACTATTTTGCTGAAAAAAATTCTATACTTCATTATCATTTCACAGTCATAAAATAAGTTATTAAAAAATCAATCGTGAAATAAGAAAGACAAGCGTTTTTATTTAAAACAATTTTTTATACAAATAAAATAGTTTGTGTATATATATATATATATATATATATATATATATATATATATATATATATATATATATATATATACAGCTGACAGTATTAAAATTTTGTTTGAAAAGATCAAAGAAGAACTTTGAAACTTCCTTAAAAAGCATAACCGTCAAATTTAAATGAAATCAAACTACTCTGATTAGTTTTAGGAAATAGAATAAGAAATGGACTCCCTTCTCAGTTATCTCTCGGAGAATGTGAATAATTTAAAAAATGATATAATATTTCTTTAGAGATCATAAGAACTTATATCTCTCTATACATAGAAAGATGCAATTTGTATTAAAAACAAATGTTGGCTTTATCTCATATTAATATATATATATATATATATATATATATATATATATATATA
This sequence comes from Neoneuromus ignobilis, assembly GCA_029203775.1. Lineage (NCBI taxonomy): Eukaryota > Metazoa > Arthropoda > Insecta > Megaloptera > Corydalidae > Neoneuromus > Neoneuromus ignobilis. The sequence continues at coordinate 21,406,356 of CP092088.1, read as the reverse complement.
TATATATATATATATATATATATATATAATCAGTGTTTTATTATTTTATACGTGTATAATTACACACGTATATTTTCAATAATGCTGTTAATACTATAATATTTCACTTTTAACAAAACGGAGATAAAATCTCAAGTAAATTGTCTATTACTTTTTTGTTAGATGAAAAAAAATACATATTTACAATATAATAAATTCTTGTCTCTTCTTGAATAAACTCATAATTTGGACATGGTCTATTACGCATCTATTTTAAACTAATTTTTCAAAAATGTCCTTAGAAAAATTTCAATCTTTAAACAAATATTTAATTATGACTATTCCATCTAAATTTGTCTCCATTTTTTGATACATACTTTTTATGTGACACATTCACAACTAACATTCAATAAAAATTAACCTACGCAAAAATTGAAAAAGACTGAAAGAAGCGTTTTTACTGCATAATAGTAAATAAGAATATCTTGAAATATTAATACATTGTAAACAAAATTATATATTACAGAATATTACAGTTGTCACATCTAGACATATAAATGGAATAATTAGTTTAAAACAATAATACTTACTCTAAATCCTGCTATTATCAATGATATACTAGACAAAAGTAAAATAATGGTAAATATCAATGATATTATTACAAATGTCACAGAATCTACAAATAAAAAATATGTTTATATATGCTTATTACTTACTTCGTTCTTTATAATAATTTAATTAAAAATATTTTTCTTTTATCCTCATTTGTTCAATTTACATAATACAACCAATATATATATATATATATATATATATATATATATATATATATATATATATATATATATATATATATATAAAATAAGCAATTCCAAACAATTCTAAGAATTAAATATATAAATAAAAACATTCTCACTTCAATTTTTCAATTTTAGAACCATTTCAATTAAATTGTTTACTTATTTGAACACGTATTCACACACCCATCCGCTTCTCGAAGCTTATTTGAACACATATTATATATATATATATATATATATATATATATATATATATATATATATATATATATATATATATATATATATATATATACATATATTTAATCAATAATCAAGATCTGCTATTTATTATTACATTCCAATTTTTTATAGAATTTTTATTCTTGTTTAAAATACATTTTCCACATTTTCATTAGCAAATTTTTGTAAAAATAATAATTCATTTAAATTATTCGTATAAAATTTAGAAAAAACAATAAAAAGTTTTCAACAAACAGAAGAAAATATCATTTTCTATAAAGGTCTAATAATAGTAAATCTTATACATGAGAATTACTTTATTGTAAAAAAAAATATTTTTATTCTTTCAAATAAATAAAGTTACAACATCATACCTTTTTGTATATTTTCTATTAAAGATGTAAGATACAGCATATCATGAGAACTTAATATATGGCATGAATTTGATATCAATTCTGTATTATATACAGCTATGGACAATAATATAATCATAATAATTGCTTGAATCTGAAATAGAGAACTTTTATGAATATTTAGTTAACAACTAATATGTAATTCAAACAAATTATATACGTATATATATTAGAATCACGGTGATATTTTAATAAAACATTTTTCTATTAGTGTAGTATTATAAATATATAATTTATAAAACGTTTTGTTTGTTAATATATTTTGTTTATTTATAAATAATTAAAATATAATACATTGATTTTATTTAATATAAAAACAAAACTTTTTACATTAACTTTTAACATCTTTTCCTCAAAATATCCAACATTTATATTATTAACAATCATACACATTTTTTTCCATTTTAGTTATATATTTTTTCAATATATCGAGGATTTCGTCTGTATTATATATTACTGAAAATCATAAATCAGAGTCTCCATAGTTATCCAGTTGTATCATATGAAATATAATATTATATATTAGCATAATTTTTTATAGTTGTAAAATCAGTTTAAATGAATGTCTCGATACTTTTTTAACATCCATCCAATGTCAAAATATTTTTAAATTATCATAAATAATCAATTTTCCATTACAAATAATAATTCGTTTTAAAAAACTTTCATTTTTGTTCCTAAACGACAATGAAGATCAAATTTCAAAACGCAATTTTTGAATTTCGTTAAATTCGTGCTGATTCCATTTATTTAGTTTATTAACTTTTCCATTTTTTTTAAACAAAAACGCACAATTTACAACCATCAAACAAATCAAAGTTTTTGATGACCAATCTCGCAATTTTGGAAAAATCAATTTCAACAATAGTTCTTAAATGGTTATTATTAATGACAGTTTTTAATCTTCCACAAAGTTCGTTTGAAAAATGTCCATCGTTTGATCGAAACTTTTTATCCCAATTCTTTAAAAAATGCATTTATTAAATGTATTTTCACCCAATACAATGTTAATATTACAAATCTATATTCATACAAAAAATTACTCAATTTTCTTTCAAAGATGCGTACTACAAACACTAATGAAAAATAAATAACGAGACAATCAATAAAATTCAATTGTAATAACAAAAATTCCTGACGAAAACGACCAAAGATTAAATTTATAAAATTTCTAATATTTCACATGATATAATCAATAATTACTGAATAATAATGAAATTTGGTTACTTTAATTTAAAGAAATCTTAGTTCATTTAGAAAAAGTTAATTACAAAGTGATTTGCATATGTATTTCTATTGTGAAAACCATAAAAACAGTAAATAATAAAAAAGTTATTTAAACAATTCAATGACAGATATTTGTTTATAATAAATAAGTAATGTAAGAAAAAAATTAAAAAATAATTTAATTAATAATACACTATTAGAAAAAAATTGTGACCTTTTATAAGTATAGAAACTGACAACCACTTTTATACAGTGAGTGACATTTGAAATCGTATAGTATTTATCAAAATACGTTTTATTAAAAATTTCTTTTATCGTACTTATCAAATAAAAAGTTATATTAATTTTAGTTACAACAAATAAATGTATTTAAAATGAACTATATATTTTTTGAAAAAACTCTTTTTAATTAACTTTAACTTAGGATCACTTTTTATAAGTACGAAAACTAGACGTCACTTAAAATCGTACAGCGACTTTTTTAGCGTATATAATTCGAAAAATCTCTCTAGATTTTTTTTTTTTGGATGTAGAAAAGAATATCTTCTTTTTATACTTATGACTATTTAGTCCAGTTTTAACGTTTTTTTAAGCATGTTCTTTTCATAAAATTTAAAAATAAAGTAAATGTCTGTAGTAGTAAGTGAATTAGTTATTCTTTATCATAAAAATGGAAAAACTTAGGAAGAAATCGCTAAAATTATAAATCGATGCCATAGTACAGTTTAATACATAGCAAGGAGATATAAAGAAGCAAATCGTATAAAAAATAAATTAAAAATTCGGTCGTATGAAAAACTAACCCCAAGCGATGAACAATATATAATTCGTAAAATTAAAGAAAATTCTCGAATTTAATCCCCTAAGTTCGCTGCGATTATTAAACATTATTTGAAGAAAGATGTAAATAACTCTATAATTAGAAAAATGCTGCGAAAAAAATTTATGGGAGAATTACACACAACAAACTTCTTATCTGCAAGCGAAATAGGAAAAGAAGATTCGAATTTGCAAAAGAGTATGTAAATAAGTCTTCAGACTTTTTAAATGACGTCTTTTTCACTGACTAATCAAAATTTAATGTTTTCACATGTGATGGAAAAGATACAACATGGAAAACCAAATAAAGAAATAAATATTAAAAACGTATGATCAACGGTCAAATATGAAAGAGAATAACTAATAGCATGGGGCTAGATGTCAACATATGGAGTAGGAAATTTAGTGTTTATCAACAAAATAATGGATAAGTGAACAAAACAGGGCGCTGGAGGAATGGGTATCCACAAAATTTTCAAACTATAATTTGACAATGATTTCAAAGTATTCTTCACACGTTGTACGAATATTGACATCGTATAACTGCCTAAAAGTTATACAAACCTTAGCTTGGTCTCCAGATTTTAATGCAATTAAGCATATTTTAAATTAGATAAAACAAATCGAATACATTCAATATCAAATATTAATAATCTAAAAAAGGCCCTAAAAGAAAAGTATAAAAACATAACGAGAAATTATTGTAAAAAATTAGATACTTCTATGCCTAGAGAACTACAAGCTGTAGAAAACAACAAGAGATTTCTAACTAAATACTGAAAATATTGTTTTAAATCATTTCTGAACCTTTTTTACAATATACGATATTTTCGCTGGACGATCTAAACTGACAGGAATTTTATACTAAGAACAATTATTTGTTTATTATTTCAAATCGAATTTTGTAATCTTTTATTATTAAATTAAATTTTAAAACAACTTGTTTTATTACAGGTATGTTTAATAATAAAAAAATCTTAAAAACCTGACTGTATAATTTTAAGTGACCTCACTATACTTATAATTGTTTTTATATTATTAATAATAATATACAAATAAACTTACCATTGTTAATACACCGATTATAATAACTCCTAACCTTATCGAAAAATAGAAACAAAAAGTAACCACAAAAGGATTTTTAATATTTTTTAATCCTGAATTAAAATTCATCCTAATAAATATAAATACAATTAAAAGAAAATTTATTTTTTCAATTAAAAACGTACACTTTATAATCCTCCATATATCTTTTATTAATACTTATTGAAGGCATTATAACAATTTTTACTATTGCCTCTATATATTTTCTATTAAAAATATCCTCACAATTTCTTTTGCTAACAAATGCGTGATAACGCACAATTATGAACAGATATTTTGTTGAACTGAAATATTCATGCCATAACAAAGCAAGCATAAAGCATTATATTTATAAATTCTATTATATATTTTAATCGATAATAACAATAAAAAGACCTATGTAACGATTTATTTCATAACACTGATTAAATCAGTAATGTCAATAGAATTATTCAACATAAAAATTCATAATTTGTTTCGATTATACATATACAGTGCCCTCCAAAAATTTGTTGAAATAAAAAAAATAACATAAAAAATGAAAAATTCTGTGAAAAAATGAAAATATCTCCAAATAAAACACCGTTTATTAAATTTAAATAATAGTAATTATGTCAAGAAATTAACAATAAAACTTCAAACGAATCATAAATTATACAAAAAATACTTCTAAGTCTAGTGCCAAAAGTTAGTTGAAAATTACAAAGAAAGACATAAAAAACGTTTTTTTTTCATTTCAGTATTTTCTATGGCCGCTATTATTCTGCAGCACAACGTTAAGCCTTCTAAGCATTGATTTCCACAAGGTTATGTAAAGTACTGAGAGACAAACTAAACCACGTTTCATACATGTATGTGAATGTTTTAAAAAAACATTTTTTAAAACTTTTTGAATGGCATATTTTACACACACACACACATATACATACATACATATATATATATATATATATATATATATATATATATATATATATATATATATATATATATATATATATTACATAATACATTTATTTTTCAATGTCAGGATATTATTTACTTTTATTAACAATCATTTCTCATTCTTTAACTGTAATTTCTATACTTTTACTTTCAATTTTCTAATCTAATTCAACAACTTTAACTTAAATGAAAAGAATAACTGGCAGTTTTCCAAAAATAGTACAAAAGCAAGAAAATTTCCAAAATCTTTAACAAATTAAAACAATCTAAAGCATATCACATTAAAAAAAAATTTAGTACAAGTTGAATGAGTTTTTATTGTATTCAATGTTTGTTTTAATATATTTAAAAATAATTTAATTGAAAATATTTATATTTAATAAACATATATATACATATATATAAATATACATAAATTTCTTGAAATAGCACTACTTTCAAAATTCTTTTACAAGTACAAAACATAATACATAATTTTTTGCTTGACAAGATATTAAGTAATGTAATATAAAATGTTGGATTTTTCAAATGGAAATCAAAGAGAAATCCAACATTTCATATTACACAACCGAATATTTTTGTTTGATATTTATAAATTAAAATACTTCTATTCAAAACGATCACCATACACAAATACATTTCACAAAATAAAAGGTTATTTTAATAATTAAACTTGTGCTAATACTACTCTCTTACATAACACATAGAGTTTTATTAATTTTTTAATAGAGGTAGAATAATATCACAGTTAAATTTGATCATTGTTTAAAGATTAATATACCCAAAAAGTTGAAAACAGCTATTAAATTGAATTATTAAAATAGCAATAAGTAAACACATAACACTTAAAAACATATATATATATATATATATATATATATATATATATCAGGGTTTTCTTAACAATTTTTTTAAATTAAAGAATATTACTTAATTAGAAAAACTGTTATATATATATATATATATATATATATATATATATATATATATATATATATATATATATATATATATATATATATATATATAAAGTCGTATAAAATGAAATGTTGGATTTTTTTTCATTTTCGATATAATAATCCGTTTCATATTACACGACCTAATTATATATATAATGTGTGTGTGTGTTTTTAGATAATAAATAAAACGTTATATTCAGTTTTTTCATAAGCACTAATTATTAAAAATTCAACCCTAGAAATATAATTAAGAAATTGTTTACTCATATCTAATTTTAATTGCATTTTAAAACATTTTAACTAAAAAAAAAAGAATAAAAGATTTATTTCATTTAAAAATAAATTATATTAAAAACTATTATGTAACTATTGTACAATAATTAATGTTATTTTAACCTTAACATTTCAATAAAACAACTTTTCATTAATATAAATTACAAAATTACTGAATTTGTTTACTATCAGTTCTGTACTTTTCTACAGCATGTGATAATGCATGTAAAAATTCTAAAAGAGTGGCAGATTCGCTTTGAATAAATAATGCATGTGCTAAAAAAGGCATCTTGCGTAACGTTCTTCCACTTAATCCAACACTAAGTTGTGAAATTTTCAACAATTCTAAGCTTTCAGCATGTTGAATGTCGCCTTTAAAGTAATTTAATGGAAAAATAACATGATGTGGTTTAATAATTTCTGCCTAGAAAAGAGAAAAATTTTCAATACAAAGCATCTTAAAAAAATTAAATAACATTAAAATAATAAAACAAATCTCACTCTCAATAATTCTTGAATACAAGAATAATAGACTTGGTAAATAGCACTAGCTGATGGTAATCCAATAAATTGTTTTATATCAGCACGATCAACAAAAGCTAAATCTATAGCACCAGTCAAATTAGATGTCGTAAGTATTAATACATTGGGATAATGACGAAGATGGTCTAACTGTGTTAAAACAGCATTTACTACACGTAAAGAATCCGATGGTTCAGTTCCTAAAAAGGTTTAAAATCCTACAGCTATTCAAAAAATATTAATATTAATTTATAAAACATATTCATGCTTGAAAAACATTCTTTTATCAATCTTCAATTAAAAACACTTTTTCAGCTAATTTTAAAATACATACATTTTAAAATGTACTAAATTTATATTATACTATTCATATTATATATCATGTTAACAAAAAATGCAGATCATTTTTTTTAAAAAAAATTATACATTTCGTACTGAAAAAGATAACAGAAATTTTTATACTACCTGACATAGCTTGCAATCGAGCATGAGCAAGAGACTCAACTTCATCAATAAGAACAACAATTAAATCACGAGGAGATTCCTCTGCCAAAGTTTTAATAGAAGAAAACATCTTTGTTACTAATTTTCCACTCTAGAAATTAAATATTTTAAACATAGCACCATGATTATAAATTATTAATATAAATACCTCAGAAAACCACTTAGACATTAAGCTATGGCTATTTACTTCCATTAACTGAGCACTATCATAATGTTTTATAAGGCGGATTGCAAGTTTATGAGCTAAAGCTTTGCAAAGAGACGTCTTCCCTGTACCAGGAGGACCATGAAGTAAAACCATACGATTTGATGAAATAATGTTCTGATCTACTGATTTTGTACTAAACAATAAAGTTGTTTCAACATAACACAAAAGCTGAAAACAATTATTTCATCAATAGTTTACACTGTATTGCAAGCTATTATATATTAATTACATTTTGTTTTATTGAATTTTCATATATTAAATTTTCCCAAAGACCATGAAAATCTTGTGAAGGTAATAACCAACTTTTTGACCATGACACCATTTCATCTACAGTATCATCTATTATTTCTTCCTGAGCACCTGAACTATCCAACCGATAAATATACCATGATATATTCCATTCTGAATAATCACAATAAATATTTGATGTTGTCTAAATAAAAAAATCTCCAATTACAAATCGTTTAAATGTAAATACAACAAAATTAAAATACATCATTTATTTGCACGTTCATTTACATTTGTGTGTATACATACATCTATCTATATAAATAAATATATATATATATATATATATATATATATATATATATATATATATATATATATATATACATACATATATGCATAAGCACACACATATATATATATATATATATATATATATGTGCTTGCATACATACTTACTTCTAAACTTTCATCTATAATAATGCAATAAACGTTTTTCATTAAAAATTCATTAGTATTAATATTAGTTAAAGTACGTCCTGGTGTAATACCATTTTTTTTAAAATATATTTCACATTCTTCTTGAATGTGAACTTGATCAACTCGACTAAAGTAAGAAAAAGGGTACAGTGATCATAAAATACTGAATTAAAAAATGAATCTTAGTAAGGGAAATAAATATTGTATACCTCTTATGATGTTGTACAACTTCAATATTAATATTCTTCATTTCTTTGTTACTTTCATGAACTTTTATATTCAAATTTAAAACAAGACGTTAACGACTTCAGATTGTTCCGACGTTGGCTACATATATCATGAAATCTGATAAAAAGAATAGCATTATGTATAGGTATATGTTAGAAACAGTCAAACAATTCAGTAATTGAAGTATATTAGCATGACATTAAAAGCATGTGAGAGAAACTAATTATGTATGAAATTATACTATATTATAAAATAATGTAGTTAAGGAATCTATATATGTTTCTAATCGATTATTGATCTCTTATGTTTGTAAACCATAAATTATATGAGACAACTAAGATGTAATTCAAATTGTTAATGTTCTGTAGCTAACAGGCTGCCAACGTACTGTAAACGGGAACTCATTAATCATATGACAAGAAGTGACATTTGTAAACAGAAATTAATATTTGTTTTATGTAAAAGAAATTAATATTATTTGTAATTTGCGCAAAATTCTATTTTAATTTTCTAAAGCATTCAGAAAAATGTCTCACAAAAAAGAGAAAATTTGTGATATTTTAGATAAATTAACAATAGACGCCCTAATTTTACTGGAAAAAAATATACAAATGAAAATGAATATGGAAGAAAATATAGAAGCAGGAAATATTCATTTAGCAAAATCTCGTTATATAGCTGGCCATTCAAAAATATCAACGTTACAAATACCGAAAGAAAACGCTGTTGATATTCAACCAATGACAACAATAATAGAACATGATGGTGAACTGAAAGATAGTGCACAGCATTTAGAATTAGAAGTAAATAAATGTGAACAAAAGTATTCAGAAAATAACAGCATGATAATGAACCCTATCAAATGGTTTGGATTATTAACACCACAAAGTTTACAAATTGCACAAACTCAATTTTTAAATGCATGCCTTTGGGCTGCAAAATGTGCAAACACACAAATTCAGTTACATACCGTGATAAATTATATATTAAAGTTAACGAAATTAAAAAATATTTCGTAAAAGATATAATTCAGTACATTTGTGTATATGTATGTATATATGTTTATATAAATAAAAACTGTATATAATTCTTTACAAAATATTAACGTATACATATCACAGAATAAAAAATAAGTTGAAATTGTTTTGTTTCTTTTTATTCTAATTTAATTACAGATTTTTGCCTACACCGTTCTAATCCGGTTTTTAATAGTAATTTATTTTCTATCGCCCAAATTAGTAAAGTAGCCGTTAAACAAAATGCTCCAAGTACTATGTGTGTGAGAATTGAAGTAGAAGATACCTGTAAATAAAATACAATTTACAAAAGCATAAAACTTTATAACAAAAATATTCGATACATTAAACGTAACAAATTAAATGTTATATATATATATATAAAATAATCTAATTAAATATATTCGATAATATAGTTTTCAAGTTTCATAAATTTTTTACTATTGACTTCACATATATTCTTATAAGAATGTAAATAAATCCATTTTTCAAATATACACAATAACTACAATGACAGTATTTTTTATGATTATAAAACTTGCCAACTTTTAAATTTAATAATATATACATAACACTTTCAATTATTAAAAGCAAAGATAAGTGGTTACATTGAATTAAAATATTTATAAAAGCATATCTATTCCTAAATAATATCTATGTTAAATGCACAACATGAATCCTAATTATAGTATTATTAACTGCTGTTATCTAATTAATAGTTATACAAATAATTAAGCGTACAAGAATTTTTATGTATGATATATAAAGTAATCACAATATTTAAAACATTTTTCAAATTTATAGCGCAGGTTATATAAAAAAAATTAATTTTCAATATCATTAATAAGTCTTTTTATTTTTATTTCTAACAACTGAACCACTTCTTCACATAATATGTACTCCAATTTAATTAATTCTGATGCAGACTCATTTACAGCACAATATGAAATAATCTTCTGGTATGCTTCATATGCATTTTGTGTATTTTGCAATTGAACTCTTTTGTCCAATGTTATAATTTTTTCATATAATCTACCAATGTGAAAATATGCTCTTAAAACTGGTTTAACAAGATCCTCTGATAAGGTTGAAGGCATTTCATTAGTACTAATATTTTTTATCGAATCCAAAAATAAATTGAAATATTTTATACTGTTTTCTGCCAATGTGTTTATTTTTTTTAAAGCATGTGGACTTGGGCGACCACCTGTATTTTGCAATTTTTCTAATTTCATATGTAAAATTTCAGAATATATCTCCGCTATTTCATACCACATTTGACGACAGACTAGTAAATAATATTTTGGATTTAATTCTTTCACAACAGTTTCTAACTGATCTATACGACGTTTATGCATTTTGCACTGCCTTTCTTCATCTTCTTCAAAAAATGCTAAATTTTTATACAACTCACTAATATCTTGTATAATTACCACATGATCAGAAGCATGATGATCCAAAGTATAATATTCTTTTGCTTTATTTAACCATGATTGTGCATTTAAAAATATCGCACGAGCATTATCAAATGTAAGTATCAATTGATCAGTTACTGGTTCTTCATAAATTAACAGTTCCATAGGAAACTGTAAATTATCAAGATCAGACCTTGATACAGTAGTTTCTAGATCCAACTGTAACTGGACTAGATCCAAAAATAAAGAACCAACAGCATCATTCTCATCTTCTGTTCTACTCATTAAGCGTTCCCTTGAAATATTTAAAAGATGAATACCATATTTTGCCCAACATCGAGCAACATCTGCACTACGATGTCTAAACCTCTCTTTTTTTGCATTTAATACTTCTTCTATTTCTTCAACTTCCCCTAAATCTTTTTCATATGCATCTAAAATAAAAGAAGCAGCAGCTAGATGATGTCTTGCTTGCTTGAATAAATTTTTTTCAATAAAAAACTGAGAAAGTGTTGCAGCATTCAATGCCCATTCAACTGATTCAAAATCTTTACTTTCAAGCTGCCTTTTCAAAGTTATATGTAGATATATTGCAGACTTTAAAAATTCCTTCAGATTTCCATAAATCTGAGCCAAATAGTAAAGTGTATGTGTATGAGTTTTCTCTAAATTTGAAAAACCTACATCGGTTAAATTTTCATTGTCAATAGTATATTTAAATAAATTGGGTATATCAATTGGAGAATTTTCTGTAGCCTTAAAATCCTTAAATAATTTTTCAGCACGTTCTAAAAACTCTCTAGATTTTAAAGGCTCTTCATGGTGTGACCAAAGTATACCAAGTTGATTTAATGCATTTAAAATCACTAATATGTACTGTGGATGAAGACTGTCATCATCTAAGCAACGTACACAATTCATCAACTGTTCTTCTCCAGTGGACAATTCTTCCGTTTCTATTGAAATTACGCCCATATGAAACCAGACAGCGCCTAACATTGCAGTTAATTTATGACAATCTAATGTACTAGATGAATTATCTATCATATTGACAAGGTTAGTTTTCATCAAAGTTAATATTTTCCTGGCAGCATATTTAGATACATAAGGATCACTTTCTGGATCATGCTTGCTGTCTTCATCAAGTAATTTCTTTACTTTTTCGTATTTTTCTTGAAAATCAACAAAACATTCTTTACTGTACTCCATAATGACATTTATACTGTCTATTCAATTTGGTAAGAATGTAATCTTCAAATTTATGGCGCAATTTTTAAAAATAATAAAAACCAAAATTAAGGAATTATATATGTATATATATGTGTGTATAATATGTGTGTATATATATGTATATATATATATATATATATATATATATATATATATATATATATATATATATATATATATGTGTGTGTGTGTGTATATATATATATATATATATATATATATATATATATATATATATATATATATATATATATATATATATATATACATATATATATATATATATATATATATATATATATATATATATATATATATATATATATATATATATATATATATATATATATATATATATATATATATATATATATATATATATATATATATATATATATATATATATATATATATATATATATATATATATATATATATATATATATATATATATATATATATATATATATATATATATATATATATATATATATATATATACACATACATACATATATACATACATACATATATACATACATACATATATATATATATATATATATATATACACACATACACACAAACACAAATGCAAAAAGCTTTAAAATATATTGTAAAATTAAAATTGAATAATGTAAGAAAATTCAAACAGCAGTTATTGTTCAAATTATTACATACATTACAGGAAATTATATTTATTCCAGTTATATATTTATTACAAAGCATTATAGATAATAACTACTTTGCTATGCATTCCAGCATAAAAATAAAAAAAAATGATATAGAATCAAATACATACCTCAGACCACTTAATTATTACACCCACAATAACTAATACTATAGAAAATTTTGGCCCCAAAAGTAATCCTTTTAGTGGTTTATATTCAGTTTTTTCATATTTCTTAATTATATAGTAAACACTACAAAACAAAAAAAAAATGTACTAAATAATAACACAAAACAGTGATAATAAATAGTATAATAATCAACATATAAATTACCTGTGTGTTATTCTTGCACTCATATTGATACAATTAGCATATATAAATCCAACCGGTCCCCATACATATGTAAAAACATATGAAACTATTAAAAACATCACAGAGAAAAAAACCATTAAATAATTGTATCTGCAATATTAAATAAAATTATATTTTAACAAGTAAGTATATAAAAATGGTTAACATACTTATCTAATTGTTTACTATTCATAGTAGCAAAAACATAACATTCAGTTACACCATTTATAGCTAATAATAAAATTGCTACACAATGCCATTGCAGAAGTGTAGTAGGTAATGATGATGAAGTAAGAACAGATCCACCATATAAATAAAGTAATGTGTAACTGTAAGCTTGACCAAAAACTACTGCTATTATTCCAATACTAGTTACTATATGGCACAACTGACTAAGTACATCAGCTGACTCAGCAATATTTTTCTGAAAATATAATCATATTTTGGTTTCTTTGATTAAAAATAAATAAAAATCAAATAAAATTAACATACAAAATTGTGTATTTTTTCAATTTAAAATCTAGATAGAATATGCAACTTAAATCATAAATTCTAAATATATATTAACAAAATTACATAATAGTTTTTCTCACCTTATTTTGTTTGATAAGTAATTCATCTCGTTGAATCATTTGAGTAAAATAAAAATATCCACTTTCTTCAATTGGACGAAATATGAATCTAAAAAATATATGAATATTTTAAATCACATTTTTCTGAAATTCACTTTTCTACTGAAATTATATTATAGCAGTATTTTTTATTTAAAAAAATAATCTTTTATAAACTATTTTACATATCATTCTTATTTAATAATGCATTTAATTTACAAAAGGCATAAATATTTTATCAAATATCATAAATAACATCTTTTTTAACAATAATTTAATTTGTAAATTTGTTATTTATAGTTAGTATTATATTTACAATTTTAAATATCTAAAATAATATTTTTGAAACATTATAAGTTATATATATTGTCAGGTATTAATAATATGTGGTTTATAAAATATTACCTTGCAGCTAAACTTCCTAAATTATTTACAACATCATAAGTAGCTTGTTCACTAAAAGTTAACACAGGTGAAAGTGTCATAACATAACGCTCACCTTCAGTAAGAATCTGTTTTACAACACATTGTTTAGTAAAACTTACACTTAATAAAGATAATTTTTTATTAAAAACTGATTTCTGAAAATAAAGAATAAACTAACATTAGATACAATAACCAAATCAACTTTTTATATCTACTTACATCATTTTTCATAAAACATGGAAGAAATTCTTTAACTGATAAAAATTTAAAATCATCCATATCTGAAAACATGACTTTTTTCCATTTATTTACTGTTAAATTATTGTCAAATGATGTATGATTATTTATTTCTTTTATATACCACCAAAAAAATATATATATAGCAAAAGTATAAAATACAGATGTAGCTATTTGTGCAATGGCAAAAGCCATTAAAGCTTTATCAATATCATAATTAATTAAAAAAACAAAAAGTGTGGTTCGAAATATTATGTGCAAAGTGTCCAAAACAACCTAGAAAAATTTACATATGAACATGAATATTTATTTGTACATATACAATATCAATATATAGATATATATGAACATACCGTCAACCTTACAAAACAGAATGATGTTGCAATCAATAATGGACTATTAGCAAACTGATCTATTACACAAGACAATGCCATAAGATAGCAAGCCATAGTATACTGATGTAATAAATCATCACTTGTGGGAATTAATACATTTAACCAAATATACAAAACAGGTATACATATCAATGAACATGCTGGTACACTAAAACAATTAAATTTTTATTAAATGTACAAAAGTTTACATTCTTATTAAACATACGTTAACCAAATTTGGTTTATAATTTGTGGCCATTGATCAGACTTTGTATTTGTTAGACATGCTTTCATACATGGCTCTTTGCTTAAAAATAGCACAGTTGACTCTAAAAGGAGTAAACGAACATTCATTACACCTAAAATATCTGCACCAACTTTTCGTAAAATCCATGCATTGAGTACAAAAGTAATACATCTGAATAATACCTATAAATCAAATTATATAAATTTTTACTTCAAATTGGTATTTTATGGCAAATAAATATTTACTTGAAAAATTATTCGAAATGAAGCCCCTTGGACACAACTTTTTAATATATTTCTACTCATATTTTTATATACTCGTAGTGTTTTCTAAAAATTCATTTAATTTTCTTAATGTCCATGTAAACTTAAAATAAATCATACTAATTTTTAAAAAACGGACGTAAGATCATGAACAACGTGTACTTTACAGCTGTCAGCTGTCATTCTATCATAGAATTGTACTTGAACCTACAGTTCCCCAACTAAAAAATTTCTCTTGAAATATTTATTTTAATATATATATATATATATATATATATTATACTTTCATATAATTATGATTTTTAAATTAGAAAATTAAAACAGTGAAATGTATTTACTTATTAAAAAAATATTTTTTATTAATGAAAATATTATTTCCCAATCTTCTTAATATATCTAATCATATGAAACATATACTTATAGGAGATAATTAATACAAAATATTAATTAAACATTATTTAGCAAAATATTTACTTAATAACAAAAATTACAAATATTAATATTATATATATATATAAACCAAATGTGACGCCTACATTTGTGTTTTATTAAAAAGAAACTATACACACGTTTTCCTATATACCACCCTATCTAGGCGTCACATTTGGATTATATATATATATATATATATATATATATATATATATATATATATATATATATATATATATATATATATATATATATATATATATATATATATATATATATTGTATATATATATATATATATATATATATATATATATATATATATATATATATATATTATATATATATATATATGTATTATACGTACATCACTGTACATCACTGAATAAAAAAAATCTTGCTCCTACTGTGAAATACGGTGGTGGTAGAGTAATTGAATAGGGGTGTATAGCAGGTAATGGCTTGGGACAAATGTAGTTTATAGAACCCACGATGGATAAATATGTTTACTTAAATATTTTAAAACAAAATATAAAGAAAATTGCTGAAAAATTAAGTCTAGGCCCCGATTATAATTTTTTGCATAACAATGATCTGAAGCACACGGCAAAAGTTGTTAAGCTATAGATATTATATAACGTTTCAAAACAGTTACATGCATCTCTCCGATCTCTAGACCTAAACCCTATAGAATATATATGGCATTTTCTCGAACGTAAATTCGCCAACATGACGTAACTGCAGAGGAAATGTTGAAGAAAGTTACAGAAAAAGAGTGAAATAATATTAGTGCTAAAGAAACCAAAAAAATGATACATTCCATGAAAAAATACTATAGGAGGTTCTTAAAAGAAGATGCTATCTAACCAGTTACTAATTCACTTGAAAAATTTATTTTACTTTAAATTATTTTCGATTTTTATTTGTTGTACGCAGACTTTTTCTGTTCAATTTGTATGAATTTTTGTGTTTTTTTATTTTTTAGTTTATTTGTTATAAATTTAGAATGTTTTGAATTGTCATGTATAAATAATTAGTAGTTTATAGAATTAATAAAAAAAATATTTGTTTCAAATTTACATTAATAATGTTGTTTTATTGAGAAATTATACACACACACACACACACACACATATATATATATATATATATATATATATATATATATATATATATATATATATATATATATATATATATATATATATATATATATATATATATATATATATATATATATATATAAAATATGGAAATAATTTGATAATTTTCATGACAACCATATTTTTAGCTGATATTTCACAAACTTCTAATTAATTTTATTTGTATAACTTTTTAACCCACGAATGAAATAAAAACTGGAATTTGAATTTTAGACAAAATTTATATAGATATCATATGGTAAATTAGTCTATGTCTAAATATAACTCTATGGTATATGACCCTACGGTATCAACAGCTGAATTTATCTTAATTATGTTAAAGTTTGTAAATAAATCAAAATAACATTTGTATATTTTTGTAATTAATAATAGTTTTAAAATGATATCTTGCATCCAAATAATCCTATACACTGTTTGGTACTATTACTGATTTTAATGATCACAAACATCTTTTTGAAATAATGTGCAAAAAACAAAGTTTATACTGCTTATTATTTTTAAAAATCTTTGATATGTATTGTTATGTTAATCTGACATAATAATGAAATGATATAAATAAATAAATAATGGTCAAAAGGTTAAGTTTACAGTAAACTATGTTCAGAGGTTAGGTTAAATCTTGATATACACTCATTCATTCTGAAAGTATAGAAAGGAAAAGATGATAATTATTGCTGTACTTAAAAATTATAAATTTAATAATTAGATTATTTTAATGATTGTTTTTTACATTTTTGTTGAAATATGGAAACAGAACATAATTACATAAAATCTTTAATTGTAAGTAGGTTATGAAAAGAAAGTAACATTAAAATCAATTTTTTTCATTGCTACTGTTAAAATGTGTTATTGTAGGCAGGGGGTATAGCTGGACTTGTAGTAGACATTTCACTTTTTCCACTAGATACATTAAAAACACGACTACAAAGTGCTCAGGGTTTTTTTAAAACTGGTGGTTTCCATGGTGTTTATAAAGGTATTGGCCCACAAGTAATAGGTAGTGCCCCTACAGGTATAATTCTAAAATATATACTTTGAATATATTTTTATTTACTTTTTTTTTTTTGTAGCTGCATTATTTTTTTATACTTATGATGCATTCAAAGCATTTACAATTCCATATACTCCTAAAGAATACTTACCCTTTATATATATAGCTGGAGCTTCTATATCAGAAGTGGTAAAAACGATAAAATATGTTTCAGATTCAATATTTTTTCTCATAAATAATTTTTTTTAGGTAGCATGTTTAATAAGAGTTCCAGTAGAAGTCGTAAAACAACGTAGACAAACAATTATTAGTAACAGAATATCATCAATGCACATATTCTTAGATGCTTATAAATCAGAAGGTTTTATAAATGTTTGTATTGTTTTGTTGAATAAGATATTTAGACTAACTGAATACTAATTTTTGATGTTCATATATAATATATATATATATATATATCAGGGTTTTCTTAACAATTTTTTTAAATTAAAGAATATTACTTAATTTGAAAAACTATTATATATACATACAGATATATATATATATATATATATATATATATATATATATATATATATATATATATATATATATATATATATGAATTGAATTTTTGTTTCCTTTTTTAACTCAATGAACGATTTCTTTGTTGATATATATCACTATAATAAACATTAACATAAACTTTAATAATTCAAAGGGATTATATAGAGGATTTGGATCTACAATTTTAAGAGAAATACCTTTTTCTGCAATTCAATTCCCTATTTGGGAATTACTAAAAACTTTTTGGAGTTCTAATTTGAAGAATAATAACTCTTTACTCCCTTGGGAGGTATCAATATGTGGAGCTATTGCAGGTTTGTTATATTTAAAATGAAATTAATATATGTTTTACATATTAAAAAACATATTAAAATAAAGAATATTACAGGAGGGTTTTCCGCAGCAGTTACCACTCCTTTAGATGTGATAAAAACTAGAATAATGCTAGCAGACAAAAATGTAGCAAATAAAAAGTCATTGCATATAATAACTGTGTTGAAATCCATATACTCTGATAAGGGTATTAAAGGGTAATATCATATAATAATAAATATTAGTATTTAAGTTCTGAATAAATGTGTAACATAAGTTGTTCATATATATATATAAAGTAATTAAATTTTGCAATCACTGTAAAAATTACCTATATTATTTAGTACTATATATATATATTGCAAAATTTAATTACTTTTTTACAGATTGTTTGCAGGTATAATTCCACGAACAATGTGGATAACACTTGGAGGTGCTATTTTCTTTGGAGCATATGATTTAAGTAAAAATATTTGCAATTTATATTTATAATATATATATATATATATATATATATATATATATATATATATATATATATATATATATATATATAAACTGACTCTATATTTTTTTTTTTATATTCTAAAAATAAATTTAATTTACATCTTAATATTTGTTGTTTTTTATATGATTTTAAAATACATTATGTTTATAATGAATCATACAAAAATGAATTGTTATATATATGTACATTAATTATAAAATATCTAATATGATTAATTTATTATGATTTATATCAGACTTTGAACATTTTATTAAAAATATGCAATTTTCAATACAGAATCATTTTTAATAACTTCAGTATATATTATCAATATATTTAAAATGTATAGATACAAAATATAAACATACCTTTTATCACAACTATAAAAATATTTTATAAAAATATCTTCTTATTTTTCTATTAATGTTTTAAAATAATCACAAATCACAGTCATTGTAGGCCTTCGTTTCTTTTCCTCTAAACACAAATTTGCAATTTCAAATATCTCATCAGCATAGTTAATATTATTATTACACCATGAACCAGCTCTTAAATCCAGTAAATTAGAGATACTATTTTCACAGTTATCCTCAATGTGTGTAACCTACAATTTTTTAAATTATTACAGAATTTAAAATGAAATTTTAAAATTTCTTACCAAATCAGTTCCTTCTCTGAATTCATCTATAGGAGGAAGAGAAGTAAGGAGTTCTAAAAGTACAACTCCAAAACTAAATGTGTCTATTTTTATAGAAACATCACCTCTGAAATTTATGTAACAGTTTATATAATTTTCTTTGAGTAGGATTTTATTACATTAATATATATATTTTTTAACACGTTCACGGACAGTAAAAATTTCAGTGAGTTGCAAAAATAGACAGGCGATTTTTTTTATGTTAATTGTGATAAAAGAAATTTGATTAGTCACATTTTGTAAGAGTAGTCAGAATATACATTTTAATACTTATTTACAATTAATTAAAAAATTATAATTATAATTAAAAAAATTAAGATTATATAAAATCAAATAATTGGCTTTAAAATTTGAATGCTATAGCATTCATGTCATTCTGCATCACAATGAAAATGAATGCTATAGCATCACGTCCGCGAACGTGTTAATATCCTTTAAAGGAAATGATATATATATATATATATATATATATATATATATATATATATATATATATATATATATATGTATGTATGTATGTATGTATACACATACACAGAACACATAAATTAAAAAATATTTAGTATGAATATTCAAAATACAATTTATTTACAACCTGTTGATTTAAATTTTCAAAAATGTTTTAAAAATTATACCTAAATGCCTCAGGTGCCATATATGCTGAGGTTCCAAATACAGTAGTTGCAGTACTAGTATTTTGATTAGGAGTTAGTTTTATCAATCCAAAATCACACAACTGAAACATCAAAAAAAAAAAAAATATAATACATTATTTGTTGATCATTTCTTATAATGTAAAAATTATATACCTTAGGATTACTTGTGGAATCTAAAAGTATATTGGCTGATTTAATATCACGATGAATCAATGGAGTGTCATAAGCAGAATGTAAATATGAAATAGCTTTTGCAGTACCATATGCAATATTTAATCTTTCTTGCCATTGTAACAATTCACTGTTATACTAAAAATAGCACATTATCATTTTAATTCATATATATTACACTACATAATCATAAGAGAATGATACAAAATTAGTAAGATAGATTTACTTGAAATACATTTTTAATGACAATACATAATTTTTTTACCAATTCAAGAGTTTAATATTTATTTCTAAAGTATGGCAATTTTAGAACTTATTTCTACATTTTATTACTATTCAATATCATTTCACTATGTTCTATAAAACATACATTGAATAAATTATTATAATTTATATATATATATATATATATATATATATATATATATATATACATACACACACACACACATATATATATATATATATATATATATATATATATATATATATATATATATATATATATTATGCATGTAATTATCTATGTATACTTCTTGTTTCATACTTATTTTCAGTAAAATATAGTTATTGACTACTTAAAAAAATGTATTTTAAATATCAATATTTTTATAATTATAAAAATAACTTTATTTTTTGATAAATTATTTTTGTGAATTTAATTGTTTAATATATTAAATTAGGTTGTATCATATTTAAAAACATAAATAACAATTTTTATTAGTTACTAGTTATCAATCATGTATAGAATAATGATTTGTTTACCCTAAAATAATATATTTAAAAAATCTGAACTATTGAAAATTGAAGAAAGTGAGTTACTTTTTTAATTAAGATGGTATAAATTATAAAACAAAATAAAGTATGTAAATTGGAGATATATATATATATATATATATATATATATATATATATATATATATATATATATATATATATATATATATATATATATATATATATATATCAACTATGCAAACGATAATAAATAATTGGATTATTAATTTATTAAATAACTACCTAAATATTATACAATATTTACTGTAACTTATAACTACATTCTGATTAATAACTATCTATTTTAGTTATTTATTTTTTTAAACAAAACTAATTATTGCACCTATTAAGATAAATAATATATAAATAATTACTTGTAATTTATCTTTCAATGAACCTCCTGATATGTATTCATAAAGTAAACAATATGTTGGACCATCACATGAATAACCAATGAGTGACAAAAGATTTTCATGCCTGTATTTATAAAGTAGTTCGACTTCATTTCGAAATTGTTTAGTTATGGTATCATCCACATTTACAACTTCAACTCCATTTAGATTTAATTTCTTTACAGCTATTGGTTTATTCATTAAACCAAGTGCTAAATAAACTGAACCAAATGCACCGGAACCCAATTTTCTACCAATAAAATCATTTTTATCATCTGAAGAACTGTCAATATTATTTAATGTTTCATTAAAATTATTGGTACTTTGTTCTAATTCATTATATGAAAAATGAGGAAGAATGGTATTTAAAGATAAATTAGGTAATGGTGAATTGCAATTATTTCTTGAATCTGTACCAGACAATATATTGGATTTAGCATTTATTATTATAGACAAGTGTGTAGAATCTTCACTGTTATCTATTTGTAATTCACTTAAATTAGGAAGAAAATTGGAACTATCTAAAACACTTGTCTGTTGAAGAATACTAATATTCGGTAAAATTGAATCAGTTACTTCTATTGTAGGAATTACAGAATTTGTTGAGTTTTTTATAGAATTGTGTGCTTGATGCTGTTCAATATTTTCTATATTGATATTAACATTACTTTCTTTGATATTACTATCATTAATGGAATTTGAATTAGAATCATTATTTATAATTTCTGATAATAATGGTATATTATAGTCAGTATTTGTCAATATTCTAAATTCATCATTTTGACTCAACATTACACTATCAGAAGATTGTATATTATTATCAGTTAAGGGAGATATATTTATTGTAGATTCTACATTATTCTCACTCAACATAAGTGTAGAAAGTGCAGGTATACATCTTTCTTCATTAACATTTTGTTCTACATTATTATTATCATTGATAATGTTTGGTATGTTGTTCGTATTAACTGTAAATGTTAATTCATCTGAAATAATTTCACTATTATTATTATCATTTAATAAAGTAGAGAATGCTGGATTTTCATCAAAAGACTGAGTTTGAGAGAATTGAATTAAATTGGAATTTTCAAAAATATTATCATTAATAGGATGCTTGTATTTTTGTGCACCAGCTGTTAACATTTCAATTTTCTTTTCAAGTTGTTTCTCACGCTGAGTTAGCGAACGTGATTCTATATGTGAAGAATTTATATTTTGTTCATCAGATATATTTTCAGTCATAGTATCAGTTTCTATATTCATAGGAATATTGATTTTTTCGTACTCTGCTAAAGTTTGCTGCACAATTTTATTTTTATCATAAGGCTCCATTCTAGGAAGATCAGTTATTAAAGAACTTGGATATGTAACATTATCCAGAAAACGACTGATTTCATTAGTATCTAATTCAGAACTAGTTTCAATTTTAAAATCTGAAATGCTTATCTTTGCTGCTGGTCCAGTTTGAGGACGTTCAGGAGGTGATTCTAGAAAAACATTTAATTACATTGTTATTAAAAATTTATGTTCATTTTTATTATAAAAATAACTGATTTGATTAGAAATGCATATTTATTAGGTTACATTAATTACTATCCAGAAAATTGTCATTGCTATTTATTATTTATAAATACGTGAATTTCTTTATATTAAACAAGTAGCAAATAAGCCTTCTATAAGATTAAATAAGAACTTTTTGGTATACTTTATTAAATACTAACTATTGAGGAGCGTAACTGCAACATAATCTGCAGCACGATATAATTCTGCTCTTATTAATAAATCCAAAAGATGTTTTAAACATGGTCGTAATTTTCCAGAACAACCCCATTCTTCAAATAAAATTGCAGATGCTTCTCGGCCTTGTTTTCTACTAGCATTTTCCACCAACCTTTTAAATTAAAAATAATGAAAAATAATTAAAACTGAATTCTTTAAAAATAAATTATTGTATAATTATTGTTATATTCATACTTTATCTGATCACTATTATACTTTAAGATTGACTCTGGCGAATCTAAATACTTTGGAATCACTTCCATTAACTGCTTCCAAGAATCTGACGGTTCCAATATTTGAACTAACTTAAAAATATATCCTGGACTCAATTTTCGTAATTCTGTATTAGGATCCATTGATAAATAAATATTAAAATGAAATCATTAACCTGTATTAAAAAATAAATATAATGATTGGTACTTAACAAAAATATAATACTTAATAAATACAAGTAGAATTTTAATTCCTGACGATATTTAATCATATATACAATAAACAAATTAATTTTTACATAGTTTATTTAAAACTTTTATGTCCAAATTTAATAAACTAAATTATTAGTCATATTTGTTTCAGAAGTTCACAAACTTTCTACAGTTGGTTGAAACAATATTATAATATATATATATATATATATATATATATATATATATATATATATATATATATATATATATATATGTATGAGGGACGTTTGATAAGTATGGTAAAAAGTAAGAAAAACTAAATTGAAAAATTTAATTAAATTAAACAATAAATAAATTTACCATACTTATCAAATGACCCTCGTATATATAATAAATATGTTTTTTAACATACATATATATTATATAATAAAAAAATTATTTCATAACAAAAATTCTCTAACAATGATGACATCGCCATTGAAATGCGCATTAGCCCATTGTTGTTGTAACAACAAAGTGAACAATAAATTATTATTGAACACTTTATAACATATTGTGGTGCTAGGGATGATAACTCATTTGTATTAAACAATAAATATATCTTTTATAATCAATTATCTTCTATAGGGTTATTTAAATGAGTATGAAGAATAATAAAAAATAGTAAATGATAATAAGCAAATAAATGTATTTCTAAACCCTTGTCTCATTTGTACCATCATAATAGAAGTCGAACATCACTAATTCGGCATCGTCAGAACATCGATGAATGCCAAATTGCCGAATTTGGCAGATCACCGTTGGTTAGATTAGAAAATACTGTTTACCCAAGAGCTACTACCTTATTCTATGTTTAAAACACTATACAAATCAAAATAAGTTGGATAATAATAAAAAAAAAAAAACATTAAATGAAAATCAAATTAATTTTTAATGAAGAACAGATAAAATAAAGGATACAAGTACAGTAATTCTGTTAACTTACATAAGTTCATCATAGTCGCTTCCAGTGTGAAGAATAAAAGATGAAACTGAAACATCGGGAACTGGTGATAAACCGACACAATATCTTCTCTGGGAATTGGTGATGATGGTAGCAACAGTTTTTTTGAACATATCTTACTAGCTATGCTGTATAATATATTTTGCCCCTTCTCTGATTAATTTATCCTGCAACATGTAAACGTTCATTATTTTTCATTCAGTTATAAAACTGTGTTGCTTTAGATCTTTTAATATTTCACCTGTTATTAAATTTAACCTATTAATAGAGATTCTTTCTACTACATGTTTCTCATTTTTATGACTACTTTCTTTTCCGCCATCTTCTTTTTCAGGGTTTACTACCATCTTTACGATTTTTGAGTCAATATAATGATGAATAGTATTTAGAGCATTATCTATATTTATCTATTCCTCAGAATTATCTTTATCCATTCTCGATTCAAGATCATTGGCAGCAAAATTAGTTAGATCATGAATAAAAGGAAGCAGTTCATATAAATCTGCTTTTCCTTTGAAACCCTAGATCCTATAAAGTCATTTACAGTATTTTTATTAGATGCAGGCTCAAACATTAAATCTGGCCATAATTTATGCCATCCATTTTCAGTGTGTATGCTCTACATATTTCAAAGTAATAGCAACATAGTAAACTATATATCTCACATTAAATTCTTTAAGAAATTTGTCCTGGTCTGCAAGAGTTAATTGAATTTAGTAGGCATCCCATAAACAGGGAGCGATATATATACTTAAGAGAACCCAATAATCCATTGTCCAAAGGTTAACTATAACATGCAATTAGGTAGGAGATAGATATTACAAACATTATTTTTTGTCAAAAATTCTGTTTTCAGATGTGAGGAGCAATTATTTAAAATAAGTATTACCTTATAGTTGTGATCTAGACTAATAGAATTACAAGGAATTCTTGCTTTTGGAACAAAATATTTTTCAAATTATTCCAATGTAATGTTAGTTGTAATCCATTCCTTTTTGTTAGCACAGTAAATCACTAGAAAATATGGCAAATTTTTGAATTCCCAGGGACTAAACTTTTGTCGATGACTAGTAATTTGCACCTGTAAACTCCCATAGTTTCATATTATTGAATGTTTCTTTCACATACACTACATGACTTATTGATAACGATGGTAACTAATAACCGTTATAGAATAAAATGACTTTTAGATTTAATTTGAAAAATCTACGAATAATCTGCAATCTTAAGTATTGCGGTTAATATTAAGTGCAATCATTAGATCATCGATATCGTTGCATGTAGTGAGGCTACTCCACATAACGAAAAATATATTTAAATCTTTTTGATGGTTCCGAAAGATAAATACCCTAACATTATCTTATATGAAATTCTACTACTACAATCTTGAATTTAAAAATTTAGTTTTATTTTTTGACAATATCAGATTTCTAACGAAGTCATTTAACTCATTTTGAGTTATTTTGCGAGATTCGTTTTAGAAGTAATGTCAGAAATACATTTAGATTCTGTCGATGTAGAAGGATTTAGTAAAATGAGCAAAATTTTTGTCAACTTGCACTATATTTTAATTACGATTAAAACAGGCATTTTATATTGGATTGTTAGAAAAGTCATGTCTGATTTTTGCAATAAATGTCGCTAATCTATTTTTTTATAGTAAAAATGACATTCGTAACTATATAATTGTTATATCGATTAACAGCTGACACTTCTCCTTTCATTCAGATAAAAAAATTGAGAGATTTGGTTGAGTTTTATAGATTTTATAACAAGTTGAAGATGAAAGATCAAACTGTTCATTTTCGTCATATTTTACTGTTTTATTTATTATGCCAACGATAGTTCGCGAAATTCCATGCTGGTGATTTTGATGTTATTGACGCTCCTCGCTCGAGAAGGCCAATCGAGGTTGATGACGACAAAATAAAAGCATCGATCAAGTCAAACCCACATTACAGACACGTGAGATTACAGAAACATTAAATACTCATAATTCCAGTGTTTACGACCATTTCAAGAAGCTGAGATACATAAGCAAGTTCGACATTCGGATTTCTTATGAACTCGAAAAAGTTCACTTAATTGCAAATATAAACATCTGCGATATGTTCATTAAACGTTAAAAAAGCGATCCATTTTTGAAGCGTCTGATAACTAGTGATGAAAAATGGATCGTATACAAAAATGTGGAACGCAAATAGTCTTGGTCCAGGCCTGACGAGTCAGCTCGAACAACATCGAAAGCAGATATTCATCAAAGGAAAATCATGTTCTCAGTTTGGTGGGATTATAAGAGTGTCGTGTATTTCAAGCTCTTTCCAAAGAATGAAACAATCAATTCTGATGTATACTATCGCCAATTAGACAAGTTGAACGAATTCAACATCTAGAAGCGTCCAGAACTCGTTAATCACAAAGGAATTGTGTTCCAACATGACAACACGAGACCAGACAAAAGTTTGGTCATTCGTCACAAACTATTGGAACTTAGATAGAATGTGTTGTCGCACCCAGCGTATTCGCCTGACCTTGCACCGTCAGACTTCCACATGTTTCGGTCTTTGCAAAACTCCTTGTGTAGTAAATCGTTCAATTCCGATGAAGCGATAAAACAACACCTTGTCCAGTTTTTCGCTGATATAGACAGACCATTCTACGAACGTGGAATTATGAAGCTCACCGAAAGATAGCAAAAGATCATCGAACAAAATGGCGAATACATTATTGATTAAACTTTGTACTTTATGTAAATGAATGACATTTGAAAAACATAACCGAAGTGCGTTATGATTTTTCTGACAATCTAGTACAATACAATTGATATTTAACTAAGTAATTAAAGATTTAAATAGAATATTGGATAGTTTAAAAAAGCAAATTATGATTTTACATAAAAATGTTTTATTTATTTTAATATTATTGAATAGCAAAGTATTTTAAAATTAATGTCCACGAAACATATTCAATATTCAAATTGTATTATTTACAGTTTGAATATCGAATAAAGTTGTTGTCTTACTCTTTGTTTCGTTCTATTCTTTGTTGTATACAAATGTATCTTTTTTTATTTTTAGTTAAAATGTTATAAAAAGCCTGTTTACAAAATATGAAAAGATACGTACATATATATATATATATATATATATATATATATATATATATATATATACATATACATATATACACAATCATTTAACATGGTAAATAAACATTCAATATTTGTATATCAACCATGTTTAAATACGTTGTATTGCATACTTTATCCAACAAACAATCTAATTGTAACATTCTTCGCCCGCCAAAAAAGATATAGATCACACTGATCAGGGTACTATGCCCATAATCAAAAATAGAGCTAGTAGTGTTGTCAGCTGTATTCAAATCGTACTTATCTGTTGTTAGTTTATTTCATAACAATAACAACGTAGTTGCAACGAGTAAAACTAATAATTAAATGTGTGAATAAAATTTAATTTCATAAATATGTGAGACGAATTGTATAACATATTTTCGTTTAAATAAATGTAATTTGCATAGCTCATTTTTCTCATATAACCTTAATGTATATATTATTATATTAAATTATTTCGTACATATATATATATATATATATATAATTAAAATTTATAATAAAATAATATTAGCGCAAAAAATTACATTAAAAGATTGACCATGACCGAGCTAATGTGTATATCACTGCAAAGAAATGACTCCAACATGCCATGGGGTTTAGA
The DNA here is from genome assembly GCA_029203775.1 of Neoneuromus ignobilis. Taxonomy (NCBI): domain Eukaryota; kingdom Metazoa; phylum Arthropoda; class Insecta; order Megaloptera; family Corydalidae; genus Neoneuromus; species Neoneuromus ignobilis. The sequence continues at coordinate 21,377,076 of CP092088.1, read as the reverse complement.
ACTAGAAGAACGGTACAATTTACGTGATCCTATTGTAATAGGATACGTGAGTATTTATAATTTTACTTTTACTTACAATTACAAATAATATTCAAATTAATTAATTTCATAACTTATTAAATTACAATTTAAATGTTGAATTTGAATATGTTATAAAATTAATCAATATACAAATAAATAATTGTGGATAAATTTCGATTGGCGTCTTTATTGTTTATTTAACGTTTTTTATTTGAAAAATATTAAATTAAATTTATTGAAATATTCTCTCATTGAACAATAACATTTTGTAAATATTTGAATATTTGGAACTATTTCAATATTTGTGTATAAATAAATGTACATGTCCATGTGCTATATATATATATATATATATATATATATATATATATATATATATATATATATATATATATATATATACATACATACGTATATATATATATATATATATATAAACGTATTTATAAATAATTTTAAATATATTCAACCTTTGTTTCTTGGTAACTAGTGTTATGTACACAAGTAAAAGATGCGCCAAACAATTAGAAATGAAAAGTGAAAAATTATTAAATATTCATATTATTTCTCTTTTTCTTTTCTTAATCATGTAAAAATACACGAATAATTAAGAACTAGATGATTTTTTTATAACTGCAATATAAAATACAAGATAAAAAATGTAAAAAATAATGTTTTTGTTTATATTAACACAATTTTCTATCATTTTAATTAAATTTTATTTATTTTAAGAGTTTTTTGAAATATTATGTTATTATTTATGTAGAAATATATAGTGTTTATATATATATATATATATATATATATATATATATATATATATATACATATAAGGTTTTCCAATAATCGCTTCAGAAGTTTAAATGGAAATAAAATAAAAAGTAATTAGTTATTTATTTATTTTTTATTATTAAGCATATGTTATGGCATTAACCAGTTGCGCTGGCAATTAATTAACATGCACGCGTGGCAAATCCATCCAAAGTAATTCGCAGCGAGTTGGTATTTGAAATCATTCAAATTTATTAATAATATTAATAATTTTTGAAAAGGAGTATTTATTGGGTTTTGGTACGTTTGTTATTCTACCGAATAGAATAGAGGTATTAAAAAATTCCATATCCATTAGATAAAAAAATATTTTTCTGTAAATTTTTACAAATTTTCTCATTAAAAGAAAAGATGATAAATAGCTATCTTGCATGTCTACTCCACCCATACCATCATTGTAATCTAAAACTATATTAGGTTTTGTAATGTTTTCATTTTGGTCTGTATAATTTCTAATTTTTTCTTTTTTGTTACAATCATTTCTGCTTTGGAATGTTTTGAAGAAAGTAAATATATATCTTTTTTGTCCTTCCATTTTACAGCTAAGATACCATTGTAAGATCTTAAAAGAACTTAAAATGTTTTTAATTTTGTCGCTGCGAGATCTTCTAGCATATTCTTTCTATTAGATCTGACTGTTCCGATATAATTAATTTTTTGTAAATGTAATTTCCGATACAATTTTGATGACGAATACCAGTTATCTAAAAAGAGAGTGTGTACAAAATCAACTAAAGGTCTACATAAATCCAGTACAATATTTTCTGATGCGCTATTATCAGAATAAAATAGTTCTTTGATAAAATAGTTTTTTATAATAATAAAAAAAATTATTGTGTTTTGTAATTACTTGATTATTATTCAATGAAAATATGTAAAATTAATGAAGTTCTACAAAAAAGCACTTGTATGCCTTCAAAACAGAAGTGTGACACTTGCTTACTGAACTTCGATGTTATTTTAACCTAGCAAAAATCACACGACGTGCTATGTACGTCTTATCGACATTTGGTACAGAAAGCAGTTGACGTACATAGCACGTCATTCCAGTGCAACTGGTTAACGATGGAATATAATTTCATTCTTATAACCACCACAATTACGTTTGACATAGTGTATTCGTTTAGTCCAATTTTTAGTCACTCTTTCACATAATTGTGGTCCAATTTCATGAATTACACGTTCAATGTTTATTTTTAATGCTTTTGTTGTCTGTGGTTTATCAGCACCAATGATTTCACATAATCCCACAGAAAATAATCCAATGGAGTTATATCACATGATCTTGGTGGCCAATTAACAGGTCCATTTCGTGAAACAATAGACTCATTAAACTCGTGTTTCAATAAATCTATTGAAATTTTTACAATTTTTAAACGTTGTTGAAATGTTAAATGTTCCATGATAATTTACTAAACTATACTGAGTTAAAATGTCAAAATGAGCTTTAAAAAAGTTCAAACATGGCTGCCACCAGCTGTTAAAGTTCTGACATTCTTATTGGAAAACACTCTCTCTCTCTCTCTCTCTCTCTCTCTCTCTCTCTCTCTATATATATATATATATATATATATATATATATATACATACATACATAGATATATACACAAATTTGTTTACAGATACATCCAGCTGCAGTTGCATATCGATATTTAAAATCTGGCGATATTATTTTATATATAAATAATGTAAAATCAACAGATTTAACAAATGTATGCGCGAGACGAATTTTTGATTCAAATTTGAATGAAATAAAATTGATTATAATGAAAAGTGATAAAAGTAGCTATTCGCATACCTTTTCATACAAATGTGCTAATGAATCGAATCTAATTAACAAATCTAATAAAAACAAAAATCAATTATTGACTAAAAATGATCACTTTAAACAATCATTTCACGACTCATCTCCTAAACCGTATCTGTTCAAACCTATAAGTTTAGCTGAAACACAAAATGAAAGTAAAAAATACAGAGAAACTCATAGTTTTCACACCGTGGGTAGTGAATTTAATAAATATAAACATGCAGAACAAACAGCAAATAATGAATTTAACCGATTTAATACTTATTCAACAAACATATTTAATCAGGAAAAGTCATTGGGAAAATCTAGTTTTTTTAATAATAAAACATTTTCTTTGCCCAGTAGATATTCAACATTATTTGATAATATCGATACATTATTTGATATCGAATTTGGCATTAAACCAAATCATCAAAATTTTTTCTCGAGTAATTTAAATAAAAACTTTCCATTTTCAACGAAATCTCTCAGAAAACAAACTCCAGAATTTAATACGACAGAAAACTCAAAATTTATTCGCTCGAATCGTTTTAATGATCGTTGTGATTTGAATTTTCAAAAATCAAATTGCGATCGAATTTTTTTTGAACGCAGCGAGTCTCTTAAAGATTTCAGTTCATTGTATCGAACAGGAGATAAAGAAACATCTTTTAATATTAATAAAAATAAATGTAAAATAAGTGAAATTAAAAGCGAAGAAACTGTCGATAATACATCAAAAGTGCCTTATAAAACATCGCAATATTTTTATAGTAAAACCAATCAATCGAAAATGAATGAAAAGAAGAGTGAAGAATCTTATAATATTATTAATAAACCGCTGTTTAATTTATCGAACGAAGAAATGAACACCGCATCGAAGTTTTATAGGTATGTAATTCTTATTTTAATATTTTTTATTTTAATCATATTTTATAAATATGCAATTTCAGTTTGATCCATTACACATGCATATTTTACAAAATATTAACATTCTACAATAATATTTCATATCAAAATTATTTTTACAATCTACTGAAATATATAAATATATGGAACATTTAAAATAGTATATATTTTAATCAAATCTTGTTATCAACAACTAAAATCCACATTTTTATATCATATGTTTGTTTTTTTTAATGAATATTTCACAGCTCAAGAAAAAAGTTTGTTTAAAGTTCTGAATTTATTTTTTTTTAATAAAAATAATTTAAATAAATAAAATTTCAAATTGTTCCTATTCACACTATTATTGATATAAATATTTTTTTTAAAAAAAAATTATCACATATAAAAAAACCAAATAAATTAAAATGAACTAATAATAGATTTTGCTTATTTACAATAATAACAAACATATGAGTACACTTTTTACCACAAAATGACACATGATTTGTACAAAGTTCATTACATATTGTAAAATCGTAATTAATGATGTTTTTAATATATAATAATTGTATTTTTACGAATTAAATTGTAACAACTAGACAATTATATATATATATATATATATATATATATATATATATATATATATATATACATATATACAGTGAGTCAAAGTGAAACTCATACAGAGTTATGTTTCCAATAATTTTACACATATATTTTAATATAATAACAATTTTTTTTTTGCTTAATTTCTTTACTAAGGTTATTTTTATTATATTTGAAAATTTCAATCATAAATTAATACTTCTACTACAGAAAAAGTAGCCATTTCTGAAAAATGAACAAAAAACATATCAAAATGAAACTCATACAACTAACAAATTATTTATTAAATTAAAATTTACAATCGACTGAATTATTTTAGTACTTAGTAGAGTAGCCTTTATTAATTTTTATAGCCTTTAAAAGATTCAGGATGGATTTAACTAATTTTTCACAATAAGCTAGATCAATTTTTTCCATTCTTTTAACACCCCT
>CP092088.1:21335006-21367506 GCA_029203775.1 Neoneuromus ignobilis | reverse complement strand
ATATATATATATATATATATATATATATATATATATATATTTAAAAATAATATATTTTAAATTAATTTGTACAATGTACTCATGGTGTATAAATTTCAGTTTGAATTACATAGTTTAACTAATTTAAATTACACAAATGTTTATAAATAGCGAAACTTAATTGAATATTAAGAATTAAAAATTTCATTTCACAATATTTCTTTATAAATTGAATCTATGAAAATAAAAAATAAACATATTTCTTTCTTTAAATATTTTTTGAATAAATGTAATTGCATTTAAGATTATACGATAATTAAGGAAATATGCAACCACGTTACATCCTCGCAAAAACGTGCTAAACACAAGTTTCTAGGAATAGAATGGACTCAGCCGTTGGAAATAACTTAAAAAATTCGTGTATATTGCATGCACCAGTTAAAAGAGATCGCGCAGATATCTAAAACAATCTGACGAAATCACCATCCCGCTTGCACAGTATATTATATGATATAGTTAGTATGTGCTCTAATGTTGTTGATAATAGTCTATGAGAGTTATATTTACATTTCGGAGGTTGAACTATACTCGCCAGGGACTAACACCACAGCCTACATTTTGTTATATGTTTAAGTGGATATTCCAATAGGATTTTTTAATGCTAATTACATGAACGAAGAATTAAGTGACACTAAAAAAAAGTTTACAATAGTTTTGTATAAAGTCGTATTGAGTTCAATGTTAATTATTTCACAAAATATCTATTTCTGTAATTTTAGTTCATTCTCGTATTGTTTCTGAGACGTTTTAACAGATTCAAGTTTTTTAAAATTAGGTATTAATTAACTCCCATGTTATGGATTTTTAATCGGTGTTTACAGTATAATATCTTTGAAAAAAATTCTTTATGAGTAATTTTTTTGTACAGATATAAATCAGTAATGCGTAATATTAACATTGCATTTAATAAAAAATCATTTTTTAACGTTGGTATAAAAAGTTTCGTTCAAACGATGAAAAATTTTTAAATGACCTTCATAGGAGACCAGTTTAAAAACTATCATTAAAGTTTAGTCTTCTGAAACTATAGCATTCATCGCCAATAATTTCAATGTGCCAATCACGACTACAAATTATTAAACAGGTTAAAAAAATTAGATGAATGGGAATTGCGCGATTTACTCTTCACTCCTTTTCGAAATAAGAATAAAAATTGTGTTAAAACGAATGGTTATTTGTGTTGAAAAAAAACTTATTACAATTGAAAAAATCTAAACAATAACTTGATTTCTAAAAAAATATAAAACATTTGTCTAAGCTGTTTTTACACTCACGAAATTTTATGATAGTCATACGAAAATAAAATTCAGTTATTTTTTTCTTAAAATGAGCAAAACAATCAATGCGGTAACCATCGCGAACAAATAAAAGATATGTACAAGAAATTAAGCAAACAACTAGAATTATTATCAGGCGCGGTTTTATACTTCGTGAAAAACGATAAACTTCATTTTTGCAAATAACAGTAAAACACTTTTGTAATTTCGATATAAAATATTATCGCATTCTTCACTTTATTTATTGAACAATTTTTACTTTTCAGAAGTTTGGGTACATTTTTACACAATAAGCTCTTTTAAATCGAACTGATACCATTTAAGCCTTTGAAGAAGTTATATTATAAAAAATCAAGGCTTTTCAAAAGAAATACAATTTTTTGAATAGAATATATAATAAAAGCATATGGATCATACATTCACTAATAAAATAGCTTAAAACTTTATAAATAGTGTTTTACATTTTAAGAAAAAATCAACGTTTTATATGGGATAACTTAATATTTATATATATATATATATGGGGTGGGAGGTGGGGGGAGAGAGAAAGAGAAAGAAAGAAAGAGAGAGAATGCATGCGTTGTAAGATACAAAATATAATTCTGAATTATTTCAAGTATTTAAAGCAATAAAAAAATTGGCAAGCTATATTCAATTCGCACCTTTTGTATTTAACGAGTGGAAAGGAAATCATTGGGATTTAATCAAACAATATGAAGAGCAATAAACTGCTATCAAAAACAATGTTAACTAACTTATCCATATTTTGGCACATGTTTCTGGCAGTTGAACGAATGACAATGGTTAAGGATTTATTATCATATGTCATTTAGCAAGCAACTGAACTCATATTTTATTTATACTGTTATCTTGTTACACGATAAAAGTTTGCTGTTGGTATTTCCAACTTAGATTATCGCACCAGGTCCGATGTTCATTATTCTAAGAACAGACATTTTACGATATTCTATTTGTACACATGAAAATATATTAAACGTAACTAAATTATTTATATCAATGTATATATATATATATATATATATATATATATATATATATATATATATATATATATATAAATTTAGAAATGTAAAATAAAAATGTTCGTATAAACATATGATCTCGGGTGGTTCTTTAAAAAAATATACATAGGTGATTTTTTCTTTTCATAAAAGAAATTAAATTATTTTACCTAACCGAATATTAAGCTTTCTATTTTATTAAACACACATACACACACACACACACACACACACACACACATATATATATATATATATATATATATATATATATATAAACAATGCTTTTTTCAAAATTGATAACATTAAATTACTTAAAAGTATTTTTTTTTAAATCCTTCTATTAAAGTTTGACACAACTTATTACGTAGTTACGAGATTTATGATTAAATTAATAATTTTCTTAGATTTGAAACATAAATCTAAATTAATAGAATAAAACTTATTGGCACTGTACACGTATATATATCCCTGTCATAAATATTTAAAAAAAATGAAAAATAATTAACATGTGTTTACAAGAATCAACTTGTATAGTAAGTTAATTGTAAAAGAGAGTATGAAAACTTAAATGTATTTTTTAACCATGTTAGAAAAATGTTGAATGTTATTATCAAACAGAATTAATATACTTTTTATTAGAAATAATAAAAAAATATACAAAAAAAATAATTTATTATAAGGATCTTTTGAAAATTCTTGAATTTCTTGAAGAAGAGTATTTCAATAACATAAAAGTTTTTAGATGAGAGAGCAGGAAAACTGATTAATGAGCATTGATTGATCCACTATCTTAAAAAAGGAAGAATATTTTAAAAAAAATTGAATGAAATATCTTAACAAGAGCAAATTAATCAAAAGTGTATTTATAAAATATAATTCGAATTATGATCAAATAGTTCTTTTTTAAAATATTTTTAATCGTTTTTGATGATAAAATTACTTGCTAGCAAATAAATAACTACTAATCAAATATTCACCATATCCATTTAGATTAGCACTATATGACTTTTACGTATTTCCTAAAACGAAAAATGGTTCACATAAATTTTAGACCGCTAAGTGATTTTTAAAGAAGTTAAAAGAGTATTATACAGAAACTGATATAAAAAATCACGACATCACATATAACGTTATATGGAAACAGTTTTGAATAAAATATTATATGTATTTTTTATACGTGTAATAAAAAAAATCAGAAAAAAATCATTTTTATAGTTACAATTTTTATGCTTAATTTTATTTAATGATGCATGCATTATTTATTCCATACGAATGCGTTAGAACGTTTTTAATTATAAAATTTTGTTGAATTGTAATTTTTAATAATAATAATGATCAACATGAATAAGAAAAAAATTGTTATCTGACCAAAAAGATTCTCGGACCTAAATCATTTATTTCTTTCCTTTTATTGAATTTTATTAAATCATCTTAACAGATATCTTATACATATCTTGTACATATGATAATCAGATGAGAATAATTATGAGAGCATATATGCACCCACAAGCCCCCCCCCCCCACCCGCCCGTATGTATATATATATATATATATATATATATATATATATATATATATATATATATATATATATATATATATATAATGTTCGGAGATTGAAAAGTACTGTCAAAATTATTCTATAAAAATAACACTAAATTCATGTTTCTGATTCAAAAAAGTTGAAATAAAAAGAAAAAAGATCAAAAAGATTAAGTCAATACAGATGAAATATTAAGACCAAATTATTAGTATCGATTATTTTATTAGTAAAAAACGTGCAATTATATAAATGAAATAGAAACAGAGTGACTATTTATTTATAAAAAATACTATAATATTTGAATCAATTTTTCCACCTCTTTTAAAAATTTATTAGATCCGGAAACAAAGAGAAATTATAAACAAAATGAAAATAAACAGATGATAACTCATGGAATTACATCGTTCAATTGGAAAATGTACCAATCAAAATACATTTAAACCAAAAAAATAACATTAAGTAATTATTTATTTACATTTATCTTGTTAAAATCTCTTAATATCGATTCATACGTTAAAAAAATGAATTAGCTACAGTGCCAAATAAATTGTAAATAGAGCGAATTATCCAAATTAATACAAACGTTTCAATGATCCAAAACTGTTGCACACCTTTGAACAAATTGTTTTCACTGAATTGAACCACCGTTTTATTTCCGACAAACAAAGCTATTTATAATTATCATGTATAGTTCACGAAAGCCCACGTTCAGTGTGATCACAATAAACAACTCAGTCTGATTTTTAAATAATGTTTACTGTACACACTTGCCAACGAATAATTCTTGTATGATGAAATTTACAGATTTCATTTATTTTAAAAATGACTTCTATTACGCAAGTTCATTTCAATGTATGAAATAAATTAGTATTATTTTCAAAACATCTTAATTTACTGTTCGTACAAAAATCACATTAGTCATTAAAATACACTGATTATTATCAGAAATTGATAGAAACTGAGAATAAAGTCATTTAGATTACTGATTAATGGATTGAATCTAAAAATATTTAAATAACTTATATAACTTTATTAGAAAACAAATTTTAAAATATTTCACTAGTTGAAATTATATTATAATTTAAAAAAATACTGTTTGAAAAATTGAATTATTTTAATATATCTATATATATAAAATAGTTCCATCGCAAAATTAATGTCATTAATCTACTCCGATCGTGAACGATTACCTCCGAAGATTAACGATTACAATTGAGAAGTAATATGGAGGTGATAAAATTTTCACACCACTCCGCAATTACAATCGTTAATCTTCGGATGTAATCGTTCACGTTCGGAGTAGCTTGAGCAATAATGACATTAATTTAACAACTTTTTTACATATAGAGAGATAGAGAAATACCATTTTCAAACTTTCCAGAAGTATTACCGAAGTACACATTTATAGCATATTAAAATTAACAGAAAATGGAAAAAGATAGATTTTCGGGCAGACTTTTTTTAAAGATTTGCGGATAAAACAAATTTTAATTGTATTGACATTAGATATGAATGCGTATCAGATCACCAACCTCTAATAAATATCATCTACACAAGCAATAACATTGCTTTCTAAACGTTTTATTTTTTATAACTTATTTATATTGTTAAACAGAAGCAAGTTTGGAAGTTGTTGAGTGAAGCGAGTAGGGGATAGAGCCCTCTGATTATTTATAATTATATTTAAATGTTATTAGGGTCCAAATATGTTTTTATATTCTAGAAATATTTATTTTAAATTAAGAATAGTTATATAATAATAATATAGTTTTTGTTTAAAATCAATATCAATATTTTTAATGTAAAATATTGTCATTGAGGCATTTAATAATATTTAATGTAAGTTCTTTAATGCTATAATCTTATGTTAGTGACATGACTTTCGAAATAAACTCTAACGAATGAAGTAAAGAATATGTGATTATTGAATATTGGCGTAAAATTCTGTGATGAAATAATGTATAAGTCATTTGTGTAAAAATCTCTATTTTAACTTTATTAATAGTGTCGACATTGAATAGATAAAATTTTTAACATATGTACAATTTTTTTACAATGTTGCACAGTATAAAAATACATATTACAAAATAATTATTAATATATACATACATACTTACATATATATATATATATATATATATATATATATATATATATATATATATATATATTTATATTTTTCTGTTTCTAATAATTCAATAATTAACAAATATTTTGTGCACATTGCTTTACAATTCCATTGCTCTTGTTTTCTATATTTCAGAATACAATTGTTATCCTCTTTAATATTCTTTCAGATTATTTTTAAAAAAATTTAACTCCTATCAAATAATAATTATCATCAGTTATCTTTTTTCTCTAATAAATTTCATTCATTCATACCTTCAATAACTTCATTTGTCTATTGTCTGTAATTCTTGATTTTTTCATATTCATTCTATTTTCGTCTAACTGTTCTTAATAAATATATTCCAAATATATAGGGTCATCCAAAAGTAACGCCTAGATTTTTGTTTTATTAAAAAGGAACAAAAGAAACTATACACATATTTCCCTACACACCACCCTATACACATGTTTCTTTTTAATAAAACACAAATCTAGGCGTCACATCTGGATGATCCTATACATATATTTTAATTTTTTACATTTCAATTCATATACATATTCCAAATATCGATTTTAGCTCATTTTTATTCCTGTAGTATTTTCTCCGGTGAACATATTGTGTATATTATAAAATATATGCAGTTTAATAATATGCAATGTGTGATATATATATATATATATATAGAGAGAGAGAGAGAGAGAGAGAGAGAGAAAATAAACGAAAGATTACGATTTTTAGTTACAAATTCAAATGAAATCTAGCATTCATCGAATTATTATTTACATGATAAAATAATAAACCAGAGTTCAATAAAAAAAATCAAAAGAATGTAAAGAAGTACTATTGTATATCAAAAATTTTATTACAAAAAATAATCATATTGTGAACATTTTATCAGTTTGCTATTAATAAAAATAAAAAAACTAAATTATAATGTTGATTTTTATTTTATTAAACTAGTTACTCATTTATATTAAAAAATGCAGTTAATTTAAATTTTGATTGATTTTATTAAATAATGTATGAAGATATAACCACTATTTCAAATTTGTATTAAATAATTGTTTGATTTTATTATTTACATTTTTTGTATGATATTTTAGAATAATAAATGTTTCATACTATAATTCTAAGGTGTACTTTTCTATTTGTTTTGTATTTTGTCTTATAGATAATTATATGATCCTTGAACTTAATGAAACAATTTTAGAGAACATATGTGATTTAAATTTTTTTATATAATAAACACAAAAACAAATGATTACTACTGAAATTGATTTTAATTTATTTCTCTTATCATCGATTTCGTATAAATACGCTATTTAAAAATAAGAATAATTATAGAATATATATATATATATATATATATATATATATATATACATACACACACACAATCCGTTTTAAAATATCTGTTGAAATAGTTCAATGTCAAGTTGCCATTTCTACATATATATATATATATATATATATATATATATATATATATATATATATATATATATATATATATGTATATCATACCAAATATTCATTAAATCAATATATTAGTGTACTACTGGAAAAAACCACATTGAATAGTACGATTAACTGGTATTAGTCATATTCACCACCTTAACTAGGAGGATTGATAAATATAATATATATATATATATATTGTATATTACATTATATTGCAATAATTTGTGTATTGCTTTCACTCCAAATTCTGCAATTTTTTTTATTAACAATAGTGTTCACCATAAGTTTCATAAAGCGCACGATAAGTTTTACGACTCAAATACTAATTTTTATAATAAGTTTTTACAATTTCGAAGCATTGTTGAAGTGCTAAACGTTCTATGACAATTTGCCAAACTATACTAAATTTAAATGTCAAAATAAGCTTAACACAAAAATTTAAACATGGCTGCTACCAACTGTCAAAGTTTTGACTTTCTTATTGGAAAAACTTATATATATATATATATATATATATATATATATATATATATATATATATATATATATTATAAAATATTCGTCATTTTAATACCACTATAACTGATAATTAAATATGTTAATAATATATGAATTAATAACAATAATAATTAATTGTAAACATTTATAATTCAGTAATAACCACAATCTATTTGTATCCACGACTCAATGAAGGCCACTCCTGAATTTCCCATTTTTAAAAATTTACAATCCACTCTAACGAATTTTCTCATATCTCTGTTTCATCTATCAATGAATCTCTTTTATATCCTCGGGTTTCAATAGGTGTTTTTTTTTCATCTGTTAGTGGTTTTCTCTTCTTATTATACAGCTGATTTACTTCTACTTTAAACTTTTCATTCTTAATTATAATGCTTTTTACTTTGATTTTCTTTCGATTCTCATATTTTTTTATGTCTACGTATAATTCAAAACATCCCATATATTTGTGATTTGGAATCGTTGATTTGTTATGATATTTAAAATATATATTTTACTATTGTAAATGAGAATAGGTAGGATGCATTGATCAAAAGTATTCTTTTAGACGTAGAGTGATACTTAATTTCATAATATAAACATTTCTTCCAAATAGATAACATCCCATTTTTATTCTCCAGTTAATCTATAAATACTCCTTTATCTATCCTAAATGCATACAGTTTTAATTTTTTTTACTCCCTTTTCTTCTTATATATATATATATATATATATATATATATATATATATACACATATATATATATGTATGTATGTATTTGTATATGTGCTGTTTTTTAAAACACTCCTGTTTTGTATAAGAAATAAGTTACTTAGAATTCATTTTTGGCTATAAAATGCATATAAAATACCTTTAATAAATATTGACATAATCTTGTAATATATTTGTAATATAATATGTAGTCTGATTTTATTTTATAAAAATAAAATCCTTGAATTTTATAAATTCTTTATATATTTGTAATTGGGTAAAAAATATTAGTTACGATAGTTTATCAATACAAAAATTTTAACAATTAATAACAAGGATTGTTTATTGTCATAATAACAAATTTTAGTCTATTATTCATAACACAAACTATTGTATTTTAAGAGTTAAGTCAATTTTCGTAATTTCATGCACAATAATAACCATACGTTATTCTTGGCATTATTATACATAATCAATTTTGATTTATTATTAGCAATCAATTTATTAATACAGCAAACGGTAGGTATGAATATTGTTATTTTTATTGTAGTATCTTCCTATCATCCGTTCACATTGACCGCTTTCTTCAGATAGGATAAGTTATAAACTATATCAATAATTGATGATTTTCCATATTCGAATTACGTTTATTTGCTCAATTTTATTAGACTTATAGGAAATTACGATCAGTAGACTGACGTGTGCCAATCGATTATTCGTTTTTTATTTTCTCAAAAAACATAAACACAGACACAATACTATTTTGTTTTCGAAAATAGTTCATAGTTTATTGTTATCAAAAGCGTACAATTTTCTTTGATTAACCATATATATATATATATATATATAAAGTAATTAAGTATATTTTTCCATATAAATATGAAAGTTTATCAATATGTAATTAAATATAAAATAACATACGCAAGTGTAAATAACAAAAGGGAGATACATAATGCAATGTCGATAAAACATTTTTTTCCGTTTGTAAGAGAGATAGTCATAGAATGTGCATGAAAGTTGTTACTGATAATACATATAGACATCGCAAACGATGATAGTACGTATAGAAATCATAAACAATAAAATATCGGTTAAACAACAGTTTCCTATTACATAGAAGATTCGAAATTTCTACCACTTAAAATATAAATATTTATTATTTTGTGAATTATTTTCATATGTAAATGTTTAAATATTATTTGAATTTAACATCAAAATCATTTTTAACTGTTCAAATTGACTTCATTGAATAATTTCCTGATTCCTCAAAACTTAATAAACTTACAAAATCATTTTAAAATCCTCAATTCTGTAAATCTGAAAATGTAATTATAAGACATATATTAATCGATGTTTTTAATTAAAGTAATAGAAACATTGAATGATACTGAATTATATTTACTTTAATCACGTTAGAAATTTCTTAGAAAAAATTCTCTTAAAATAGTTTGCTATATTAAAATATCCAATGAATTACAACAAGAACTTATAAATTCAAAGCTAAATGATTATACTGTTAATAATTTTGTGTATTTCCTAGTCAATCTCGAATATTTTAAATCATCTTTTCGTCAATGATGAAATAAAATTTTTCAAACAGTAAAAATTGATTTTATCAGAGTGTTCAATAATTATTAGTAATAATGGATATAAAGACACTTCCGAGAATGATTTACATAATGTTGTCTCATACTGATTTAAAGAATTTTCAAAAACTCAATAGATTTGCGAGGCATACGTTCAAACATAAAATATTACTTTTTTTCGTAAGGTCAGAAAAAAAATTGTATATATTTTAATGCAAATTAAACGATATTATCAAACAAGACGTAAATAATAAGATAACGACATTTCAAAGAATGTGTGAAATAATTAACAGAACTTGAAGAAAATATTGCATGAAAGAAACACCAAATTCTATAAAATAATGGCCATACTAGTAATGTGGGGCCGTAACAGATCCATGGAGCTGACAATGCCAAATTAATCATTCGCCCCAAAACTAATAACTACTTATTGTTCACTTTATTCCCTGAAGTGATTTTCGAAAGCTATATCATCATCTTCAGAATGCTGCTTTAACTAACTCAACGAATTAAATAAAATCAATTAAAAGATTATATAAATATAGATAAAATGTAAAAAAATAAGATGACTTATTTTTATTCATTAGATTAAATTATTTTTATATAAATATGAATGATAAACTTCAAAAATATATTAATAAATGAAAATTATAAAAAAAATGTACTTAATAAATACATATACTAAATTAAACCAAATTTTCTATATAATTTTTTATAAACATTTGCATTAGGGATAATTTTTTTACATAAATAAATTCGTTTAACTTATCAATGAGGAATATTTAAGAGCAAAAAAATTGAATTATAATTATTAAAATATTTTGCAATAAGTTTTTTTTTTAAAAAAAAACATTTCTGTTTATTCTGACGCTGAGAATATTACAAATTATTCAATTATCATTTTTACTTTATTAGTATTTATTAATGTTATTAATTTATCATACAATTTAATAAAGAGTGAACAAAATCATTAAGTATATTAGAGAAATCATTAATCACATTAAAATTTTAAAATTAGTTCTAAAACATTCATACATATTTAAATAAAAAAATCTAAATTATTTATTTGTCTAATATGCAAATTTACTTTCAGTTATTTGTTTATTAAATGAGTTCAATTTGGTGAAAATGTCTAAAGAAGTAACGTAAATACAATCGTACAATAAACTACAGTAGTATTAGGTCATCCGATAAATTATTCTGATTTAAACAAATATACAGTTTTTAGGAAAAACAATTTAACAGACCGATTTATATTTTATCCGTGTGTAAAAATCTATCAAAAGATGTTAAAAATAAACGAACGCTAGCGCGTTGACCGTACAACATACGAAATAAATTAAGACCAATGGCCCTGTTAAAATACAAAATCGAGTAAATATTTTGTATAACTTGAACAATAACTTCATCACAACTGTTCACATCATTGTCTAAATTTATATATATATATATATATATATATATATATATATATATATATATACATATATTAATTTTTTCACATTTATTAGAATTCTTTTCCTTTTTAATATTTGAATCATAGGCTTTTATTATTCTTTATTTCTTAATATATCAGTTTATAAAAATAATTTCCTAGTCTGTATCAAACAGTAAATACTATAATATGCCAATAGTATATTTAATAAGATTCGTGATATTTTGAATAAGTGAGATAAAAGTAAAAAGTAGTATGTTTTAATATTAAATAATTATTTTAACAAGTGTTCTATAAAAGATAATTCAATTATCAATATTTATACGTTTTTATTATTTTGACCATTTTTATCTATAGACTTTTGAACGTAATTAAATTAATTAGTAAAAAATAATTCTGAAATACTCTTACATATATATAAATACTTAAGAATAAACAATACGTAGAAACATTTTTCAATAGATAAAAAGTGCTTTATCATATTTTTGTAAAACGTTTAAAACTGTTTAAAAAATAAAACCACATTTGTAATATAAAATATTTGATTGCAATATATTGCATATTTAAAAAATAATAATAATAAATTACATATAAATTCTTGATTGAAATTATTGCAAAATGAAAATTTAGTATTCTGTTTTAGAATTTTAGTTCAATTGAAAATGTCGGAAAAATTAAGATTTTTTTAAATTTTGACTAAATTTTGAAACAATTTTATTACGATTAAATTGTGGTAGTAATCATTTTACTTGACTAAAGACATAATATTACTTATCGTTAATATTCCCAATGAGCCAAATTTGGAAAGAAATTAGAAGATAATAAAAAATAACATTGGCTTTAGATATTATATATTCGTCATGTCTTCCATTTACCGATGAATATTATGCACTTCATCTATATTTGACGAAAAAAGTACGAATCGAATTATAAATTAATTAAAGATTAGTAATAATAATTGGAGTAGAAGATTGTAAAAATGCATACAAGAATGATTTTCTTACTTTTGCCTCTTAGTGATTCAAAGAATTTGTAAAAGTTCAATAATAGATGAGAGAGATATAAAGACAAAATATAAAATATTTCTCTATTTTTTAATTAATTTAAAAATGTATAATCAAATATAAAATTATAACAATTACATTAAAAAATCTTCTAAATTAATTCTTATATGTCTTTGTTTTACTATGTTTTAATGAACTGTCCTTAAATCCTTATTTTGTAAAGTTAATTATTATAATAAGAATAATTGTTATTTTTACTTGCGTATCATATATTCGAATAATTTGAATTAAAAATATTAAAAGATAATGTATTAATGATTAGTCGTTAAAATTTTAACAACATACTCTGTAATATAAATTATTATTATTATTTAATTTAATTTCTTCTTCTAATTATAACTAACTTTTTTTATTTTAGATTTAAATTTTACATAAAGCAGTTATCTATTTACTTGTTAAAAAATCAAGAATAATATAAAATTCACATATTTATTCTATTTTTAAAAAATTAAAAATTTTGAAAAGATTTTAAATAGTTTGGATGAGACTCTCTCTCTCTCTGTATGTATATATATATATATATATATATATATATATATATATATATATATATATATATATATATATATATATATATATATAAATATGTATATATATATATATATGATTACAATTATTTAATTTAAAATGCATATAATAGGATTTATGATTAGTAATTATATTTATCTGAAATAAAAATAATAATAGTAGTCTTACCTTTATTTTAATAGATATTATAATTTTAATACTGAATATTATTAGAACCAGTCAAATGAATATTAAAAAATACTTGTGTTTTATTTCTTCAATGAACATATTTTATTTTTTTATTATATTTATTATAAAAATACAAAATTATTCAAATATTGATAAATAGTCACATATGATACAGTTATCTATTAATTAACAAGTAGAAAAAATTTAAATTCACACATCTTTTCAACAAAAAAGAAATGTTTTTGTATATAATTTTGAAAAATTAAACATAATTACATTTCCACTTTTCTTTAAAAATATACGTACAAAAATGTTAAAAAATGTTTTATAGACTTATATTTAAAAATATTTATCGTTTCACCCTTTGAGATGATAAATTAAAAAAAAATGTAATTTTTATGTAAATCAGGAATGAATATTTCGTATGAATAATGTCAAGCGGATTATACATAGATAAAAAATAAAAGATGAGAAACTGAAGAATTTAAACATACATTTATTATCAATAATTTATTATTCTTCAGTCTCATTTGAGCCACTCTATATAATAGCAATGAAACAATATTCAATTTTTTATCGTATAAATTACTGGAACTAAAATATGTATAATTAAAATATATATAATATGTAATTTTTTAACCCCTTGATTGTCATGGAAGATATCAGAGATCAGGTTTATTGAATTTATTTAAAACATTTCCAATAAATAAATTTCTAAATAAATAAATAATTAAACACCGATGAACATCACTGAAATAAATATACCACACATACCGATATTATCTAATTTAATCATATTGAGTAATATTTTATCATTGTATCTTTATGATAACAAAAAAAATTATTGTGAGGTATAAAATAAGACATGCAAACATGCAAAACTCATTAGACAGGCAATCAATGTTTAAAAAGTGCTATTATTGTTATTGTAAGTATTGTTTAATTATATTTTTTTTAATGGCAGTATTACTTACGATTCATTTTTTAATATGAAATGCCAAAGAAGTTATATATTAAGAAATTTGTATTCTTAGATATTAGAAAATAGATTCTGTTGAGAGAAATTAGCAGATAAATTAGAAAAATGATAATTACAACTATTCGACAATTGTAAGTTCAATATGTTATTAAAAAATATAAAACGAGAGAAAGTTAAAAAAATCCAAAAATATTTTTGAGGTTAAGAAATAAAATATTAGAAAGAGGTATTTTTTTAAAAAGTAACCATCTTATAATAGATCACTAAAATTATCTCAAGAGAATAAACAAATATATGAAAAAATTATAACTCAAGTGGAAGCCAAGTGATTTTGTGAAAATATAAATAAAATAATCTTCTAGCAATCTAGACATCAGTTCATTTATATTAGCAATAAATTTAAAACATGATAAATCATAGATAAGTACTTAAAAACGTAACTTTTATAAAACTGTGATTTCTAAAAACAATAAATAATAATAAATCCTACCATTTCTAAATCAGAGCGTAAATGTATGAAAAAAACCAAATGAATAATTTAAGCGGAAATATGTACATTCATCTATAAATTATCAGAAATTTTTACTTTATTGATTGTATAATGAATCAGAACATGCGTCTGAATATTTTAAAAGGAAATATTTAGGCTAGTTCCAAATGATTAGGAATGATAAGTTGCTTCTGATTCTAATTGTGACGTTACTCTTTAACATAAATTCCAAAAAGTTTACTTTTTCTTCATGATCATAATATTATTGCAGATCATATTCACTTACTATCGAATATTTACAATCTAACATTAATTTAAATTAATTAAAAAAATAATAAAAATGATCTGTACGACATTACAAATTTCAATAAACATAATTTTACAATATGTTATGAAAACGTACAATAGTTCGATAAATAATAAAAAATAGTAAGAATTGATTAAAAAATAATCATCTAACAAAATATTAATATATTTTATTTATTCATTTATTAAAATATTCAATAATTTTTCAAATAAGGGTTGTATTCTTATCTTTTTTTGTTGTAATTTGATATTTGGTTTTTAAATATTTTATTACATTCTTTTCTTTTTTGTCTATTAATAGTGATAAACATAATTTTATTTCAATTTATTTTCTATAAGTTTTAAAACTTAACAAGAAAAAAATCACTATTTTGTATATATTTCTTTGAAGTCATAGTTTATATATATATATATATATATATATATATATATATATATATATATATATATATAACATACAGTATGATAATAAAATCACTGATGAACAACAAAAATTAATGATTAGAAACACAAATATAATAAGAGATCTACACACACAAGAACTGTCAAAGTGAAATATTAAAGATATTGACTGTCAAACTCAGTGCTTACGAAAATTGGACAATTCATATTTCATGACCTAATATATATGTATACATATTTTATGTAGAAATTTATCAAAAAACGTTTACTTCTTAAACTAAGACAATATTGATACTCGTTTTATTTCAAACTTGAAAATACAACTCAAAACTGTCCCTTGTGGTTTATTTTCTACTGAACTAATCTTTATAAAATTTGGAACGTTTTTTACACTACATCTGATTTTCGTATTAATTTTTTGCAAATATCACTACTCAAACACAATTGCTTGTATATTTAATATACTTTTGTTCAAATTTGTTTTGTACGAAGACTATTTTTTCCTTGTGAGGTAAGGAAAAATACTACTATAAAAACTTCCTTTATCAAAAAAATATTTTAATATGAATGCTATTAATAACTAAATAAATTATTGTGGTGTTGGGGTTAAAATTCATTTGTGTAATATATATATATAAATACACACATATGGGATTTACCTAAATTTAAAATATATAAATATTTTATGTGAATTACTAAGATAAGAACTTTTTAAAAATAAATATTATAATTATGTATTAGAACAATGATTCTCTCACAAAATACATTGAGAAGTAATTACATTAATATTGTTGTTTATCGAATATTCGTTTACTTTATATAATTTATACACTTTTTAATAAAATATAAAGTCGATGATACTTTTTTAGTTTGTTTAACAATTAAAAAAGTATCACATAACTCATATTTTATTTAAAAAGTGCATAAATCGTATAAAGTAAATGAATATTTAATAGGATTTTTTATATAATTATTTCCCAATGCATTTTGTGAGAGAGTCAGATTTTTGTATTGAACAATTATAAAAAAAAATTAAGAAAAACGAAATCTTATCTTAATAAATCTAAATAAAATATTGATACGTTTTAAACTTCGGTGAGTCCCATATGTATAACATAAAAATAATGTAAATATTTACATACATACATACACACACACATATATATATATATATATATATATATATATATATATATATATATATATATATATATATATATATATATATATATATATATATATATATATATATAAATGACATGTACCATATATAAAAATAATGTTAGGATTTTTAAATAATAACGTAATAACGTAGTTGTTTTGCATCTCTGTTTTTAATGATTCATTTTAGAGTTGAATTATTGTTGATAGAAATATGTATAAAAGATAGTAACATTTCCGTCGAACTTATATAGATAACTTGCTTTAATGAGCAAACAAAATAAATGCTCACACTGATTATTTGAATCTTAGAGTGTTAGGATGCAGATGTACTTTCTTTAAAAAAATAAATAAATAAAAACAAACAAAAACACATGTTCAGTTGCAATCCATGAAGTAATTATAGTTGTCAAGTGCAAAATAAAATAAATTAGTGATATTTTTCATTGAAGCCATTAAGTAGATGGTTTATTTATAATTAAAATCTTTTTTATCATTTATTGAAGCTGTGTAATTAATGAATAATAATTGTGAACTATATTACTAAGTACGTATGATTTTTTCTATTTTTTTTAATCAAGTTTCTTCAACTGTCAGGTTTTTGTAAATTTAATACACACACATGCATATATTTATATATATATATATATATATATATATATATATATATATATATATAAATATATTGTATCTAAATAATGTAAATATTATTTATAGATATTAAACATGCAAATATTATTATTATTATCATCCAAAAAACTTTATCAAATATATAAACAATCGTTATTTTATTTATTCTAATATTATATTGAATTTACAAATCAATTTTAACCATTATATAATATCCAATACAATAGAAAAAATATAGATAATTTTGATTAAATCATTTTAAATATTTTTGTTATTTATTTCATAATTTAATTTATAAATCTATTAAAAGTAAAAATTAAAACTTATTATAAATAATCTATAATTAGTATTAAATTATTTGGTGGAAATAAAACTTTGGTTTTCTCATTATTTTTCTATTTTTTATGTTAAAACGAAAAGGCAGAGATCATTATAGTATTTTATTACATGGGTAAACTTATGTTTTTGTAATAATTCTAAATTTTCTATATATATATATATATATATATGTGTGTGTGTGTGTGTGTGTGTTTGTATACATATATACATATATGGTATGAATGTTGATATGTTCAATTATTTGATAATTGTACAGATGTATATTACTTTTCTTATTAAAATATATAATAACATTGTAATGTTTTTATCAATAATTATAGTTGAAAGAAAAATATTTATTTTAAATATTTATTATATATACAGTTGATTATAAAAAGATTTAGTTACTTTCGATATTCACCAAATTTGATGAATTAAATTAATATTATAGTACAGAAGAAGAAGAATACTATTAAATATTTATATTCTCCAAAATGTTGTACATGAAAAATAAACATTTATAATTTAACCCTTATATCTAAGCACATTATTTATATCTAAGCAAAATATGTTATGTCTGTGCAAACTCATCAAATTTACAGGATATAAACGATGACACAGACGCTTTATGACCAGTACATTTATTGAATATAAGAATCATATATACATCCATACATACATACATATATATATATATATATATATATATATATATATATATATTATATATGTTATAAAATTCAATATAATATTTTTAATAGACCTTATATGTGAAATACTCTTTGATTGTTACTTTTAATTTGAAAAAATGTGACATAACAATTAATGATATAAAATAATTATATTACAGAAAATATGGAGTTCAATATAATAGCCGTTTTTATCCTTCTAAGTTTCTCTCATTTGACAACAGTTCAATGTTTTATTGATTGTAAAGGATTAGATTTCGATGAAAATCACGAAGTAAAAATGTTTACTCTGGATCAGTTTTTAAAATCTGATGGAAAATCGTCAAAAATAGTATCTTCGGGTACCAATTTACAACATTTAACAACAGGAATGATTGACAGGAAACAGTGGTATCAATATTATGTTAGAAAAGTTGATTTATCGGAAAATAATGTCACAGTTATCGACGCTGAGCCATTTCAAACAATCAAGACGTGTTTGGTTGTAATTGATTTAAGTAAAAATCAGATAACAACTATAAAAAGAAATGGGTTTTCAAATTTACCAGTTCTGCAAAAACTTGATTTAAGTACAAACAAACTAACGATTGTTAGTGGTGATTGGTTTGACAGCACAAACGTTTTAAAAAATTTGATTTTAACTAACAATAACATCAAACAAATAACAACAAATATTGTTTTCAAGTCAATGAATATATTACAGTTGGGAAATAACAATCTTTTACCAATAGCTGGAATGTTTAAGTCATTTCCGGCATTGCTAATATTGAATTTAGAGAATAACAATATAACTACTTTACCGATCGGTGTTTTCGAGGGACTAACGTTAATCGAACAACTGTTGCTCGGCCATAATAAAATAAATGAATTTAAATTAGGTACTTTGTCTGGCTTGAAAACTTTAGAAACTTTAAATATATCTCATAATTCGTTAAATCAAGAACAACTAGCAAAAATTGTTCATTTCCCTTTGCCATATTTACAATCTTTAATAATCGACGGAAACGAAGGAAAATATTTAAACATTAACGAACTCATGCAATACATGCCCAAAATTAAACATATCGGCTTAGGAAATATGAGCTGGGACTGTAAAGATCTTATTGAAGTGTACAAACAATGTCAAAAATATAAAATTGATATTCTTACTCATGTAACATTCGATTACACATTAACAAATGTACACGGAATCGCATGTACTCAAAATAATGCAACTAATTCAAGTAAAACGGTTACTGTGTCTTCCGTTTCATCTTCTTCGAACGATTATTCTGCAGTTCAGACAAGCAGTACGATTGCTGATAACGATGATGTTTCTATAACAGAGTCTTCATCACAAGATCCTGAATACAATGATAGTGACGAAATATATGACAAAGAGAATCTTCAGCAAGAAAAATACAGAAATACGGACGATAAACTTTTGAGTGATGTAAAAATTATAGGTGTAGTTTTGATATTCTTGGTTATTATTTTAATTGTTGTAATTGTTTTCAAAGGAAAGTTAATAAAAATGCAACGTACAGTTCGTCATTATGTGCAGGAAAAAGTATATCGAAACGATAAAATTGAAACTACTAGTGACTGCGATATGAGTTTAGTAGATAACCACTTACATTTAAGTTCATAAAATATGAATCGATGTATCACTAAAGTAACAACATTTTATACGCGAAATAATATAACAATGTACAATATTTTGAAACATTCATTACATACATAATGTTATAGAAGAGAATATTTTTCGTTAAAAATATTTTACGAACAATATCAAGAAAATTTAAAACATAAAAATTGAACCATTATATTTTATTATATTAGGTAGTGTTATATGAAATGTCGGATTATTATATGGGAAATAATATAAAAATCCGACGTTTCATATTACACGACCTAATATAAATAACAAAAAATGTTAATATTTTTAAAGTCAAATAATTTATTGAAAGTATATATTTGGAAGCAAAATATTATTCTTACTACTAATATGTTAATGTCTAGTATTAAATTTGTACAACATTAATAAAACTGTTTTGATTGCATTCGATTGATTTTGGGGATGTTATTTCAGAATAATGGTAAATATTAAAGATAATCATAATTTTCAAACAACAAATAAATAATTTATATTAAATCAAATAATTAGTTTATTATTGTTATATAATAGAATATTAGATGTTAATGGACTAAATAAAAGTATTAAAAAATATAGCAAGGTGATATATATATATATATATATATATATATATATATATATATATATATATATAAAGGGTGAAACTAAACATCGATCTCATTATAACATTTCGCTTGCAAAGTATGCATTCTTAAAGATAATCATATTAAAAATTGTGAAAATTGTATTATAAGTATTTTAGGCTTCAATTAATTTAAATATTGATAACAATAAATGTATGTAGATTTAACATTTTTTTCTGTTTTAATTAATAAATAACTGCATCGTATATGAATATTTATCAATATTTAAAGTATTTTTATAAAAAAAATGTCTATGAATTGTATAATAAATATGATAAAAAACGAAAAATATACATTTAAGAAATAAAAAACAGGTATTTTTTTAATATTCATTTGACTGGTTCTAATAATATTCGGTATTAAAATTATAACATCGATTCAAATAGAGATAAGATTAGTATTGTTATTTTTATTACAGGTACATATATAAAATACAGTAATTACTAATGGTAAACTCTAGTATATTTTAAATCAATCGTATATGAACTGAATGTGCAATTGAAAGTCTCATCCAAAATATATAAAATCTTTGCAAAAAAAAGTAAAATTTTAAACAAATAAAATAAATATATGACATTTATATTATTATTGATGTTTTTTATCAATGTGATTTATTTAAAATTTAAATGAAAAATTGAGAAAGTTAGTTGCATTAATAGAAGGAATTATTATTAGTAATTATTAAAATAAATTCAATTCTTAATAATAACAATTTGTATTATAGAGCATGTTGTTAAAATTTGAACAACTAATTATTAATAAATTATATTTTAATATTTTTGCTTCAAGTTATTCAAAAATATGATGTACAAATAACAGTTATTTTTACTATAATAATTAACTTTAAAAAATTAGAATTTAACGAATTATTTAAAACAAATCAAAAAAGAGACATAAGAATTAATTTAAAAGATTTTTTAATGTAATTATTATAATTTTATATGGATTACACATTTTTAATAAAGTTTAATTCGTTTTATCTGTATAGAAAATTTCTAGGAAACACTTCATATATAAAAATATTTTTTTAAATGTTAATATAGTACATCTCTCTTTTTCTCTCTCTCTCCATATATATATATATATATATATATATATATATATAATTCCTCAAGATTATAGATAGGCATGAATCTTACTACCTGATCACAAAAAAGCAATCGTCACAGAACTCTTACAAGAAAATTCTTTTGCACTATTATTGTTAGAGAAATTAAGATCCAACAAAGCTATAGTCTCAAAAATGATTTTATACATACACACACACATACATATACATATATACACACATACACACACACACAAATACATACATATATATATATATATAAATTAACATACGTGTTATCATTAACTCATATATTTATGAAATTTATAATATAATTGGATTAATTGACTATAAGATGAAAAAAAAATATTTGGAAACGAAACGAGTAAAATTTTTAAATAATTGTTGCAATTATAAAAATAATACTGTTGTTTACATATTTATAATTATTAAATGATAATCTAAAATTATCATATATAACTATATACTATTAGAATATAATTTATTGCATAGAAAAAATATATACTACTGGAAAACGATTTATTACATAGTTATCAACTGTCCAATGATATTAAAAACTGAAATGTATTAATTATCCTTCAAATGTAACATAATCCATGTCTATAATCCTGTATCGATTATTTAATAGTTATATTTGATTATAATTGAAATGTTAAGTTCATTGTATTCATCTGACATTCTATTTTCTTTATCGTCAAATACGTTTTGTTAGAAATTCCGATTGGATTATAATAAATCACTAAGCTGTTTGATCTTTGAAAATGGCTCGATGTCATTGACGCTACTATTGAACTTTGTGTGACATTGGCCATACACGTTGCCTTTACTGCATAATCTTGGCATCGCAATTATTTTGTACACTTAAATGCTCGTTATTATTCCAAAAATGTCTTCTTTAAATCTGGCACATCGACTGTAAAATTTATCGAACATTTCTGGGAAGTAACTACATTTTAAAAATAGTGATAATCGGATTTTACGTATTTCTCAAGAATACGTTTTTATATTTTTTTTCACTGTGCGTACTAATCAATAAATTCCTAATTTACATTTTATTTCATTCTTTATAGTTTTTATCATTAGCATATGTTCGACTTGCTTTATTTTCAGATTAAAAAAATTCTTTCATAACATATAATTTCAATTATAAATTATTAGATATAAATATCTAATAATATTTAATCAAATAATTAAATAAATCAAAATTAATATAATAATATAAAGAAAATATTTTAAGAATATTGCACTTTCTGGTATTATGTTCAGATTTTAAATTAAACGTATAAAAGAATTTAGAAATATTTATTTTTTTACGAAAGACAATGATCCTTCAAACAAAGATGACTAATAAAAACAAGATTATAACCGGATGACTGTCAAGGATAAAAATATACATGTATATTTTATAATAAAATGCGTAACATTCGCGTAATAGTAAATATAGTTGCATAAAACACTTAAAATTTTACTTATAATATACTTTAATAGTAAAAACTATATAAAATATATATAATGACAATTTATAATATCATTATTTATTACCCAAATTTCATCTGACCATTACTATAATTAAAAATAATAAATTAACTGTAACTATAAGTATGTATTATTCAGTAAATAAAAAGAAACATATTATTAATTTATAGATAAATAATATAAAATAAGTGTTTTTATATGACATTTTTAGAATCACTTTAATCGTATATAAATTAAACCCTTTTAAAAAACATAATTTCACTCACATTATTATACAAATCATTTGAAATAAAATTTTAATGTCGTGCAATTAAATTTATTTAAATAAATATTTTAGATTTATAATTATATAGAATCTGTAAAAATCAATGAAATTTATTTCAACTATTAAAATATATATAAAAATTGGA
This sequence comes from Neoneuromus ignobilis, assembly GCA_029203775.1. Classification (NCBI taxonomy): domain Eukaryota; kingdom Metazoa; phylum Arthropoda; class Insecta; order Megaloptera; family Corydalidae; genus Neoneuromus; species Neoneuromus ignobilis. Next base: position 21,343,871 of record CP092088.1, on the reverse strand, counting down.
AATGTTTACTTAAAATTTAATTTTTCAACAATTATAAATATTAAAATGCGAGCTACAAGTTTTTTCATAAATATATTTGATAAATGTGTGTATCCATGAAAATAAATTATAGTGTTGTCCTTTATCTTTTTCTCTCTCTGTATATATATGTTTATAATCATAATAATTATTTTGTATATATTTTTTAATAATATTTTAATTTTACTGACTGGAGGAAATATAATCAAAAATTAAATGCAACAATCATAAAAACTGAAAAGAACCTTAGAATACACAAATTATGTTTAAAATTTATGAATATGCAATCATTTTGGTCGTTGTGACTTTTCTGTTAGATCTTTTATGATAAAAGTAAATTTTCTAACGTTACTTACATTGCTTTTAAAAATTACAAAACCGTTTGTTCTTTTTCTTCGCACGTAACAAAAAAAAAATGTAATTAGGGATGTTCATGCCATGGTCTATTTATTTAACCTACATTTAAACATCAGTACATACTATACGATACAAAAACAAAAAATAATTATATTTTTAACATGACCTAGTCTGGATCAGGCGTCAAATTTATTTTAGCATATCGTATATAGCCATATGTGCCAATTTTTAAATAGCTCCTTTTCACCTCGACACGTAATGTTAATGGATTCACCTGTCACTGAAAGACGATTTGCAAAAAATGCGTCTATTCATGAAATCAGACAATTCACAGTGTTAGAATTTTATAGAACAGCTTTGATTAAGAATACACTACTTTCGAGTATTATACTGAGCGTTGTACTGTCAGAAGACATGTGTCAGATATAAATGATGCTGAGATATTATCACAATGATGTTACAAATCTACGACAATTTTTACAATCGCATATATATGTAAATTTGTGTATGTATGTATGTTTATATAGTTGTGTTTATTTATAAGTAACAACAAAAAATATTTCAAATTAGGAAATAGATTTTGCAATATGTAAATGTTTAAATTTTTTTTGTTTATAATCAATATAACAACAGTTTTAAAAGATTAAAAATATTAATACCCAGTTCAAACAAAAATTTATTCATTTTTTTAAAAAAAATTAATTATAGAAACAAAGATACAATATTACAATCGTAGCTTATTAAGAAATAACACTCGAATAAAACGTTTATTAATAAATGTTTTTAAAAAATATGGAACGTTATATAACGTGGTATAATTGTTATTATAAGATTGTGGATACTTAAAGGTAGAAACTCTATAGAAACACTTAAATAAACTTGGGAATATTAAACTAAATAAATCATATTTTGAAAAGAGAAAAAAAATATTTATAAAGGTACATGAATAAAATCTACAAAACATGTATAGAATGTTTTTTAAGAGTGATAGAACTTTAAAATGAAATAAAATACATACTAATTGACTGAATGACCATTTATTTGGTATTATTCGAAAGACCATTTTATAGCATTAATATTTAAATAATATTTTGAGCATATACATATCACGGCTACCTTTGGTATACCGCATTTTGTCAGTCCAATTTCCGGTTACTTTTTCAAGCAATTGGAGCCTTATACCCGCAATAACATGAATTATGTTGGCTTCTAATGCTACAATCGTTGCTAGTTTATTAGCATAAACCAGAAACTTCACATATCTCAAAAAAAATAAAATAAATAATAATAATAATCCAGAGGCGTTATATCAAACTATCGAGGAGACCAATTCACAGATAACGTTTCCATCTTCTTATTAAAAATGATTTTTTTCTGTTTTTTCTTGCAGATTTGCTCATTTTTTGGTAGCTTGCATTTCCTATCATTATTTATTCTTACAAATTCATTGATGTATTTCCAAATTATATATATATATATATATATATATATATATATATATGATTAAACTGAATAATATAAAAATAGTGTACACAGTTAAAAGATAAAATTATTAAAATAACTAGAAAATGATAAAGAAGATTATAAAATTAATACCTTACTATGCCCTCGAAATATTAATATCTTGTGATAAAAAGTATTGTAACTCAACATTTACAAATTTCAAAAAAAAATTAAGCATATTTTTGCGTCATAGCTTTTAATCGAATTAAGGATATTATAATTGTTTAATCTAATAACAAAATTATATTTGTCTAAAGTACTTGTATATCAAGTATACACTTATATCGGAACAATGATTATACAGAAATAAAGTAATTATTTAACTTCCTAATAATTATTTTGAGGTTGTTTATTTAAGTAATAATGAGTCATCCAAATGTGACGCTTATTTGTGTGTTTTATTAAAAAGAAACACGTGTAGCGGGTTATGTATAGGAAAACATGTATAGTTTCTTTTTTAATAAAACACAAATTTAGGAGTTACATTTGGATGACCCTATATAAATTCTATATATCTATGTTTCCTAAAAAATAGAAATGAAGTACGTTCTTTATAACAAGGTTATCAATATATATTTTTGTTGTCTTTAAATAATTAAGAAGTAACAACCTGCTTCATGGCTAGAAAATTCTATAAAAAGAGTAACATATAGAAGGAACGAAAATAACTAAATTAATCCCACTATAGCTATTTAAGAATTGTTGTTTTTGAATTTTTTAGTTTTATTGAACTTTATATATATATTTATATATATATATATATATATATATATATATATATATATATATATATGCGAGTCAATTTAAACTACATATGTTGCTAATATGTCAATACTCTGATTCAACCTTGTGATATTTTCATAACATTTTTCTTTAACAAAGAAAATATGGTATATGGCATATATAAATATTAGATTGTTAATGTTACTGTTAGTTTTTATCACTAGAAATTGTATTTATAGGAAATCGATTCTATGAATGTTTCGCTTTATTATTTAAATCACAAAGGTCAATATTTTATTTTAACTTCAATCTCAAAATTCCCTGATTTTTTTTCTTAATTCTTATTTAATCCCCTTTCCTTTTTCCAAAAATCATTCCAAAATAACTTTTAGAAATGTATCTTGACTCAGTATTTATCCAAACATTTTTATTGTTTTTACTCAAGTAACAGCTTTTTCTTGTACTCTACTCAAGACACTGATTAAACATATTTTTTGTGTTCAACTGATTTTTATTATTTTCTTCGTATCAACATTTTCAATCAAATTGTCAAATGTTTGACACACTTTTTGATAGAAAAATACTTCATACAGAAGTTTTAATATATTTTTTTATATATCGAAGCATGAGTATCTATTTATAATAAACTATATATGTTAAAAAAGATAATTTGGTATGTCAAAGAGCGTTTTTAAATAATATAAAACTGTATTGATGAATTCTATTATATGACTTCAGAAACAATTTTATATTTATTATATATTATTAAAAAAAAATTCTAGAAAAGCAAATATATTTAAAAAGGATTTATAATAATAATAATAATTATATATATATATATATATATATATATATATAAAATAGTTCCATCGCAAAATTAATGTCATTAATCTATTTAAATCGTGAACGATTACCTCCGAAGATTAACGATTGCAATTGCAGATCGATGTGAATGTGTTAAAATTTTCACATCACTTCGCAATTGCAATCGTTAATCTTCGGAGTTAATCGTTCACATTCGGAGTAGCGTGAGCATTAATGACATTAATTTTGCGATGAAACTTTTTTACATATAGAGAAATTTCGTTCCGAACATTACCAAAATTTTCCAAGAATTACCAAAAAATTAAAATTAACAAAAAATGGAAAAAACAGATTTTCAAGCAGACTTCTCGGATAAATTTTTGGATAGTTTTTCAGACAAAACAAATTTTAATTGAATTGGCATTAAATTTGAATGCACATGAGACCACGAATCTATAATAAACATCGTCTACTCCGAAGCATTTACATAATTGTCTAAACGTTTATTTTTATATATAACTTATTTACATTGTTAAAAAGAAACAAGTTCGGGAGTCGATGGACGAAGAGAGTAGGGGGTGGAATTCCCTGGTTTAGTATAAAATTATTTTAAACAAATTTTAATATTTTTTAAGTCGAGTAAGAAAATAATTCTTCGTGTTTAAACATTTTTCAAACAAAGTAGTATTGAAGTTTTGATTTACATAAATAATAAAAATGATACAAATACACTAATATTCTTTCAACCATTTTACGAAATTGAGATTTACGTCATATTTTTATTTCCGGAAACAGGGAAATTTGATTGCCAACGACTGACATGTGTTTTATAACAAATGACACATTGCTGTTTTGTTAAAAAGTTAATTCGGCGGAATTTTTATATTTACAAGGTTTTTGTTAAAATATAATATTGTTTGTCAAAATTGTTCATTAATATAAATATTTTAAAACACACACTCTTTAACATTAATCAGACTAATACACACACAAGCATATATATATATATATATATATATATATATATATATATATATATATATATATGTGTGTGTGTGTGTGTGTGTGTGTGTGTGTGTGTATGTACACATATTTACACAAATAATAAATTAGCTACCTATATACTTATTATATTTAAATTATTAAAAGTATAATATTTAAAAAAATACACTCTTTATTAAGAAAATATTTACTTTTTCACCTTACATTAAAAATAAAAGTAAATATTAAACTTATTATTGCTCGCTGTTTTTAGACGTACATTATTAATTGATAATTTTAAAATATAATTGTGACTTTTTTTGAGAATTAAACATTTTTATTTTTTATGTTCAGTTTTGAAAATATCTCATATTTTGTTCTTACTATAAAAAAAATAAATATAAAATACATTTTAAAATATATTTCTCATAAGAAAAATGCATTCCTGAATGTTTTAAAAGCAAGAATAATAATTCAATTTAAATGTAAATATTAGTTTTATCACATTGATGCTTAAGAATCCCAAAAGTAATGAAAATACAATAGTAGACATAAAATATTAAATTGTTAAATAACAAATGGATATTAGTTTAATTCTATTTTGTCATATTTTGCATAATATTACAATATGATTACAGTATAATAAATGAGAATATAAAACCTATTACTTTAGTAAAAATATTTTTAAAAAAAATTCTGTATAAGGTTGTGAAAATGGATAAAATTTATTTAAAAAATATACAAAATTGTAACTGCATATTAGTAGATTTTAATTAGTTATCTGTGTTTCAAACTTGAATGCATTTATAAGATTAAATTACAAGATTGAAAATGTTAATACATGACATATATTAAATGCATTAGTTGCAGTTCAGTCAGCGACAATTGTAACAATAAACTCTATTATCATTAATCATGAATGTAAGGTAAGATTACAGTCGTTTTAGTTATTATTAAAATAAAATATCATTTGTAGAAATATTCTATATGTTTTTGTTCATAATCATAGATATTAATATGATTGAACTGTACTCTCATCAATTTATTGACTCGTATTTATATACATAACACATTTTACTGATGTGTACGATATTTAATACTGTTTTTTCCGTTGAAAGATTTTAAAATAAAATTAATTAAATATCATCATTCATTATTAATATTTATTATCTTTATTATTAACACTTTTCAGAAATAAAATACAACAAATATATTCCGATGTTAAAAAATAATAGTGTACAGTGTTTTATAATAAACGAAAATGTAATATTTTTAATGAATATATTTTAGTAGGTTAAGTATTAAAAAATATATCACAAAAAATATAAAAACAGTATTACTTTTCACAAAGATAAGAACTAATCATTTTAAACTAATCAGCGTGTTCATACAAATGACATATGTCAGATTTAATAATTAATGATTCGTTGTACGAAAGAACCTAGTCTACTTGCTTCTAAAGAAAAATTATGTGCTTTTTACACTCCGAAAAAAACCACATAAATATTTCTTGGATCAAATCTTTAAGTTTATTTACAAAATTCTTTTATTAAAATCTATGCTATTTTTCAAATCTATATACAATAAAATATTAGCAAAATATATATTTATAATATTCTTAACCAGTTAATTAAGTTTGACGAGTATTCACTTCCACTTCGACCAATCCAAAATCTATTTGTTTTTTTAAAGTTAAAATACTGAAATATTTTCAATTTGGTTGTAAAAAAATGTAGAATTCTTCGTTCAGAATGTATGACGACAAATAAAATCGCAGGTACAGTATTGTAATTTCTTGGTTATTTTTAATACATGTTCTTATATATATATATATATCGTCAAAACTCAAACAACACGTGTAACATTATGTGATATTATATAGATATAAGTTTATTCATAATCCAAATATAAATTGGCAACAGCAGTAAAATTTAAAATTTTCTTATATCGAATATATTAGAAATGTCTAAAATTAAAATTCACATATTTGAAGGTTATTTCACCGATAAAGTGAATTTTATAGAACTAAATAAACAAGTAAAAAAGTATTTTCGGTTTGATATACGAATTTAGTCCAATTCGTTAAACTGAAATGAGGAAGCAAGATCTTTCAACGACGATAAATTAATAATTTGTCGTTTTAGGACTCTGATATTTTCATATGCATATCTATTTTCAGATATATATATATATATATATATATATATATATATATATATATATAGGTATATTCATAATTAATTATATTTTTAAGTTTCTATATTTACTGTTATTATTTCATTGAAATAAAATTTCACATTTAAATTTAAAGAACTCTTATTATGATTACTTATTTTTGACTGAGATTTAAATAACGTCATATGATCAATTTAATTTATCACAAATATGTTTCAAGCAAATCAATCAAAAGGATTATTTGATTTCATTACTAAAAATCATTATATAACTTACAGAAATAGAAAGAAAAAATAAATAATGAAATATTAAGTTACGTGTTAAAATTACTAATGAATATAATGATAAAATATTAAAAGAAAAAATACATTTAAAAATGAATTACTAGTCAAAACGTTAATGTATTTTAAAACGTCTATCGAAAGAAATAATTAAAATTAACATTAAATAACTAAAAACTATTTAATGAGTGTTATTAAATTCTCAATTAGTAATTTGTTGTTTTGGAACTGTGGCTGATTCACTTTAACACAAATGAATTTTAACCCCAACACGACAATAGTTATAAAGTGTTCAATAATCACTTATTGTTCACTTATTATTTATAAATATGTCGACTGATGCATTTCGATGACAACGCCATCATCGTCAGAGCCTTTCTGATAAAATCTTATATTTATAAATAATGAGTGAATTATAAAACATTATAAAAAAAAATCAGTGCAGTTTTTTTAAACCTTTTAATTTCATCTTTCTTCTATTTTAATAAATATATTATATGTGCACCAATTACTTTTTCAATTAAATATTTTATATGTTACGAAAATTAATTAAAGAAATTATGTATATGTACATAACTATAAAAAAAATTGAATGGAATATATATATATATATATATATATATATATATATATATATGTGTGTGTGTGTGTGTGTGTGTGTGCGCACGTGTTTATTTTCAACACTATTGCAGACATTCGTGTAATAATGATATTTATTATTTATACTCTTTATAAACTATGAAAACAAATTGTAATTAGAAAAGATGCTCATCAAATTTTTTTCAATACAGAAGAGTTTGACTAATAAGATATATAGACCAAGGACATTTCCTTGATCAAGGTTTACTAAATAGGCTATACGATATTTGCTCCATTTAGTGTCTCATTAATTACTTTTTTGTTTTCAAACTTCATTATATTTTTTTAAGTGTATTACTAGTATTATTCATACTTAATGTTTATTAATAATTTATATTTTTATAACAAATTCAATTTGATATTAATATGTTACTGTAAAACTTTTAATATATATTAAATAATAATTTTATACAATTATAACAAATACTTTTAAAACTACATTAACTAAAATTAAATAATTAAAATTAGATAATAAGAACAATTTATATATCTGGAAGGTATATTTTATTACTTATTAATGAAACTTGATCAATAGTTAATGCTAGATAATTGTTAATAAAAATTATAATTTATACCTTTTTTATACCTTCTATTATGATTGACTGTACATATATACATATATATATATATATATATATATATATATATATATATATATATATATATATATATATAACAATTTAAATATAAGCTACTTTTATTACTATTATTTTTTATACAAACATTTTAATTGAAAGATATAAATAATTTATTAATAAAATAAAGTGCAAAAACTATATGTATAATCAACAATATTTTAGATATTATCGTATTTGAATAAGTTTTATCTTTAATGTTTAAATGTGTTATAATTTACTATTGTAAGAATCCAATATTTCTATCCTCTTTTAGAAATTAATGAGTCATATCGAACTTCAGTTTCACTAAAGCAAAGAATATTAGTAAATATGATTTGATAAGTATCAACATTCAATAAGAATTTTATTATTAAAGGATGTGATTATTTATAATAAATAACTAATAATGCTTTTCTATAAAAGAATTAATTGATCTCTGCATCGATATATATATATACAAAAAATTTAAAATAAGATTATTATGCTGGAATTTAATTCATAAAATATAAACAACATAAGTTTTTTTAAATGATGTTTTAATAATTCAAAAACTGTATATATATGACATAATTCCTATGTTTCTACTTCACATTATTACCATTAAATATGAATTTTTCTTTCAAAAACTGTATTTTATTGATAAATTATTTCCTAACTTCAAATTTGAACATAAATATATATATATATATATATATATATATATATATATATATATATATATATAAAGGATATACTTTTAGGAAACTTATGTCAGTAACCGATTAATA
>CP092088.1:21197506-21330006 GCA_029203775.1 Neoneuromus ignobilis | reverse complement strand
ATTAATACTTTTTTATAAAATAAAATGGTTGTGGATAGAAAATTTATGATGAGAAATTTAAAAGTATTTGATTTAATTATATGAATTTTTTTATAATTCAAATTAATTTTATATTATTTATATAAGTTTGTTTTGTGTAATAACAAAAACATAATAAATAAAAAATTATATATATTTTTTAATTTAATTATAAGTAAAATAATATCGTTGTACTTGTACAAACAAAATATTGCATAGATAATAAAAGTTTTAGACAACACTTATTGAATGTAATAAAAAATTGACAATACTGAAAGTGAATTCTTATAAAAATACTGTTTTATAATTATATTATAAATTGAAATAGATAAAATAAATATTTTCATAATATATAATTTTTATTTACATATTATCATAATATTATGTTTTATAATAACACAATTTAATTATAATTAAAATATAAACATATTTCAATTTTTACAAACCACATGACAGTGATGATAATTATTGACAAATATTTTTTTAAAAAAACAAAAATTATAATTATTTGATGAAAATATTAAACTTTATTTACTTTTTCTTATTTTTATTTTCTATATGAACTAATAAACTATTTTTTGCATTAATATTTTTGTATACAATAAACACACAAGCGAGAAATTCCTAATCATAACATTTTCTTTACTGAATGCATAAGAATTTAATTTCTACTATTTTTCAATATACACATATTTTTTTAATAACAATGCACTTCTAATTATTTCTAATTCAATCCTATCAATCTGCCTGACATTGATAGCCAAGTGGCAATACTTTTACTTGCTAATACACTTATAAAAAAAGGAAGGTGAGGTGAGTGTCCTACACCTTAAAATCTGATTCTTTAGATAAGGAAGTGAATCCTAACGTTAATCAACCCCTGACGCGTATAATTATCGATTTATAGAATTAAAGAGTCTCGGATAAAAATTCATTCTTTTTTTCAGGGATATGACAGAAAATAAAATAATTTTTAATTCAAGTTTCAAAAGATTTTCAGTTAATTTTCTACTCAATTATACACGAATTTAACCACCTAATCATTATTAAAGGAATTTATTTCTTGTTAAATATTTATTCAATGATAAAAATATAATCATACATCAAGTTGAAATTATAAATTGAATAAAACAGTACATCCCGTTTCAAATTTTGTAAAACTTGCCAAAATTACACTGTAAGAACTAGTGTTGTCTTGAGGAAACCGAATTGCACATTAAGGAAATTTGGTTTCAGTTTTTGAGTAATGGGACACGTTTGTATTTGTCAGTAAAGTCGTGTTTATACCGGTTGAATAGCCTTTTACATTTATCGAATTCTTGTTTATATTTAAATATTTCTCTTATATGTTTATGTATATATATATATATATATATATATATATATGTGTGTGTGTGTGTGTGTGTGTGTATGATTACATATTTTCACGTTTTAAAATTAACGCATAATTGTATTTTAGATATTAATACGTTTTATGAAACAATCTCACGTTTTTTACACATACATTAGAAGATATGTGATATATTTAATCACATGATATTTTTTAAAACGTAAAAAAATTTAGGTACCTATTTGTATATATATATATATATATATATATATATATATATATATATATATATATATATATATAATTAAACAGTGATTCTGTCTTTTAAATGCTTGAAAATCTTGGCCGAACTTTTAGTTTTCACAAACATTATAAATATTTCAAAAACATTGTAGACACGTGTTAGTCGTTTTGTTTTGTATAAACAGTTGTCATGTGGAGTCGTTAAATTATTTTTAAGCGAGTGGAAAAATTAATGTCTACTTTAATATATTAAAATCATTTACACGTCAAAACTTTAATACAGATGCGAGGGATTTAAATAATATGATTTTAAAAAGTTTATATTAAATACATAATTGTTTTAACAAAAATATGATAGAATACTTTTTGAACTATTTTTAAGACTGTATACACTTAATAACGCATTTTTTAAAAACTCGAACAATGCATACAAATGGTGAAGAATTTCAAAATTGTATACGTATGATTTACAATGTATGCTATGTATGCATAAATTAAATAATTATAAAATAAAATTATCAGTTCGATAAAAAGTAACTCTTATTTCTTATAAAAATAATAATCATGGAAATATTTTTTTTATTATTTATGTACACTCCAGTTCTTTTTAATTATAATACAATGTAAAACTATATATATATATATATATATATATATATATATATATATATATATATATAAGTGTAATTTTTATATTTTAGTGATAAAAAAATATATTCAATTATAACAAATCAATAAGCATCGATTTTTAAAACAGACAGTTAAATAATTAAAATGACAACGACAACGACAGGCACAATGAGTGTCAATACTTCTGATCCTACTGTAAAAAAATTAGTGTATAATATGTATCGTGGTATGCTCGTGTCATATAATAATAAAGCGAATGATATACTTGCAACATTGCCTCAACATATGGTTCGTGAAGATCATGGAATAACTCAACAACTAGAGAGTATGGTGTAAGTGAATTATTGTTTATGTTTTTATTTATATATAAATTATAAACAATCATAAATTCTATATGAATTTATAAAATATGTATATTTTAATAAAGTAACTGTATAAATTTAAAAAAAAATCATACTGAAAATCAATAGTTTTGTGCCGTTTTTTATATAATACCTTAACTAAAAGAATCATTTGTTAAACAATTCTTTTTTCAATTATACAGTTGAAATGAGTTCCACTTGAAACTTAAGGTTGATTTTATTTGATTATTTAAACGTGTAAAAGTTAAATAAAAGTACTTAAATTAGTAAAGTACTTAAAAGTACTTAGTAAGTTAAATAAAACCTACTTTGTTTACATATTATCTAACAAAATGACACATGTTTGAATAAAACTAGAAAATACAATTTACATGAAAATACCAATGAATGTTCATGTAAATACGGATACTTTTAATGACAATTTCATTCAAATACATTCACAGAAGTGACAAAACTAAAAAAAATAATCAAATAAATATTGCAAATAATTATTTTAAATCAAATAACTATTATAAAAAATAAATAAATAATCAAATAACTAAAAATTATATCTATTAAAATTACAACAATCGACTTTTATATTTTAAAATAAAAATTAGTCATTTATTAAGTTTTTTTAAAAAAATTTTTTTTTTTTACTAATGACTACTCAAAACAAACTTTCTGAACTTTAATTGCCTACATGCAATCGAAAAAATATTAACAAAAATCCTACAAAAATTGTTTCATTGATTTATTTACAATTTTTGTACTATATTTTTTTAGTACTATATATATATATATATATATATATATATATATATATATATATATATATATATCCTATAAAAGTCCATAGTTAAATACAAGCCTCTTTTCATTTCTTCCCATTTATTTAACCCAATACTTTTCCTTTTCTATATATTATTTTTATATTATTAATTAGTTTTTATATAAGTAATTCGTCATTTTCTTATTCCAAATTAATAATTTATATTGTATACATGGTAGCACCTCTTTAAAAATTATATATTTCCATTTTCGTTTAAAATTTTATGCTTTTCATTATATGTAGGGTTACCATACGTCCCGTGTATATGGGACTGTCACCGTATTTAGAGAAAAATAATACCAACCAAAATTGCGAAGCAACTATGAAATTGAGTATAGAAGAGAAACGGTTGAAGATTTTTGCAGATACAAAGCATTATTAGATTGCTTAAACTTTATTGATTTTTTATCAGAGTAAAATAAATTATTACCTAACCACTTTTTTTATGTTTTATTTATATAGCACTTAAACGTCCCGTATCAATGCTTGGCAATTATGGCAACCCTAATTATATGCAATGTTGTGTTAATTTTTTAACATTTTATTTTTTTAATTTTGCATACATGTTTTTATATTTTTCTCTTATCTTGTTCTTTATTTTTCTCTTAATAACTATAAAAAACGAACTTTTAATATTTAATGTTATTGTTTCACTTCCGTATTTTTACACTTTATATATTTTTATCAAATATTTTTCTTACAAAATTTATAATACATATATTACATATTTAATGGCTTATTTTCCTAATGTATTTCTTAATGAATTATGTAATTTTTAAGTTTTATGTTTCGTTTATTTTTTCCTTTAAATAATCTAATTATCATTATTATTTTGTTATGAATCATATATATATATATATATATATATATATATATATATATATATATATATATATATATATATATATATATATATATATATATATATATATATATATATATATATATATATATATATATATATATATATATATATATATATATATATATATATATATATATTAATATGTGGATGCATTTTGGCAGTATGTTTTTATAGATATATTTGAAAAGATAATTTCCATTTCACTTATTATTCAAAATAAAAATGTTATATGATACTAATCAAATAACTTTCTTTTCTCTGTAAGTAATGAATTTAAATCAGAATTTAATTAATACAAAATTGAGTACTTTTTTTAACTTACTCCCTTATATGTATATATATATATATATATATATATATATATATATATATATATACCAGGATCATTTGATAAGTATGGTAAAAAGTAAGAAAAACTAAATTGAAAAATGTAATTAAATTAATTAATTAATTGAATTAAACAATAAATAAACTTTTTTTTATCAAACGACCCTCGTATATATATATATATATATATATATATATATATATATATATATATATATATATATATATATATATATATGTATGTGTGTGTGTGTATGTACTATACTTTTAACTAAAACAAAAATTATGCATATTATTGAATGTTTAGATTTTAATATAAAATCATCCAAAAAACGCGCCTACATATTTTATGTAATGCAGTACTGACATCTAGGCATCACATTTGGATGACCCTATATATTTAATTACACTACTTTTTAAATCGATTCTAAAAATATTAAAGGGAAACAAATGTCAATTTTCCCCAATAAAACTAACAATAAAACAATGATATATGTTTTGATTGTAGTTTGTACATATTAGTACATATTTTTAATTACATCAATAACATTTCTTACAACAGACATAAATATAATATATAAGTGTTAAATTCCATACAGACTTCGTTTATATTTGCATTTTCAGCAAAAGTACTCAGTACTAGATTACACAAATGAAAATAGCATTTCATGAAATACATTAGAGAGAGACAGGACAAAAATCATTCCTCATTGATTTATAACATTTTCGATTAATTTGATTTTCAATAAATCTATAAACTTTATTATTTCTAAAAAAAATGACATTTATGACACGATATGAACATATTTAAACGCGAATGTATTTTATTTCATTGATAGGTGAAAGCAAGAAAAAGTTTATTATACAAATTAATTATCAAAAACTAAACTTTCGAAGAATTTTGAAGTTAACATTGAAAGTGAAAATTTTTTAGTCGCTGTAATGGATTTCTCTAAAATAACAAACTCGGAATATAAATTAGTTTACATATTAACATTATTTATAGATAGTTGATTCTAACAGACGACGTTTTTAATATTATTTTTTAATGTGTTTTTCATACACAGTTTTTATTTTAATTTGAATGATATTGTTATTAATATCACTCAAAATCTAAAGTGAATCTACTTTAATTACGATAAAATGTAACATTTGAAAAAATAAGAGAAAATTATTAAATACAGTATTCTGCTTATTTTTTTAATGGAACATGTAGAGATCGCTGCCAATAATTATTTTCCCTTTTTATTGTATAATACAAAAATAATTACTATAAAGTTTCAAATCTGCTTCACTTAATTATTGTATTACATTACGTATTCTTAATGTAAAGGTTTATTTCGTATTACACGTGTTCTTTGTTTTCTACGAACGTGTTTAATTTATAAATTAATCTACGTACATACATATATTCATCATAAACCACGCACATGACGTATATATGATTCACAAGTTCCTCACTTCCGATTATACAGTTAAGAATAAGTTTAAATGGGAAAGACTAGTTATGAGTTTCTCTAAACATTAAATCATAGCTATTTACAGACTTGACAATACACTGTTTAATTCTAAATATTCGTTTTTATAAGCATGTTGATTTAGTAATTCCTTATTTCTTATACATATATTAACATAACTCATAAATCAATCTAAATTTTGAATAAAGGTTATAAATACCCACTTTTATTATATTATATTAATATATCTTTATGCATGAAATTATAAACACACACACACACATATATATATATATATATATATATATATATATATTAAAACATGATTTGAAATACTCGTATATTTTCATAAAAGTTATTTTTCTTATAAATCAACAAAAATAAATCAATATAATAGACAATGTCAGTCTTTAATCTTTGATAAAATAAAAATTGTATGTTTTTACATTTATACTCGTTGTTATAACGTCTTCTTGTCGTCTTCATTGCTGGGTCACTGATTTTACATTTCTTCAAAACCGGTTTCAGTTCTAGAGCTTTCTTTTCATAAATCTATATTCAGGTAAATGAAGAAAAAAACATTTACCTGAAGATAACTTTAGAAACAAATCCGGTCATATCAAATGAACGACACAGTAATAAACAATACAAGAAAATATTTAATAACTCAAAATCATCATTAAAAATATAAACAAGAAAAGTTTATAAATAAGTGGAAATATGTATCATTAGTATGGTTAAAATATTTGTTTGAAAAAGTCTTGTTTATAAGAAATGTTTGTAACATATATATATATATATATATATATATATATATATATATATATATATATATATAACAAATAAATTTGTATTTTATAAGTAAAATTACTTGAGTATAATGTTTTGAAAATGGTCTAAACAAATATTTTTTTTAAAACATTTAATTGAAAAACTTAACTGTAAACACAAATCATAAAAATGTTTAGGTATTTATTTTCAGATAAGAAAATGAACAAAAAATACATAAAACCATCATTAAACACAAAAAAAAATGATAGAAAAATTTTCAACCAAAGAATCCAACACGAAGCCATAAAGTTGTTGTTTCTAAGAAAAGCACATTAAATACCAAACAAATTTGTTAATTCCTAAGAATACCCAAAATAAAAGTGAACATATGTTTAAAAAATACGGTTTAATACTAATTTATAAATATAATAATTTTTTATTTTTATCTTTAGTACAACTGTCGTTATGGAAGATAGTTGATTGTTTAGATAAATGAAATATTTAAATGCTAAAAATTAAACATTTATATTAAATCGAATTGAAATAACTATTAACTACTTACAAATAATGTGGCTATGAATATATATATATATATATATATATATATATATATATATATATATATATATATATATATATATATATATATAAACACAAATTAATTTTCAGAGGTTAGAAAAAGAAATAAGAAGTATACAACATATACAATTTAATTAAAAGATATATAATTGGTAGT
Source organism: Neoneuromus ignobilis (assembly GCA_029203775.1). Classification (NCBI taxonomy): domain Eukaryota; kingdom Metazoa; phylum Arthropoda; class Insecta; order Megaloptera; family Corydalidae; genus Neoneuromus; species Neoneuromus ignobilis. Next base: position 21,322,456 of record CP092088.1, on the reverse strand, counting down.
TTTGTCATATTTCTAGAAATGTATAATAAACATTATGAATATTTTATAGTTAATATTTTTCATTAAAAATAAATTAATATTTTTTCATTTATCAAAGGAGTAAATAGCACTGAATGTGCTTTCTACGTATTATTGCTTTCCAATATTATAAAAATAATTATTTTTCCCATCAAAATATATTCGTAAAATAACATATATTTTATTAATTAAAACTTTCAAAATAACATAAAATATATATTAACACTTTGACGCTCACTTTGAAATCGGTGATGGAAGATAAAAACAATTTTTTTTTGTTAATTAGTTGATTCTTGGGGAGTTCGATCAAGATTTCATACTTACAGAATAAAATTATTATATTTTCTAATAAATTTTCCTAAAAAATGGTGGACGTCTATAGCCGTTATTTGTTTTTAATAGCTCGATTTCTCTGATACACAAAAGACAGCTATAAAAGTTTTGGTAGCTGAACAGACTATAACGATATTTTTTGAGAATAATTTAACAAAAAAGAAAAAATATATTTTTATAAACATATAACTTTATTTTGCACATAATTCAGTTAATTTGAATTCATTTAAATTTTTCTTTAATACATTATTTTATTTTATATAAAAAAATATCACACTAATATAATAATACATTGATGAATAATATTCTCAATATACATTAAATAATATTCTGTTTGTTTTCATAATCTTATCATATAGATTTTATATCAATATCTACTTTTTAACATATTAATTTGTATAATAAATCAGAAATCGATTGTATTACACATATAGACATTATTTAAACAGTGATAAATAATTTTAACGTTTTTATATATGAAAAAAAAACAGTCTACCTTTTAGATATTAGAGATGACAAACACTTTGGTTTATATTAGTGTATTGAATTCATGTAATCAGTTATAGTCATCACTTTAAAAATATCTAAATTAGGAAATATAAATTTGATAATAAAAAAATAAAATTATAATGAAATCAATTTTCTATGAAATTAAGTTTTTATGTTTTAAGATAATTTAAATCTTCACGTGTTGTTATCAAATATTACATATAATTTAAAAAAAATGTAATGATAATATCTGACATTTTTGCATATGTAAACTTGAGGTCTTCCAAACCACAATGAAAAATCGGTTTTTAAATACTCTGCATAAAACCAGTATTTCTGCTGAAATCCACAATTATTTGCAACAGTATTAGAAATGTTATTTAAATTCCATGCGATTGTTTCGAAAGAATATTTTTGACTGAATTAGCCATTTAAAATACTTAAGTAAAAGTGCTAATAATATAAAAAGGCAACAATGAAATGAAATTGTTGATGAGCAATCTTTCCAGTAAGTATCAAAGATCATGATTGGAGCAATGAATCACCACAAAAAGAATGATAAACGTCCGAAGATGTTTGCACTCTGCAACATTTTTAAATTCTTCTGTAAAGCATGATACATAATGCATACATATACTCGTACATATGTTATATTTTCGTAGAAGTTGAATTTAAATGACTATAAAAATAAAAACTCGGCAGTTAGAAATTATTGAGCCTAATAAAATCTTATAGTCTAGAATAACAATTCTTTTATTATCTTTTGTGACAAGTTGTGTGCCACACCTACAAATTATATTGTGACAAAGTCACAGTAAAATATGTAACTTTATCTATAATCATCGATAAAATTTTTACAGTAGTCATATGTTTTTTAATTGTATTGATATTCACAAAATTGATATTTACTTATTTATTTTTCTAATCTTTGTTGACACAAGATATTTTTACATGACCTTTACTTTGCATACTACTGATTGAAACTAATATTAATCAACGAATAAGTAGCATAAAAAAAGAAAATTTTCATCAGATACTTTTCTTGGAAATTTGTTTATTATTTTTATAATAGAAGAGATATGAAAACCAGATTAATCAAGTATAGACTTTAAAAACATTACTCATAATTTTAAAATAAAAATGTTCTATTATTATTAATTTAATGCACATAAAGCTTATAAAATAAAAGGTTTTCCAATAAGAATATAAGAACTTTGACAGCTGATGGCAGCCATGTTTGAACTTTTTTAAAGCTCATTTTGGCATTTCAACTCAGTATAGTTTGGCAAATTACCATGGAACGTTTAACACTTCAACAACGCTTAGAAATTGTCAAAATTTCAATAGACTTATTGAAACAAGAGATGAATGAGTCCATTATTACACGAAATGGGCTCATCAATTGGCCACCACGATCATGTGATCTAACTCCATTGGATTATTTTCTGTGGGGTTATGTGAAATCATTGATTTATGCTGTTAAACCACAAACAACATAAGCATTAAAAATAAACATTGAACGTGTAATTCATAAAACTGAACCATAATTATGTAAAAGAGTGACTAAAATTGGATTAAACGAATGCACTATTATATCAAGCGAAGTTGTGGTGGTCATATGAGTGAAATTGTGTTTGGTCATTAATGCCATGGAATATGCTTAAATATAAAAAAAATAACTAATTAATTAAATACTGTTTATTTTAATTCCATTTAAACTTCCGAAGCGCTTATTGGAAAACCCTATACTTCCGTTAACGTATGTATGTATGTATGTATGTATGGATGAATGTGTATATATATAAAACACATCATAAATACATGTGTGTTGTGTGTGCACATATATACATATGTTCAAATATATTGTATACATTTATATTGTAGATATAGACGCTGTGTATATAGTGACGTCAATCGTTTTATGTAAATATTTGGGGATTTTTAAGAAATGATTGTAATTATTTAACATCATGTACAAAAAAAATGTTTATTGTTATTATTATTATTAAAAGAAATCAAAATATTACTTCTTAAAAACCTAGGCTTAAAAATATATGACATTATATAAATAAACATGTAAAGATAAAAAAATCAATGTTATTAATAAAAACATTTATGCAATTATTAATGAACATAGGTTTCACAATACAGTTAAAATTATTTATTGCATGTGAGTGCAAATGTAATAATATAAATAAACATGTGTAACATACAATGCGTTCAATAAATATGATATATATATATATATATATATATATATATATATATATATATATATATATATATATATATATATATATGTCATCCAAATGTGACACTTAGATTTGTGTTTTATTAAAAAGAAACATGTGTATAGAGGAACATGTGTATAGTTTCTTTTGTTTCATTTTAATAAAACACAAATGTAGTCATCATATTTGGATGACCTTTATATATATATATATATATATATATATATATATATATATATATATATATATATATAAGCACGTTTATAAAATAAAAATAATGATTTTATGTTGCTGTTTCTATGCAATACATACTTGTCCTGGTTAATATCTATTCCTATTTCATATATATTCAATGTTAAATAATACGGAAATATACAACTTTTATTCGTTTTGAATAACAATGAAGTATTTTACATACAAAATACATACAGGAATACCTCAATAGTCCAGCTAATCGGTTCCACTGATTAGCCGGACTATTTGAAACCGGACTAATCAAAACATTAACTAAATACAAAAAACGTTAATTGATTCCAAACAAATTTTTTCCTGTTTTTCAGTACATAAAACGAGAGTAATATATTCAAATGTTTATATGTATCTACAAAACAAAATCAGGGGTTTATACATTCATTTTAAATACATTTTAAATTCATTTTCAAATGGGTTATTAAAATTTAATTATCAAAAAATCGACTTTACTCTAGAGTTGCGAGTCGAAAACTAATAGAAAAAGAAAAAAGACCACAAAACTAGAACTACGCATGCGATATACGATTTCGGTTCTCTTTTTTATTATGTTTTCATAATAAAAGGGAAAAATTAAAAATTTGTGTATAAAAATAATTTCATGTATTAATTTTTGGGGATTTTTTTTCAATAAAAACTTTTTAGTAAGATTTTTTTCAAGTAAAAAATTTTTTTTTTAAAATTTCAAACCGGACTATAGTGAAACCGGACTAATCGAAGCCGGACTAATCAAGATATTACTGTATTTGAATTTCGTGTACCAAATGTTCAACAGTTAAAAATATAATAAAAAAATCTTTAGTACAACGCGTCACAATATTTTATATATTCAGTCGTTTCTTTATTTTTAGAATGTTAGAAGAATTTTATAAGATAATAATTAGTTAATTAGTACGTAGAATATTGCTCGTACAAATATAAAATATCTAAAAATTCAATACAGTACATCGATTGAACTTTTTAAGAAGAATTCGTTTATAAATAAAAATATACTTGCATCGATTGTTATAAAAATCTAAAACAATGTCCAAAAAATCAAAAATCAAAACATATTTTAAGACTTGTAAAAATTATACAGTAATATATTTTCATAATACATATTGAAATATCATTTGTTATTTAATAAATATTACTATTTAATATGAAATAGCAATTCATTTTTTGCACTAGATATAATTTAAATTCTATAATCATGATATTTTTTTAGAAATTATTTCAAGAATAAATTATAAATATATCAAAAACATTACTTCCGTTACTATTTCATTTTATTTTAAATTATTAAATACTTTTAAATATCACAATCAAAATATTTTTTATATGAAAATTAAAAATCTACTAAACTGATATACCTATGGTTTGAATTTAGAAAAAATACATAGGTATTTTCATTTACTACTAAAAAAAATAAAAGTTAATAAAACATAACAATAATTTTTACAAATAATTAAATAGAACTTTATTTAGATATTTTTCAATTAATTACGTTGCAAATTTAATACGACTTTTATATAAATAGAGTAATGAATGTTCTACAAATATTATGAATTTTAGTCATTAAATACAAAAAAAAAACTGAATAAATAATAAAAGTATATTCAAATTTGACAAGTTAATTAATATAGAACAACTTTTTATAACGTCACTATAATATATTAATTTTTCAGTTAAGTAATTAAATCTAAAAATGAAAGAAATGTATTTAATAAAAATAATTAGAATAAAAATTTTAATAAAAAATATGCAGTGAAGAAAATAAAGATAAGAATATGGTTACAAACTGATAAATGGTTTAATAATCGTTGTTAAAATAAAAAAATGAATAAATATTGTAAAAGCAATTAATATGTATTTAATTATCTATAAATGGATATAAAAATCACATGAATAAAGTGCCACATATTTCTATCCACTTGTTCCAAAAATATGAAAATAGCAATTAAAAAAAATCAATCTAAAATAATGTTTTCATGGCTATTTTTAAATGTGCGAATATACCATATTTAAAAAAACATCTAAAACATTATTGAAATAAAACAAGACGTGCTGTTCTTAATCAGCGTATTGAACGTTGACAGATGAGGTGTTTAATGGCCTAGTTACAAAATGGACAGCTAATGAATTCCGTGTTTGGGTGTAAACATCGACGATGTCTCGCGTACGTTATGCAGACACCAGTTGCGCGGGCTGTAAACTGTCTGGGGGAATACGTCGCGACGCTTACGTCGAGCCCAGCCAATGGCTAAATTTGGCGTCGCTGATGCGACATGAAACGTTTTAGCCTCGTGTTGACCATGCGCGCATCACTACTTCTGTTGTCAATGTAAATCCCATAACGTGGCCATTCTACAATTTTCTTTTCAAGTTCATTTGCCATAACCAGAAATGGATACCAAAAATACATACATACATCTCGATTCGTAATAGATATGGTAATAAAAAAACGATCGGTGCTTTTTTTGATGAATGATCAAAGAGCATTTGCGGCTTTGAAATTTAATGCAAAATCTAAATTAGTTTTTTTTGAAAAAAAAACGATCAGTGCATTTTAGGAAATGCTTTTTTTAAATAAAACTGAAATGTGATTGACGATATATTATTAACAGTTTTAAAATCAGATTGTTAGGTTATTTTCATTATATAGCGTCATCCAAATGTAACGCCTAGATTTGTGTTTTATTAAAAAGAAACATGTGTATAGTTTCTTTTGATTTTTTTTTTAATTAAACACAAATCTAGGCGACACATTTGGATGACCCTATACAATTTACAGAATTGATTTAAAAAATATATTTACTTTGTGTGTATTTTAAAAAAATAATTCAATACACGCAATTCATTAACATATTTATGGGCAAATTTCAAAATTATAATATTTAGATGAATTTTCAAAATTTAGGTAATGTTATATTATTTTTTTAAAAAAAAAAAACTCTTTTCATACTAATAAAATGTATCTATTTTATATCATTCTGTCATCGATGAACAATTCAACAAATTCTTTACAATTTTATCTAAAGTGCATATTAATTTCATTTTCAATCAATATATAAATTATTAAAATAATTTAGTCAAGTGTGAAATTTTATGTACATGTTTGTATGAATATATGTATTTTTTAAAAAAATCCATTTATGCAATTTATTATCATATTCATGAATTAATTTAAAAATTATAATTTTAAATCAAATCGGCGAAATTATGAACGAAACTATTTTTTGAATATAAAATTATTATTCCTCTATATCTTTATATTTTTTGTGAAATTAAAAAAAAGCATATTTATATTTTGTCTTTATCACAGGTACTCTGTAAACGTCACACATCATTGTTTTTGAATGAAATAAAAACATAAATTAAAGATGTAAATAAATACCTTAGTCAATATTTACAAATAAAAAATGTAAATAAAATTAATAAAATTATTAGAAAATTTAGAAGAATGAACACAGAGCGAAATCTAATTGTGTATTACAACAATGTTACATAAATGCGACATGGATTCAGTTTTTTCATACGACTTTTAAGAATACAAGTTTTTAGCCAACTAAAAATCTACGCTTAAGGTGAATTTACTCAGGTCCTCTTGGTTGATCATGCGGTTAAATCAACCGAAGTGAACCATGTAAACAGTCAATTTCAATGAAAATAATCAACCAGGTTGATGGGTGAACAAGTTAGCGACGGCCAACTTTCGTTCACTTTAGTTGATTTAACCGCGTTGATCGACCCGAAGGACTTGTGTAAAATGCACTTTTAAATATAGTCACATTACTCATACAACTTAAAGCCATATGAGATTTATTTTAAATTAAAATACGTGTCGAAGTTTACTTTCAAAATGTTACAGATGTGAAAAGGAAAACGAGGAAATGTTTAAATGAAATACAATAGAAATAATTTCACTATCTCAGTAGCAGAAATGCAATGTTTATGCTATTAAGGTAGTAATGTAATGAAATTATTTGCATATACGAATATACAGAAACAAAAAGAAGCTATTTTTAAAGAAATGGCAAATAATTTGTATATTTTTCTTTAATAATATTATTTAAAAATATCAGTCTCGTTTTTTAGTTAAGCCTTCATTGTAATCTTTTAAGCATTATTATCTGCAGTAGCAGTGATAAACAAAATACTATTATTTTTACAATTAACAATTTCACTATTAAATCTTTTAAGTTTATTCTAATTATCATCATACAAATCATTTTAAAATGTATTTTTAATATTTTAATTAGATTTATTAAATATATTGAGAGACTTTTTCTGATGTAAATATATTTCAGAAAAATCCTTATAAGAATACATTCAATAATTCTAAATATATGGTCATCCTCATGTGAAGCCTAAATTTCTGTTTTATTGAAAAGAAACATTTGTATAGTTTCTTTTATTTCTTTTTAATAAAACACAAATCTAGGCGTCACATTTGGATGACCGTATATAAACGAAAACTGAAATGTTGATATAATTACTAAGTAAAATCAATAAATATGGTTACCAATGCATGATATAAAATGTTTGTAAATCAATTTCTAAATTGTCATCTTGCATACTTCCTTGATTTTAATATTCTTAGTTTTAAAAATTAAAATATATGTATTTTTTGCTATATGAATAACTTTTTATATTTTGAACTGAGATCTTCATTTCGATGTTTACTATTTAGTATTCACTAAATGAAAATAAAATATACGTAGTTATAAACACACACACAGATATATATATATATATATATATATATATATATATATATAAACATTATTTTTAAAAAATAAATAAATGGAATAGAAACAGAAATTTAATTTTTAAATAATGATGCTATAATTAATAATTTACAACCAAATAACTCAAATATGTGAAAACGTTGTATTATAAAACTAGTATTTTTCCTATTTTAATTAGAAGAATATTTTTATTGGAATTTTATAATTAACAAACATTTTAATTGCAGGAATAATTTATTGGAGTTGTTTCTTGAATATAAAAGAATTGTTCCCACGTTATCACTTTTTATAAAAAAAAACTGAGGTAAACGAATCGATAAATCAGTAAAATCATATACACAAACAAGAAAAAAGTTATTTTATGTATATATGTAAATATTTAATATTTTATCTACAGTGTCTGTTAAAAAATATTTTTCATTCTATGAAGCCTGAATGAAATGTATAATAAATGAAAGTTCGTTATTAATATATGTAAATTCTTATTGCTTCAATTCAATTTTCTAAATATAAGTACCTGCTTCATACATACGTGCACCTATGTTTCAATCAAGACAGAAATAACCGAAATGTAAGTTCCGACGAGGCCACAAGTAAAGATCTATTGCCTGTCATATTAAGTATGTCGGTCATGGCTACAGGAAAAAAACACTGTACTATTATTTAAATATTTAATTAACTATTGAAAAACTATTATACAAAACAGTGAGACTGTATTTAATAAATGTTATATAAATATTTAAAAACACCAAAGAAAGTGGATGATTTTAGGTATAGATTATGGAAATGAATCAGAGTAGTTTTTTTATGCAAACATAACTTTTTTAATATTTATTTAGAGATTCAAAAATTAATATCCACCTGTAGACATGTATACAAATTATATATATATATATATATATATATATATATATATATATAACAATAATTAAGGTATCGTGATTAATAATAATAATCACTTATTTTAAAGAACTTAATTAAAAAGCATGACAAAACGGAATGCATGACAAATGAAAATTGTTGAGCGTAACGAGCAAAAAATTGATCGTGTTTTATATTTGTAATCTATAGTTGAAAATTGCATTCTGTACATACATACATAAATATATATATATATATATATATATATATATATATATATATATATTAGGTTGTCACAAAAATCATGACGCATTTCGACTATGTTTTTCAAATGTCATTTATTTATATAAAATATAAAGTTTAATCAAAAATGTCATTGCCATTTTGTTCGATGACCTTTGATCATTTTGTGGTGAGCTTCATAATTCCACGTTCGTAGAAAGATCTGTCTTTATCAGCGAAAAACTGGACAAGATGCTGTTTATAGCCTCATCGGAATCGAATGATTTATCACTCAAGGAGTTTTGCAAAGACCGAAATATGTGGAAGTCTGACGGTTCAAATTCGGACGAGAACAATGGGTGCGGTAATGCATCCCATGCAAGCTCCAATAGTTTTTGATGGGTGACTAAAATTGTGATCTCGCGTTGTCTTGCTGGAACATAACTCTTTACGATTAATGAGTTCTGGATGCTTCTGGATAATGGATTCGTTCAATTTGCCTAATTAGCGACAGTACTCATCAGAATTGATTATTTCATTCGTTGTTAAGAGCTCGAAATACACGACACACCCTTATAATCCCACCAAACTGAGAGTATAATTTTCCTTTGATGAATATCCGCTTTCGATATGATTCGAGCTGATTCACCGGGCCTGAACCAAGACCATTTGCGTTCCACGTTGTTGCATACGATCCATTTTTCATCACTAGTTATCATACGGTTCAAAAATGGATCACTTTCTTCACATTTAATGAGCATATCGCAGATGTTTATACTTGCAGTCAAGTGAACTTTTTCGAGTTCATGAGAAATCCAAATGTCGAGCTTGCTTATGTATCTCAGCTTCTTGAAATAGTCGTGAACACTGAAATGATGAATATTTAATGTTTCTGCAATCTCACGTATCGTGTAATGCGGATTTGACTCGATCAATGCCTTTATTTTGTCGTCATCAACCTCAATTAACCTTTCTGAGCGAAGAGCGTCGTTAAGATCAAAATCACCAGCACGAAATTTCGCGAACCATCGTTGGCATTGACATTCTTGTAGGTCATGATCACTGTAAACTTTACTCAACTTTTCACAAGCTTTCCTTGCGTTTTTCCCTTTATGGAAATAAAACAGTAAAGATGGCAAAAATGCAAAGTTTGATCTTCCATCTTCAACTTGTTATAAAATCTATAAAATTCAACCAAATTGCTCAATTTTTTTTATCCGAATGAAGACAGAAGTGTCAGCTATCAAACGACATAACAATTCTATGGATACGAATGACGCTTTTACTATAAAAAATAGATTAACGACAACTATTAAATATATATATATAAATTAAAATAGCCTAAATTTAACAAAACTTTCATAAAATTAAACTATCCAAGTTTTTAACTAAATTTTCAATTTAAGTCATATACAAAAACATTTAGTGTTAACCTCTAAGGAAGACACCTTTCTCAATCAAGTAATTAACATTAAACTCGCACCTTGAATTGAAAGTTTTTTTTATACAGAAACGATTTACCTTTATATAAAAAAATTGTATTTGTTTTTTTACATTTACACAGCAATTTTGAAATTAGCATGGAAACCATATCGCATAGAGATGTCCTTAAGAATAACTGCTGCACTATAACCAAGTAATATACACCACTATAGACTAGTATGGCATCACCTTCATAGCCATATGGTCAAAATCATACCATACATGGAGATGGCTGCCAGGCAAAAACATTTGTATAAAATCACAATTTACTACAGTTTCTTCAAGATAAATACTCGTTTGAAAATTATTTTCAGTTCATATACTATGTATTATACATAAATATACACACAAATATATATATATATATATATATATATATATATATATATATATATATATATATAAAACTTCAAAAGTCATAGGTTATAATTTATCGTGCTTATGCATGCTATATTTTTAATGAATCTTTAGTTTACATGACAAGCTTATTTAAACGTGCCATTACTTCCTGCTAGCATCTATAAAAGGATAGATACAATAATAATATGACATCTTAAGATGAGTATAACATTTTACTTGAGGCAAGTATAAAAAAACTGATGTTTCATTGTTACACATTCATATAATTATAATTTTTTTATATATTTATTAGGAATATAAAATTATTTTACAAAACAATTATTAATATTAATATTAAAATCATTATTATACAAAATTATTAAAAAAAATACAGTAAATAATTTTATGTTATTAAAAGAATGTAGAAATAAAAAAAATATTTTTTTATACCAATCTTATAATAACATTATATGAATTATAAATTGATAGAACGATACAAAAAGCAGTAAATATTCACAAATATTGAAAAATAATCATAAATATTTATTAACTTGTAAGTTAATTTATGAAAATGTTATATTAAAGATTATAGTTTTAAAATGCTCATTAATAAAACAAATACAATTATTTATCTGTTTTTTTAAATTATTTGAGATCAATCATAACTAAAAAATATAATAAATATATATATATATATATACATGTTTAAATGCAAACAATATATTTCTTTCTTATTTTTCTTCCCATCAATATTATTTTATTTCAGTATTAAGATATTATAAAATATAATGTTTTTTTAAATAACTCTGGTTTCTTCCCTTGTATGTATGTATGTATATATATATATATATATATATATATATATATTTATATATATATATATATTTATATACACACACACACACAAGTATACATTTACTCAACCTACAAATAATAAACAACAACTATTCAATATTGAATAACCTGTATATTACCTTCGAAGTTATTAAATTAAAAACTACTTGAAGATAAATTTCCATTTATCATTTCAATGAAACATTCACACAAATAAGATCATTTTTCGTTCAATTTCTTAGTGTTCAAGACACATTTGTGTGCATAGTGTGTAGTTCTGTTATTAAAAGCTTCAAATATTTTTTGTGGAAATAGTGTTTTAAAATTAATAAACTGTTTAATAGTGTTCCATTTTATTTTGAAACATTCGCAGGTACAATTAATTAATCATTCATTTTTAAAAGTATATAATAAAATATTTCGGTATATATAAATATATATATATATATATATATATATATATATATATATATATATGAAAATAAATAATTATTTATATTTTAATTATTATTAATATTTTTATTAACCTAGATATAAACTAATATTGAAAACGTCAATTGTAACTTTATCTTTTATGTATATAAAATGTAATTTCTTTTTTAATCATTACTAGACAGATTTTTTTAATTATTTGTTTTCTTAGAAAAACAAATAAAAATGCAATTGTAATTATAAATTTTGAGAAAATATTTTTATAACATATAATAATGTTTTTTCATTAAAATAATTTAAGTTCCTAAGAAAAAAAAATGTTATTCAAAATTAAAACAATTTTAGAGTAGAAAATGATACGGTTGATAAATGGTCAATATTTTTAAAAAAATACTAGTAGGTTATTTTACTTTATATTTGTATAAGTATATATATATATATATATATATATATATATATATATATATATATATATATATATATATATATGAAATTTTTGTCATGAAACAAAAAATAGTCCATTTATTTTGTAAAAAATAATAATTAATTAAAATCAATTATTCAAATTATTATACATTTCTAATAAATAATTTAACAAATTTATTTCATAAATATTTTTAATTTTTAAAATTAGTTTAAAATAACAAATATATCCTTAAATATCTTAATATTTTGTTCTTTTATTTAATTAACTTTTAAATGAAATTAAAAATAATTTCCTATTCAAAAAACATTTTTAATAAAAAAATATAGAAAATCGTACCTCTCAATTAAAAATAATGCAGTCATTAGTATATAAGTATAATAGTTACATAAATTAATATCGTTGATAATAAAATACCTTTTCTAGAAAAAAATATTCTTAAAAACATAAAGGAAAATAATATATTATAGGATTACTTTTTTCCTTAAAATCATCAAAATTATTTAATTCCATTTAATAATTCAAGTATCTTTTTAATAATCCTGTAACATTTATTTACATAAATTCTTGTAATTTTTTAAAAGTTTACTTATATTTTTTCAAAATCTCGAAAGTGTAAACATTTTAATAAATATTTAAAATTAATTACTATTCAAGTAAAAAGTAAATAATAGCGTATAATTCAGAATAAAAATAAATAATGTTAATAATATCTTAATTTAACAACTAAAATTAAGATATATACATTTTTTTAGTATTTTGTACAGTACTGTTTTTTTAATAATATGGACTTTCATTTTCGATTTGTTATATTTTAAAAAATTAAATTCTACATTAATTACGTTAATTATTTAACATATATATGGTTATTATCCATTATTTTACGCTCATAATTATATTAAATCTTAATATTAAACATTATTTTTGTACAAAAAGTGATGGCAATTAAAACATCTAACTAATTAGTAAACATCATACAATTAATAAATTATACGCGTATTTAAAATTTTATATATATATATATATATATATATTTATAATATATATATATATATATATATATATATATATATATATATATATATATGTATGTATGTATGTATGTATATAAAGGCGATCGTTCTTTTAAACTACGTTTTAAAAAAAACGCTATGACCGTATATTAAAACATGCGCAAAAATCACGATCATTGCTCCTAAACATTTGTTCCGACATCAACGGATTGATATAGAGGAGGAAGACGAACATAATTCCTATAAATATATTTTATTTATTGCACGCATGATATATATGTAGTTATGTATATTTACATTAAGTAGGGGCATTGATCTAGTCTGAATGTATACTTAACCTATATCTACATTTGTACCTGTCGTCATGAAAAAAAACCTATATATTTTTGTAAATGAATAAATGACAGCCAATATTTTCTTGTTCATAACAACGTCTTGTACTATTACATCTATGTCATTCGCTCGCGAATACAAATAAAAGGCGGAACTTTTTTAACGCGAAATATTTTTAAATCAATACGTATTCTAGACGTTTTGGTGTACAAAAAACATTATTATTATTATTATTAGATATTTTCAACATGGTTTTTACAATATTTAGAAAAAGTACAGTGTTTAGCAAGAGAAAAAGTTCTCTTTTTTATATACTGTTTTAAATTATTGCTGACATCATCATATTCACTATATTATTTTTATCTTTTACATTTACATCCTTTTTTTCAATACATTTAACTAAGTTCAAATATATAAAATTATCTCATTTACGTTTTATATTTCGCACATATTTTAAAATATGACTACTCTTCAATAAAAATACTTATTTTCTAACTAGTACTCAATTCAACTCTTTATTAAGAAAATTGATAACAGAATGAACGTAAAATGTCATTTTTATTAGCATTTTAAAATACAATAAAACATGAAAATTTTAAAAAAATGTATAAAAATAATGAATTTCATGGCATTTCTCATTTATAAATTGAAAATCTGTTAACTAATTTAACATAATTTTGGCACTTCAAAATTCTGACAGTAAATAAAGAGTTAATGTAAAAATTACTACAGTATTAATATCAATTACTTTATATATATATATATATATATATATATATATATATATATATATATATATATACATACGAGTTATGTAGAATACTCGTATGTATAATATACCCAATATAATTTTTATTAATGTTAAAAATATTTATAAAAATGTTTTAAATACAGTAAAACATATTTTTAAAAAGGTTCATAAAAACACAATCAGTACTTAGGTTTTCATAAACGATTTTTCTTGAATTTATTTACAATAATTTTCAATATTTTTCGTTAAGCTGCTTTTTTGAAAATTAATTTTTTGTTTGACATTGCCATATAGATAAAATATGTGAGTATGAAATATTTTAAAAATGAATTATTACATATTGCATTTAAAATACGTATAAAGTTAAATATGTATATAAAAAAATAGGCAAATTTTTTTTTAACGTTAAAAACACTCAAATGTCACTATTTAATACAATACAATCTACAAATTTGTGAAGAAAAAATAAAGAGTGTTTTTAAGCGTGATACAACTTTAAATTGAATCTCTATCAAGTTCTTCTAACCTAAAAACATCTTTATATATATATATATATATATATATATATATATATATATATATATATATATATATATATATTTATATATATATATATATATGTGAGTGTATGTATATAAAAGGTATAATAAAGAATGTTTTTCAGTTTAGATAAACTTTCGATAAGGATTCAATTTCAAGTTCTATCACGCTTAAAAAACAGAC
Organism: Neoneuromus ignobilis; assembly: GCA_029203775.1. Classification (NCBI taxonomy): domain Eukaryota; kingdom Metazoa; phylum Arthropoda; class Insecta; order Megaloptera; family Corydalidae; genus Neoneuromus; species Neoneuromus ignobilis. Next base: position 21,306,992 of record CP092088.1, on the reverse strand, counting down.
TCTATATTACAAATACAATCGCAACATTATTAATAATATAAATACATACACTTATTTACTTTAATATAAATGCATACATACATACACACACAAACATGTGTGTGTGTGTATGTGTGTGTGTGTGTGTATATATATATATATATATATATATATATATATATATATATATATAATATATATATATATATATATATATATATATATATATATAACTGTGTGTGTATATATCCAAATAGGTTTTTAGATTTTTCGAAAAATTTTAAATCTATTTAAATATGTATTATACAAAATATTAAAAAATCTCAGATATAATTAGTGTCATTATAACTTCATAGATGCAATATATTATACTCACATTTCTATAATATTTTATTATTTATTAATGTGTGTATGTGTGTGTGTGTATATATATATATATATATATATATATATATATATATATATATATTTATAAATCTTACAAATTGTAAAGTTTCTGCAATATAATGTTGTTGATTTTATTTTAATAATTCTTTTTTTTTAAATAAAGTTAAAACTTAAATGAATTTTTACTCTTATCAAATATAGAATTATAAATACATGTTTACATATATATATATATATATATATATATATATATATATATATATATGTGTGTGTGTGTGTGTGTGTGTGTGTGTGTGTGTGTATGTGTGTGAGTGTCTGTGTGTGAATGAGAGAGAGAGAGAGAAAGAAAGTTCTTGTATAAGTTCTTTTCAAAAAATAAAAAATTAAACTACCACAGTGAACAAACATAAAATTAATAAGAACACTCAATTACACAGCGTTAGACCATGGAATATTTATAGAACAAAATAGCAAATATATATGTACGCTTGCCCTCGCTTCCAATGCCATTTCCTATATTTACGATAGCTTCTGTACAAAATATAATAGCTTTAACTAATAGTAAATCTAAAGAAAAAAAATATTTGTCTGATGAATGCGATAAAATAATATTAATATTATTCGAAGCAAACATTAAATTTTAAATTTAAAGGTAGATAGTCTCGAACATATATTATATACACAGAGCAGTATTTTATCATTTGTACAGAACCATAATGAAGATTTTTTACGATAAAGAAAATCACAATTGGAAGCTATGTATGAACATTGTTAAAATAAAGTTTCATGATATTAAATTGCAATTATTATTGTACATTGCATTTCTCTGATATTTTAAAAATATATTAGGTTTTTCTTATATATATATATATATATATATATATATATATATATATATATATATATATATATATATATATATATATATACAGTTAAAAAAGCATATAATAAAATTAATTATTAACGTAAAATAATTAACTGCCAAAAATAAATATAATATGAAATTAAAATTAATAATCATTAATAAAATAAATTAACTTAAATCCTTTCAACGAACACTTTCAATTTTTTATGCGGAAATTCGTTATACTTGACAATTATTTATTTAGGTTATAATACAAAAATAATGTCACCGTTCTAAAGATTATAATGTCAGACTTTATGTATGTATAATTATCTTAATAATATATATATATATATATATATATATATATATATATATATATATATATCCAAGCAATATATTTATATATAATATAAGAAAATTAAAGTTCATAAAGATTGTTATTACACTTTCCAAATTTAAATAATTAATACAGTTATATAATACGTATTTTTACAAATAATAAATTATGTAAATTTACATTATGAAACGGATAACCAAATTATTATATTAAAAAAAAATATTTTCAAAGATTTTTTTTATTATATAGTTAATACGTATACGATTTTATTGTTATGTCTACCTATTTAATGACTTATTTTTTTACTAAATATTTTGGATAATTTTAATCTTTAACATTCAACATATTATTTATATATATATATATATATATATATATATATATATATATATATATATATATATATATAAAGAGAGAGAAAAAGATTATTTATAAGACATCAAAATTTATTTTTTAAATATTATGTTTGAAATCATATTCAACATTATTAAATACTTCTTTATTTTCAGTAGACAGACAAGTCAAAATTTATCAGAAGGAGGACCAACTTCACCGCAACCACCTTTTTCTTCAGTGCCTCCTCCTCCACCACCCCCTGGCCAAGGAAGTATACCGTCAAAAAGGCTCAGCACTGAGGTAAAATTTAATTAACAATATCTTACTTATAAAATTAATTTTCTCGATGAAACAAAAAAGTACAATTTTGATCTTTTGACATAAGTGATATAAACAGTAAACAGTGACATTTATTGATATAAATTGTGTTGTACAAATTTTTGTAACAATGATATACTTAAAACTAGCTTATTATTAACATATTTTGCTGTATAAAAGGTTTACACTTGGTTATCGGTAGTAGTTTTTATAATGTTTATGTCTGTGTTTCGCGGGGAAATAAGTGATATGTCTTAAACTTATTTTATAAGTAACTAGAAGGTTCCGCCCCCTAATCGCTTCGGTTGTCGATCCCCGAACTCGCTTCTGTTTAACAATGTAAATAAGTTATAAAAAATGAAACGTTTAAATAAGCAGGTTTTGAAATTTTCCCTGCGAAACAAGACTTATTACTACATTTCACAAAAACTCAAATTGTCATTTTTCATATAACATACTATATTATAAAAAGCTAATGTTAATTATACCATACGTACACATTAATTGTACCAAATACTTCGAGCAATAAAGACTCTTTTTATTTTTATTTTTATTTTATTTATAAAAATGTTTAGAAATCTATATTTTTCCTAGGTTGCGCATATCAAGACATTAATAATGACAAAATTATCTAAGTAAATCAAGTAAAATAACGGGCATCGAGATTCTCTACGTTAAGGGAACGTTAAGCTAACTCACGTTCACATGAAGATATTAACATGCCAGACCAAAACGAAAAGCACAAAAAAAAGTAGAAATCTATATTAACCCCCATTTGCATCCGCGAGCGGAATATTCCGCGCACGATGACTATCCGATAGCACCAAGCGCGGAATAGTCCGCGCACGACGACTATCGCTTATCACCGGCCGGCTATCTCGGCTGTATCACGCTAGTAGGGAATTTAGACCTGTGATGCAAATGGGTTAATGCCTGTGTAGACCTGACCCATGAAACTTGCAGCCCCTCTGACATATTTGTGCGGCCCGCGGCACAGAATTGAATATTTAAAAAAAATAAAAGCAAAATAAATTAAGATAATTTATTTAGATATATAATGTTTGTCACAAATTGATTTCTATTGTATTAAAAAAATGTAACGTCTCTCTCAACAAACTACTCATAAAATAAATTCGTATACAAATATACAAGTGTTTAATAATGACGTTTTTGTGCAATATTTCTCCCAAAGAAATGTTTCTTGTTAATTTTTTCTATAATAAAATTACAAATCTCAAGATTAATGCATTTGCATTTAATTATTCAAAATATCTCTGCACCTACCAACACCTAGGAAACGCCATATCCCCTGCCCTTGATAGGAAGTAGTGCAGCCCGCTAAGATTTCACATGTGATACCGCTAACATTTCTGATGTGCATTCAAATATAATGCCAACACAATTAAAATTTGTATTATTTGAAAAACTATCCGAAAATCTGTCCGAAAAGTCTACCTGAAAATCTACCTTTTTTCCATTTTTTTCTAAATTTCAATGTCATAAAATTTGAAATTCAACAATTCTTAGAAAATTTCAGGAAAGATCGAAAACGAAATTTTCTATCTATCTATATATAAAATAATTCCAACGCAAATTTAATGTCATTAATGCTTGCGATACTACAAACGTGAACGATTAACTCCGAAGAAATTACGAAATGATATCAAAATTTCAACACACTCACATCACTTCGCAATTGCAATCATTAATCTTCGAAAATCATCGTTCACGATAGGAGTAGATTAATGACATTAATTTTATATATGTAGAGGGATTATATTTAATTCATTTTTTAATACAATTCACGTAACTAACATTTTTTTTGTCATTTACACTACAATTGATTTTCTTCAGATTCCAGATCGTCGTCTAGAACCTCCAGCGTGCGTGCAAAATGCAATGATGACAAAAGATAAAAAACCATTTACATATACACCCGGTGGATTAGATTTGTCACAGATAAAATCACCAAGAATGGCGCGTCGTATAAGTCGCAATGCACATGCTGACGGCACAGGTGATGCCCCACGACCATCGCCACTAGCAAATCAAGCACCACCTGGTCCACTTCCACCTGCAGCCGTAGCAGCTATGCAAGCGCAAATGCCAGTGCAAGTGTTTCCTACAGGTCCACCACCTCCGCCACCTCCACCGAGTTCAATCAATAACGGTAAACTAATTTAGTTATCAAATATTTTGAATCATAACCATATTAACTGATATCAGTCCACTATTAAACGAAAGAATCGATGAATGTTACCATTCACTGGTGCTTGGTCATCAATCTGGAGATCAAAACTCCCACATGGCAGGCAGTGATGATAGTCACATTACATGACCACTCGTTATATATATATATATATATATATATATATATATATATATATATATATATATATAAGTTTGAAGAAATACCATTCTGAACGTTCAATAAAATGAACTATTCTCTAAATAAGCCATATACATAAACCAAATACACTCATTGAACTGGTGTGTTTGTCGATTAGTAAATAATTTACTTAACAGTTAACCCAAATTTTTCACAGATAAATTCATGTGATGATCCAATAACCTCAAGTTTATTCAGTGTTTTGCATAGTCATAAGTAATATTTTAAAAAATACAATTATAAAACATCTGCGTGACATTAGTAAATAGACGAAGATGTATAAAATCAAAACATACTGTACTAAGATAAAAATAAAAAACACAAAAACGTAACACATGCAGATATTCAATCTGAAACTGTTGAAATTTCAAATACTTTTGACCGAAAAAAATAATCAAATCTTCAGTATGCACATTGATCACGTATATAAAATTGAAAGAAACCAAATTAATTATAATGTATTTGCAAAAGTGATATAGTACGTAGTGTAAAATTTAAATAAAATAATGGCGTAATGAAAATTAAAAATCCTCATAATTTCACATTTAAAAATTACGTACCATTTATTTTCAACGAAATAGAAAATTGAAAATAAATTACTGTTTTTTTTCGAAATTATTACAAGTTTTATGAAAATACAAAATAGTATATCAAATTAATAAATGTATTATCCGAACATTCGTGTATTCAAATCTTCTAACTCAATTACTACGTTAAAAAATACACACACACACACACACACGAGGGTCGTTTAATAAGTATGGTAAAAAGTAAGAAAAACTAAATTGAAAAAATAATTTAATTAATTAAATTAAACAATATATAAATTTACCATACTTATCAAACGACCCTCGTGTATATATATATATATATATATATATATATATATAAAAATAATAAATGTATATATATATATATATATATAACAAATAATAAATGTTATACAGGAGCAGCTGCTTCAACTACTGTATCTCCTCCAACTGTAAATAATACAGTTTCACCGCCAAATTACCAACGTCCCGAAATTAAAATACCAGCTAATCCTACAGGAATGTTACGATCAACACAAGGAGTGCAGAAAGCAATTTCTCCAGTGATAGAACAGCCGCAAGAGCAAATATGCAATGAAGAGGACTCTCGTCAAAAGAGTAAACCACAATTAGGTTCTATATATATTCCTCCTATTAATAACCAAGATGCACAGATAAATAAACCAGTGAGTGTGCAATGTTCGCCTATTAAAAGCGTACAATCGCCAACAATTCAAAAAGTTGCACAACCACCAACGCCGCTTTCTCCAACGCCTAATTTGAACAAAGCACCTACTCCTTGGTTAACCAATAGACAAGCTCCGCAAGCAAGTGTACCGTCGTGGGCACATCGCGAAGATTCTCAATCGCCTAATATTCAAAATCAAGGTGGAACTAGAGTTATACCTATTCAAATAGAGGCACGTCCGAGTGTTTTACAAAAACGTCCTGAGCAGATTCAGTCTCCAACTGTTCAACAGATTCAATCTCCAACTGTTCAACAGATGCAATCTCCAACTGTACAACAGATTCCTGTACATCAAGATCATTATTTTCAACAACAACAACAACAGCAGCAAATGAAAACGAAATCTGAACAAACAACAACAAGAATTATTCCTATTCAAGTTGAAGGAGCTTCATATGAACATAGTGGACATGTTAAGTACGTTAAATTAATAAATAAAAATATAATTATTCTTAAATTTATTAATTTTTTCAATATTTTGTATTTTTTTAAAAAATATTAGAATGCTACTTGAAAAAAATCACAACTATTCAAATTGATTAAAAACATTTTTTTCACAAAAAAATTCCAATAAATGATAACCTCCACTATTTGTTTTTCATTTTATATATGATCAGAATAAATTACACAAGCATTTTTTTTAATTTGTTATATTTTTTATTATAGTAATTATGTGAAAAATATGGAGGATTTTTTAAATAAAAATGATATAAAATTAATAAACATGTTACAAAACATATCAATATTATAAAAAAAATAATTATAATAGTACAAATATAAATATCTAATGAAATTATTTCAAATACAGTACCAACTCAACGCAACAATTCAATCGACAAAATAGTGCAAACAATCAACAGGGTTATCAAGTAAAACCACAATTTCAACATCAGTTTAGTACACAAATGTCTACAGAACAAATGAAAAAAATGCAATTGGCAGAAGAAGATAGAATTCTTATGAACAAATTCAAAAATCAAGGTAATTTTAATCTATTATAAATAGTCTTTTTTTAGTTTGTCAAACAATTTTCTTAAGAAAATTAATTCTTAACAGTATTGTAGATATATAAATAAGATTAATTTACTAATTAAGTAGAAAATTAGATGTGTTATAAGTTGAAAATATATTAAACAAGATATATTGGATTATTTGAAAAATTCGTAGGAATTTTAAAAATAAAACACGATTTTATTTAATATTCAAATCTACCTTACGAAATAAATAATAATATAGAATAAGACATTCTAGCCAAGTAGCAATAATTTTTGCCAAGTCTGCAAACAAACATGAGGTTGTCGTGGTGGAATTCAACGCCATTTCTGTTAGTCAATTTCGGATCCTTTTCGTCTATTGCTATCTTTAATTGGTTTAGTTAGAGACAATACTTGTCAGTTTCACTGTATGATATAAGTTCATAATATACGGGTCCCTGCCAATTCCATTACAAATGTAACAATAACTTTTTTCGGATGTAAATAAAGGGCATTTGGATTGATTAATGGTGATTCATCTCACCTGCCCCGCGATCTTTTCCACCGAAATCAAAACTGAACGAATATGTTTTAGCTTTATCTTAAACGTCACCTTTCAGAATATATATAATACAATATACTTATATTAATTATAGTTATATTAAATATAGTTTCAGTACCATCTCTTGAAAATTCCTACAAACTTTTCGAACAACCCAATATATATATAACAGGTGTTTCAACATAATGGACAAAAGTTTAGCAATTTGAATTTTCAAATTAATCAAGTCTAAATTTCACAGTAAGAAAAAATATAGTCAATTTATAATGACTCTTCATAGGTATCCAGCTATAAGTATTTTTTTTACTTGTAAAAGTGCTCGTTGAAAGTACCTATTTAATCCGATAATTTAAAATAAGTACATTTTTTTTCAAATTCAAAAAATTGTTTATATTTTCTAATAATATAAATATAATAACATTTCTTCACAAAATTAAAATTAACTTTCAAAAGTTGTTTTTAAAACATCTTTTCGTATTTTTATTCTTAACAATAAATATTGATAATAGTTCAGAAGTTCAAGGACAATAGCAGTTATCATTTAAAATCTTATAGAAAAAATATAATATATATAACACAAACATTTAAATGAATCCTCTCTTTATGACTATATTTTTTCTTACACTGAGTTTTAAAACTAATTCCCAACAGTATTTCCAAAACCATCCAAACATCTTATATATATATATATATATATATATATATATATATATATATATATATATATATATATATATATATATATATATATATATATATATATATATATATATGTATATATATAAATAGGGTCATCCAAAAGTAAATCAAAGATTTGTTTTATTAAAAAGAAACTATATACATGTTTCTTTTTAATAAAAAAAATATAGAAGTTACATTTGGATGATCCTATATATATATATATATATAATTACTAATATTATTATATATAATTATAAAATGTGAGTGGTTTATATTTCTCAATTTGAAATTATATTTAATTAAGTAAGCACATTAGTTATTTCAATATAATTTATATTACTACATATGTAAAATATCAAAATCAATAATACGCTAACAACATTTTCTTTATAAATATAATTAGAAATTAAAAATGTTGAACAGTTCAAATTTTATTTAAATAAATTAAATAATAACAGTTAACATTTTTAAATGCTCCGCATTTATCTTACCCTAAGCCAAATCAAATGAATGACAGTAGTAAATGTAGTTTCAGAAGAATTCCCAACTAATTATGAAGAAAATCCTCGTTACAGAGGTGGATATATACCATCCAGAGTCTTCAAATTATTGGATGAGAGCGGTATCTATATTTTTTATTATAATAAAATATTTGTTTCTTTAAAGGTGGTAGACTTCGATTCATTCTTCAATTTTCTTGGAACTCTGTTCAAGTTATCTCATTTCATATACTAACAAATTTCTGATCAAAAATACTCCCTTATTGAATATACACATAAATTATATATATATATATATATATATATATAATTTTTACAATTTTAATACTTATAAAATTATACTGTAAAATAATAGAATAAAATCACAATTGATCTATGGCATATTAAATTAACATATATACCTTCAAATTTATTAATAATAAACTTGGTAAATGTTGTATTTTGATCGGAAAATATTATATTCTGCGCACACGACTGATATTTTAAAATAATTAATATTAAATATATGTGGCTATGGAAAACATTTATTACAAAAAAATAGTTTTAATTATGGTTGTGGCTCTTAACAGTGGATGAAGATGTTTTTCTTCATAATGAATCGGATCCCCGATACAGAGGTGCTGCTATACCTTCGCGTGCTTTTCGAATGCTACAATCTATGACAGACACTATTTCCAGTCCTTCTCCTCACTATTCATCTGGTATTTAAGCTTTATAAATAAGTGTTTGTAAACATCTTATTTGTGAAAATATAACTATGTCCACTAACAGCATTCACGTATTTAACATAAACATGAATAACGTCATCGTAGTATTTATTTCGTTTTATTTTTAAACGCACGAATGAATCGTATTTTAAGTAAACAATAAAAAATTAATTAATCCACAAATTCTATCAAAATGTCTTATGTACTGATGAATAGTAAATAATAGCATGAATTTAAATATGGTCAAACTGATTATTACTAATTTTTTTTTAAATGTATTGAATATTAAACAAATTATATACATATATATATATATATATATATATATATATATATATATATATATATATATATATGCACTTCATGTAATAATATTTTAACAAATTTGTGAACATATTGCCATTTCTAAAAACAATAAATAATATAAAATTTAATAATATAAAATTTAAAATGAATTTTAAATAATAAAAATAAATATGCCCATAATTGCATTTAAACTAAATTACTTAACTTATTCTAAAAATATTATTCTTTATTAGTAATGCATAGTATAAATGCAAAGTATAAATGTACATTATCATTATATATATATATATATATATATATATATATATATATATATATATATATATATATACACCTTATAATTATTTAAAATAAATAATAAATCACATACCAGTAATTAATAGATGCATCAGTTCAGAAATAAAACGATACAATAGCGGATTCTATATTTGATATCAAATGTCCTGTGTTCAGTTTATTGCAATATAACCAAATTTAACCTACATAATAATTGATCACCAAGTACTATTTTTAAAAGATACGTTATAACTGCACTGAATTTACACACATAGATAGTAATTCATTTTAAAACAAATAATTTTATACTAAAATAGTAACTGTTAATAAAACTATAAACATTATTAAAACAAACATGCTTTTATGAGCAATAAAATAGTATTACTATAGTAGCGATTAAAATTATTTGTAGAAAACTCTACTAGTCCCGAGATTACGCAATTAAAGATTTTATTGTTTGGAAACCTTTTTTCCTTTTTGGATTATTTTAAACTATTATGAATGTACTACAGATGTACGCTTGATTTTAATTATGATATAAAGAAGTGTCCACTAATCATACTTGTATCTATTTTAATGTTCTCATGAATGTAATAATTTAAAAAAAATGTTTTTTGATAAATACTTTAAACCTAATACAATTATTTTCATGGCTTATAGATTTTTTTAAGGTATACTCAAATAACATTTTAGTAAATTTTTAGTTCGTATTCAAAATATAAATTTAAAACACTTTAAAATATTCCAATACTACATGTTTTACACTTTGATCACGTTTTATAAATAATAAAGATTTATTTCGTAACATAAACAGTAATAAACAATAAAAAAGGACAGAAAGAACAGTATATAAAGATACTTTAAAAAGTAATTAATTGTCATTATTTGTATTGAAAAGTACCCAAAAAATATACAAATAATTTATTGCACCAAAAATTTCGAAAATAATATGCAATATATAATTAAACTAAAAAAAAATGAATAAGTATCAAAGTTTTATTTCCTTTGTAAAAATTATAATTATCAAATTGCCGTTAAAAGTGTAATCCTAATGATCGTTAATAATTAAAAAAATAATTGATTTTTTAATTTTATTTCAAATTAAAAATATAACACTAAATTCAAAAAATATATTTCTAAACACGATGATATTAAAACTAAAAAATCATTTCTTATATTTGAATTTTCAAGTTAAATTCCATATAATGTACTTTGTAAATTCAAAGATCCAAAGTTTTCCAATAATAAAGTGGTTATCGCTGATTTATAATCCAAAAAAGATGAATTAATTTTTTTTGAAAAAAAATATACACACATATACAGACAGAAAAATAGAAATAAATTATAATAGGCATTTACATTTAAATAGTATAATCAATTAATTTTCTAAATAAATACTTTTAAAAAACTATCATCAAAGTAAAAGTCAACGTTGTTTTTATGTATTATTATCAAATTTATCTTCCAATATAAAACAAGTTTTTTTTAAAAAAAAATAAAGACAAATTCATGAATTCACAATAAACTGCTAAATTTCTTTTCAAAACTTAAAACTTATTTTTACATTTTTTAAATATTTATTTATTTTATGCTTAAAAGTAATTCATAATGTTCATGTCAAATTATTTTACTTATTCATATATTTATTACAATAATTATAGTGAAAAATAAAATATTATACTTTCTAAATAAAATATGAAAATTAATAAGAAATTAATTTAGTTAAAAATGTATTTTTAACAAATATGTAACAATAATTCAGTCCAAAAATATTATTATCTTTTATTTATTGTTCTAATTTTTTGTATAATTGTATAGTTCCTCGTGGTCCTGGTGTCAGCCGAACACCTCAAATGAGACAAATGTCACAACCTCATTCTGATGGTATGTAATTTAATTATAATTATATATAATGTATTTAAATACATATCTTCACACACCACATACTATATATATATATATATATATATATATATATATATATATATATATATATATATATATATATATATATATATATATATATATATATATATATATATATATATATATATATATATATATATATATATATATATATATATATATATATATATATATATTAAAAAACAAATGTCAGTAAATGACTAGAAATAAATTTATAGTACATTGGTCATTCATTTTGCTGATGAACTAAATTCGAAGTAATCCTCAAGAAATTAATAAATAAAATATTCAAAACATATTTTAAAAATTCCTCAAAAAATGATTGAATTCTTTAAGGCTAAAGAAAAGTTTAGAAAGATTTTTTTGTTAATCTTTTAAAAAATTGTTCCTGTAAATGAATGATATTGTTAATTTTAAAAGTATATCATCGGAAATATTGCACATCTTTTAACATATTTTTCACATAATAAGTATATGTTAATATATTTTATATATTTTTATTATAGATGGAGCCGAATTACAACAACCTTATATTCCTCCAAGTGAACAAACAGTTACTGAGCCTCGTAAATACACTGGAGGTGCAATTCCCAGTCGCTCCTTCAGAATTTTACAAGCAATGACTGCACCAGAAAATTGTGGTTAGTTTAAATAGTTATTTTAACCAATATGTTATTATTAACATGATTATTATTTAGCACGTTACTCTGAGTACATTTGTACTATTTTGAGAATAAAATAGTATCAATTTATCACACAATAATAGCTTTTACATTTAATGCATATATTGTAATTTATATATTTAAGATGAGAAAAATTAAGTATCTTAAAATTCCTGTATATAAATAATGTTTTTTCATGAAAAGTCTATTTATTACTTTTTTTTTTCATATTTCAGTGTATTTAATTTTACCTTTTTTAAACTCTAAATAATTTGTTTCCAACATATCTTTGAAATTTGTGTACATGATTAATAACACATATTTTATTATATATTATAAATTGCATATATATCAATTTTATAGATTTGTTTTTTATAATTGTGTGTGAAAGTGAATTTAAACTAAATTTAAAAAATATAATAAAATAATCAACATCAATAATATGAATTTATAGGAAAGTGAATAGACTACAGCAAACATTATTCATTTGCTTTAGTATTATACGCTGATTTTTTTTTTACACAAATATCTTTGAAGTTAATTTTTTATAAAAATACATTTAATATTTTAAAATGAGAAACTCATTTATTCAGTGCTCATAATCGTTTTTGTTTAATAATATATTTTCTTAAATGAGCATGTTTAATTTTCATGGTGGCATCATATGTTTATAGATCATTTTAGAATTAATATAGATTTTTCATACTTAATCGAAGAATGATTAATATATTTACTTCTAAAATTTTGCTCATTTTGGTTAACAGAATAACTAGAATTTTAACAATGTTACATTTTGTCAATAATTAATATATCGATATTATTTATCTTCTGATTGTTTGCTATAATTCACCCAATCGTTGAGTGAAAGAAAATAACAATCGTTTGTAAGAAACCATAAATAACAAACAGTTTTATTGATAAGAAAAAATAAAAAAAAATATTACTATTGTATTTCGTGATGCAAATATACCAAAATTTATAAGCCTACGATTGTATATTATGTAGTTACAATAATTCTCCAGGAATAAATTAGCCAAAAATATTAGGTATCGTCATTTTCGTTTGTTATAGCAAATACCTCACAATCTACAGAAAAAAACGAGAACTATTCAAATGATCCTAATTCCTATTCTAGTCAATGGATATTTGATCCCAATTATCCACCACATCCCTACTGGAATAATCCTTACTGGGGATATTATGATATATCCGATTATTCTCCAGAAATGTCCAGTGATTCAGAACAGTGTATTGAAAAATTAGATGATTCTAATTGTGCTCAGTACACTACATATTGGGATCCATATGGGTACTATTCATATTATGGTTATCCTTATCCACCTTTATATTCACCATTTCATTTCTATTCACCTTCAGATACAGAAGATTATTCTTCAAACGATGAAATGGCATTTTATGGTGCACGCTTTGCCAAAGCAGCTGCACGCCAACAATCTATTCCTAAAATCACAATTAATACTAATAAAAATAATATTTCACAAGAAAAAATTGTAGATAAAAATACCACAAAAACAGTTAAAGAAGATACTACAGTCGATACTAAAAAAGTGTCAGTGCAAAAGGTATTTGATTCATCTGGTTCTGAATCCAGCGAATCTGATTCAGATACAGAAGTTGAAGATGGTGAAAAAGAAAATAAATCGGGAGTATTGTTAGCTATAAAATCTGTATCAGATATAAATATTTATAACGAAGATTCATCATCAAAATATTCAGATGCAAACGAAAATTATAATGAAACTGATTCAGATGAAAGTACAGAAGAAAATGATGATATTACATCCATTTATCAAGAAGAAATACAAGATTTACCTCATCAGTTAAGTGTTATATTTGAAGAAAGTGAACAAAGTGACATGGATTTTATAAAACACAGTAATAATCGTAAAAATAGTATAACAACAACTATCAGTGAAGATGATAGTTCAGCAACAATAGGAAATGGAGATTATGATAGTGAAGATGATGGAAATTCTGAATCAACAGTAACTGTGAGGCTACCATTAAAATTGAAATTTAGTCACTCTGAAAACAATGAACCAGTAACTACAGTTTTCGTTGGTAATAGTGAGATAAAAAAAGATACAGTCCCGATATCTCATCATAACCGAACATCAACTGATACAGACAGCAATATATCAGTAACATTAACTTTATCATCAGATAATAATTCCAAATCTACTGAAAACATTACTTTTTTGCCTGAAAGTAATGTTAAAACACCTAGTTCACCGACAAGTAATGATGAATTAACTTACGAAACAGCTGAAAGTGATAGTGAAGTATCCATTAGTGTGCTATTACCTAAAAAGAACAATCTTGAAAATACAACAAAATCATCAATGAGTAATGTTAATAATAAAATCGACAACATTTCAGTTACATGTAATCCAAAATTAAATAATTCATTAGACAGAATGAACAATGCACAAGAAGTATCACATAATAATTCTGATATTTCTGTAAAATCTGATCAAGAAAAAGTAATTCATGTAAATAATATTTCTGATAGTGAAAATGATGAGGATGATGATGAAGATGATGATGAGGAAGAAGATGACAGTTCTTCTAGTTCTGACAATAGTAGTATTTATAATGGTTCTGATGAAAAAGAAAATTGTACAAATGTAGAAAAATCAGTAGAAAAATTAAATGAAAATACTCATGTTAATCAACAAAATACAAACCTGACAGAAAATCAATTAACGTGTATTAGCAATCATATATTAAATTTAGAACAAATTCACAGACGTAACTTAAATGATAAAGAAAATACAGAGAATCCCATATCAGTTAAAGACCGAATAAAAAATTTCGAACAAGTCAATGCAAATAGTAATGTAAAACCAAAGCAAACAGATAAAAATACAAGACGAAACAGTACAAAATCAAACGAATATGTTAGTGACGAGGAAGCAGATTCAGGTGTCACATCTGATATGAGTAGACATATATCAGAAACCGATACAGAATCAGAATGTTTTACAGAACTTCAAAAAATGACCCGTTATCAACGTGCAGCAACTCATTCTCGTTTATTTAAGTTACTTCAAGATGAATGTAATGCTTGTATCGATGAAGATAATATGAACCCAGAAGAATTCTCAGAAGAATGTCAAAAAATTAATAGTTTAAATAAATCTGACAAAGAAAAATCTCCTAAACTAGAAAAGAAATCTGACATCAAGATGCGTAAAGAAAAACTTACATTACCATTAGATAATCATTCTAACAAAGGTTCTGATAGTTCAAGTGGTGTAGCATCACCGTCTTCTCCAACAGTTAATGATCGTTTAGTAAAAGAACTTGTACAAAGTTTGTTAAAACACAAAAAAGGAAGATACTTACGACATTTGCCAATAGAAAAACTACATGCCGCAGCATTGCGAATATTACAAGAGGATATGGATCGTGGAGATACTGTCAGTTCTTCAGAGGATGGCGGTAGTGCTGGTGGCAGTGCCGGAGGCAGTTCGTTTTTATCACCAGCATATCCAGAAACAATGAACTCAACACCTGCACATACTCCACAAGAATTTTATGGAAATCATTATAATGATTACTGTGATTATTACAATACATGGGAAAATGCAGGTAATTATTATGAACCTGAATATGATGTAATACCTTCAAAAGCATTTAGATTATTACAAGAACGAACTGGAAGTGCCACACCTGTGTTTAGTGGATTTTTAGCTAAGTGTCCTAAAGTACTGAGCACAAAGAACGTTCCTAAAGAATTACAAAAGGTCACTGAAACTAGAGAAACTCCTCCCCCTTCCTCATCCCAAGACACAAAAGAAGCACGTGCGGCGTGATTCGGACATGAAGATATTGGACTTAATGTTGACATTGTCTGAGTAAAACGTCACTGGGTCAATCCCGGAAGGTACAAAACGTGTTCTGCGTGTTGTGCCATCATGTTCCAGCTGATGCTAGATTTTTTTGTTTTGACTACATTATAGTTTTGTATGAAATTCGTACATGTATTTTCCTGTTTTAGTAGATATATTTTTGTGTTCTTTTTTATTTATTTTTAATATGTAGGCTTATATTGGCCATTTTATACTTTCCTGTGTTTGATTTTGAACATAAGTGCCGATAACTACATATAGCACTTATTTCTGTTTTCAACACAAATAAAATATTTTAACTGGAAAATATTAAAGTATAACTTCAGGCTCGTATGTTTTTGTCACTTCACAGGATTCATTTGTGTGGTGGTTATTTCATAAAAGCCATTTATTGTTACTTTTGCTGATTTGTGCTTTCACTACATTTCTTAATGGAGTAAACTCTACCTTCGATTCAATGCTACAACAAGATAAGTTTTGATCTCTGTGATACTCTCAAATAAAAATATTATTTTGAACACATTTTTTCTCGATTTAATGCACCAAATTTAAAATATAAGATTTCCAAAGATTTTTTTTGAGAGATTTTCAAGAATATCTTCATTTGATAATAACTGCAATAAAAATAAAGAGAAAATTTTCCTCTTTAACTCTCATGTGAATCTTCGGATATCACCCTATTAAAGTTACATGTTAACTGCTTTTATAATATGTCAAGGTGCAGTTTGCTTCATAGAGATGTGATTAATATATTAATAATGCTTGGATATGTTGTCAGTATAATAATTAATATAATCCACTTTACATGTATGCATTATTAAAAACAACGAGTATTCAAATTAAACACAGAAATTTATCATACTGAATGTTACATATGTGTATGGCAATGTTATTATCTAAACATATAATTGTTTTAAAATTGTATAAATGCATGAGATTTTAGTGAGTTCAATAATAAACATTTTCTTTTGCTTACATTTTGTACTTAGTTTTAGTTAGAATACTATTTAAGAGCTCTATTTTTTAATCATCTGTTTTTAAATTTATAACTAATTATTAGTCAAATATGAAATTTGTATTTCATACTAATCATGAAATTTCAAGAGATTATCACAGAGCTCAATACATTGTCTAAAAAAAAATATTCAATATCAAAATAACTTTAATTTTCATAACAATATATGGTTATAACTTATGTATGTATATTATATACACACACTATATATATATATATATATATATATATATATATATATATATATATATATATATATATATATATATATATACATATACACGATGGTTGTTTGATAAGTATGGTAAATTTATTTTGTTTAATTTAATTAAATTTTTCAATTTAGTTTTTCTTACTTTTTACCATACTTATCAAACGACCCTCGTATATATGTATCACATACGTATGTGTGTGAGAGTATGTGATACACACACACACACACATATATATATATATATGTATATATATATATATATATATATATATATATATATATATATATATATATATATATATATATATATATATATATATATGTATATATATATATATATATATGTATATATATATATATATATATATATATATATATATATATATATATATATATATATATATATATATATATATGTATACACGTATCACATAAACATATATTCATATACACACATACATATTTCACCAATAGCTAAATAAACACGTATTAGGTTTTATTTAAGTCTTTAAATAATAAAATAAATAGCCTTGTAAAATTAGTATTAAATAGATTTACATTTATATTTATATATATATATATATATATATAATTCATAAATGTGTAACAAATTGTTTGTATTATATTATATATATATATATATATATATATATATATATATATATATATATATATATATATATATATATATATATATATACATTTGTATGTTGCTTTATATTTTTTTCATAAACATTAAACTATTTTTTAATGTTAATTATATATATTAGAAAAAACAAATTGAATACTTTATTATAACTACTTCTTATACACAAAGTTTAAATGTTTGCTAAATATACAAATACATTTAACGTTACAAACCCACTTTCTTGCATACATATTTTAATATTCAATTACATTTTCTTTTAAATTAAATTCTTAAAATGTCAAAATATACTCACTTGTTATATATATATATATATATATATATATATATATATATATATATATATATATATATATATACATATACACACATGTTAAAAAAAGTAATAACTAATTTAATAACTTTAAGAGATTATTTATATTGAAGAATATATTATTACGCACGCATTGACACACTTACAACGCACTGACACATTATTTTTTTAAAAACAACTCCAATTATATAAGCAAGTGAGTAATACGTTGAGTTTATGACCTATAAGTTGTATTGAAATCAAACTGTATAGCATTCATTTTTCTTCGTTGAGAAAATAATTATCGTTACATAAAAAAAATGTTTAATCAATTTTAATATTATTTATTTTATAGTAAGAAACAATAAAAACCAATAAAATGAACCATATCTATAAGTGAGCACAATGTACTTGTCAACATCTTTTAAAATATTTGTTTTCTAAAATTTCAGGTCCAGGGCAATCAGACTTGTAAAGAAGATGTATTTTCTTTGAAATTTGAATATTTCAACACCAATTTAAACTGACATTGAGCAAATCATCTAAATATTTTTAAACAAGCAATACTGTCTATTACTTGTCAACACAATTTTTATTGTAATTAAATTGTTTGTTAATTATGTGTATTTAATAGTTTGGTCTGCCAAAATTGTAAATATTACAATATTGTAGTAAAATATTTCATTATTATTTTTGATTTGATAAATATGAAAAAAAATGCTTTTATGCTTTAAAAGATCTGTTTTGAGGGCAGGTGAAAAATATATTTATTAAGTATTTAACTCAGCAAATATTAGCATAAACACATATCATAGACCAAAATGTGATGTCATCCTTATATACATTTTTATGAACTATGTAGTAAATAATGTAATGTATATGTGTTTGTAGAATGAAAATTATGGTAAATAAAAAGAATTTTAAAAGACTTGCATGTTATTTATTTTAATGTATAAAGAGAACAATACTATTATACATCTTATATTCATTTATAATTAATACTTGAATATAATTTTAAAATAACATTTTACTTCAACCTTTTAACAAAAGCTGAATACACATATCTCAACAACCAATATTGAAGTAAAATAGATTAGACATAATATATCACTACAATGTCATTATACATACACACATACACAACCACACATATTCATACATACATTCATACATACATACAAACATACATATATATATATATATATATATATATATATATATAATTTAAAAAATAGTCTTCAAAATAATTTTGATAATTAAAATAGAGAAAACTATGTATATTGAATAAAATATACTTTTTTTGTTCACTTTATACACGAGTAACTATTAAACTATTAAATATTGTATTTTAGAAAAAGAATACATATACATGAGTAAATGTATACATACTTATGCATACAGTACATTAATAATTTGTACATATATTATTTTTCTAATACATAAAATTTTGTTACTTTTGGACTATTTCACATTTACATCAATACATCTTTAATATTACTTATAATTTATTCCATTAGTTTTTCATTCTTTATGTAATACATATTTATATATAATTAAGATTTTAATTATATTAAAAAAATCTTAGGAATTTGTTATTTTATATTTGTTTCAATATATATATATATATATATATAACACTCATTAATTCTATTTAAAGTTTAACTGTACTTTTAACCATATAGTTATTTAAAAATATATTACTTTACATTCAATTTTCATATTCATTCTTCTTGTGCTTTGTCATATGTAATGAAAAATATATCCTAATTGACAATTAAAATGGTAAATAATAAATTATAAGTTTGCATTAACATTAAACTCTTCTTCGCAAAAATACATAACTTATTTGAAAATATTTTCTACTGTAAACTGCCTTTAAAAAAAAATAACAATTCATGTAATATATTATTTCACAAAAACATTCACATTTAAATCAATATTTTATTTCATAACACAATTATTATAATTGCTATAAAACTTGACAGTATATTGAAAAAAATCCATACATAAAAATTATTAAGAATAATCAATACACATCAGAGTAATTAAAAAAAGTTTTGGTTCAATAAAAATTCAATATTTTTAATTATTAAACAATTTATTTATATGTATACATGTATTTCTTAGATATTTAATGAAAAAAATAACATTTTATGGTTACTCTTAAAAATGTATTTATTTATCAAGCAAAAAGTACAATTACTTACTAGAGAACAATAATACTTGATACAGAACAATAATACTTAATAAACTTCATATTTATTTAAAAATGAAATACATATTCCAAGTATAATTCACACATCATAGACACAAATAAATGCAAGTATTTTAAATCCTTAATGATTTATATTTCCATTATGTTGCAAATTAACTCATATTAGCCACAAACTTTATACATAAATACAATTTAGTGTAAATAATTTAAAATTCCCAAAATAAACTAAATATATTGACTTTTAAATTATTTTTACAAGTAAATAATCTCTCTTGATTTGATTTTTAACATTTTATAACATACTTGTTCTTTTTTTCATTTACAAGTAACTATATATCTACTACTTATTACCAAAATACATTTACTAAAATTTTAAACAAATACCCACCAATGTAATCACTGTCAGTGAATTTCATTTATATAAATTCTGGGTACAAGATAGTTTTCATAAAAAAGTCAGATCTAAGCAATTGTCATTTGTAATATATTTTACCACTTATTCAAGATTGCGAAGTCTTCATCATTGAATTGCACTGGATACAAAATAAAACTTAAAATTTATTAACACTATGAGAATTATCTACAAAAACTTGCACATTCTTGCACAACATAACGTTTGTAATTTTGTTAAGTAACAAAATATAGAAAAAGTTTTTTTGATTAAAAAAAACAATTTAAATATCAAATAAAGAAATGTAATAAACTGATATTAAAAACTTAAACAATACCCATTCATTTCAAAAACAAAAATAAATCTGAAATAATCTTATAAGCACAAATGTATAATGAAATTACATTACTGTTTCACTTTTTTCTTACAAACTGACATTCCAACCATTGATGAATATAAAATTTATTTACCCATATTATTACTAACAAAATTAAATATACAGGTAAACATTTTAAGATCTACGTAAAATGTGATGCATCTTTTATTGCATAAAATAATCAGGATGATCAGAGTCTTTTTCAAATCTTTTGGCTTCTTCTTGCATGCTTTCTTTAATTTTTAAAATAGCTGCAGATTCTGTTTGGTCATTTTCTCCGGGTCCGCCAAAACCAGAAAGATTATAATCGCCCATCCCACTTCCACTGTCTTCTCTCGGTGTTCCTGGTCCTCCATTAGCAGGAGAATTTTTCATTCCTTCAAGCCCATCACTATTTAAGACAGGACCCATTGTATTAGGCCCCATCGGTCCCATTGCACCACCATCTGGTCCAGCTCCCATTGGAAAATCTCCACCCATATTTCCACCGGGAGCAGGTTTCATAAGTGTATACATATTTTCTCCACCAGAATTGGAAGAATCTTGTGGACTCGGCATAATCGGTGTACCTGGTCCCGGAGGTCCTGCTGAACCAGGAGGACCTCCGTAATTACCCGGTGAAGATGAAGAATAATTCATAGGTGTCGATGTGCTCGGTTGCCACTGTGGTCGGCCACCAGGTCCTGTCATAGACATAGGAGGCATACCAGGTCCGCCTGCACCCCCAGGACCTAAACTACTATTTGGGGGAGGTCCTCGCATGCTTCCTGGACCATACTGTCCTGGACCCATCGGCCCCATTCCTCCAGGACCTCGTGGTGGATTCATTCTAGGATTCATACCAGCCATACCAGGTCCTTGCCAACTCACGAATTCACCGCCTTCCCCTTGTCTGGTCGGATCTAAGCTATTTGGCATTATAGGTTGACCGGGAGGCCCGTTAAAATCATTTCCCAATTGTGGCATTCGAACTCCAGGTCTCGGACCCGCCGGATAGCGAGGACCCATAAACGCTTGACTGGACATCATTTGATTGTGAGGCGGCGGAGGTTGCGGATGCGGAGACGGCTGGCTCGACGGATGCGTCGGAGGCGACGGTCTCATCGTAGAATTAGGAAAAAATCCCGGCGGCATCGGACCACCGGGCATTCCATCGTTCGGTGGCATTTGTCCGAGTGGACTCGGAGCAGGTCCTGCATTATGGGCAATACCGTTTACACCGTAACCGGAATTGACAAAACCGTAATCGTGAAAAGCTTTAGCTTCTGAAGAATGTTCACAGGTATCTCGACGTTCTGGCGCCGCGCAATACAAATCCCAAAATACACACCACCACGAATGCAAAAAGCCAGGTGGTTCACCTAATGTGATATTTTTCTCCCACCGAATTTCTGACAAAAACGTTTGTGCTGCTTTTTGTGCCCCGACATGAAGTAGATATTCATATACATAAAGTGCCAACTTTTCACGTGCTTGTGCATCTGAAGGTACTGTAGAACCTTTACCTTTTGCATACATTTTGATATTATTTATTATAATTTAACTATATATTCGAAATTAAATAATCACACCATCACTATTCAACACTCTGACATATTTTCAATACGTTAAAACGTGAACTATTGGTTTTGGCTTGAGAGACGCGAATCTGTCAATGTTATTAATAGGTAAACTATCTTGTTTTATAACCACTTTATACCACAATGCTTTGTTTTTTAAAATAAAATTACAAAACATATATGTTTATTTTCAATTTTACTCTTCATTCAATACACACAATAATCTAAACACGAACTTACGAGAATATTTACATTGCTTCTTGTAGACATTCCACACAAATGTATTACACGGTCCACTTTACTAGAAGGTGGGAGTACGTATCGATTTTTATCATTTTTTCTCTCTATTTGTTAACAGATATATCTAGATGATAAACAAAGATGTACATACAGTTGCAAAAGAGAGATGACAAAGTAGCCCAGTAAAATAAACTTTAATTTCTGTTTAAAGAAGTATCCACCAGTTTAGCTACAGCGCTTCGGTAGGTTTGTCGTTCTATTTTTTAAATAACACACATAGATATAATGATTCTTCAAACAACAAAAATAATTCAATGATTAATATTCATTTTCATCTATAGTTTATATAGATAAATTTAAAAGCAAAGCCTAAATATTTATTTTATTATTATTATTATAACACTACGAAAAGTTATAATAATGTACACGCATCATACACACAAAAACATTATATATATATATATATATATATATATATATATATATATATATATATATATATATATATATATATATATATATATATATATATATATATATATATATATATATATATATATATATATATATATATATATATATATATATATATATATATATATATATATATATATATATATATATATATATATATATATATATATATATATATACATATATATATACATATACATATATATATATATATATATATATATATATATATATATATATATGTATAAATTACACTGACATATTTTTACAATAAAATTACAACATCATTTTCACACGTATCATTAACTTTTAATATTGTAAACAATTTAATGTTTGCAAATAAAAGCATATATAAATATACTTACTTTTATTAATATAAAATTTAAAATTAAATTTATTGTAATGTATTAGACTATTTAATTCGTATAGTTAAAAATAGAAAGCAATTTTAAATAATTAACAATGTCAGGACAATGATCATGTAACAATTGTATATATAATAAACAGTGGCGTAGAATTTATATTATAATATTGACGCCATGTTTTTAAACAAAAGTACTGATTATTCGTGTGTATTTATCAAGTATTCAAATTACATTAAAAATTATTTTATTTATTTCAAAAAATTTTTAGTTAATTTGAAAGTTCCTTCAATGGATATTTTTCATTATGAACAGTCTTTAAAATTAATATTTGTAAAAGTTTTAAATTATTCATAATGTGTTTTAAAAAACATATAAACTGTATCGATTCTTTTATTTTTAACATTTAATAAATATAAATGTACTTTTAGTAAATTATATGTAAAATGTTAAATTGTATTTTCAATAAATTATAAATACAATTTCAACTTTAAACAACAAAAACAATTTTAATTGTATAGTTTTTTATCGCACTAATAATATATGTCTGATAAAACATATTTTTTTATTTATGTATTTTTTTCTTCTATAATTTAATAATTTTACAAGTAAACTTTTCAAAATTTATAATTTATTTATGCATACATACAAACATCATAGTGTGTGTATGCATACAAAATCTTTACAAATACTCTTAGTCAACTTAATATTACCAAGTGTCAATGAATGGTAACATAATAAGACTTTCGCTCGGCCGTAAACTGATGTAGATGATATATAACAATAATAATATATTACATAAATAAATATGTATTTATTTACAAACACAGGGACATACACACACTTAAATATAAAAATACATAATTCATTATATATATATATATATATATATATATACATACATACATATATATATATATATATATATATATATATATATACATACATACATACATACACGACGAGGGTCGTTTGATAACATGGTAAAAAGTAAGAAAAACTAAATTGAAAAATGTAATTAAATTAAACAAAAATAAATTCACCATACTTATCAAACGACCTCGTATGCATATATATATATATATATATATATATATATATATATATATATATATATATATATATATATATATATATATAAAATGGGAAATTGCATTTCTATTCCTTTTGTAGGGGATATTATTTTTAAATGTTGTTAAAATATATTGAAAAATGCTAATGATTTTGTTTATTGTGTAAAAGTTGATGTTGTAATATTAATTTTGAGATTATACAACTCATTTTTTTCATAAGGTTATATGATTGTTTTAATATTTTTTTCTAAACAAAAGACTAGTTACTTTTTGTTTTTAAACAGCCATTTTTATATAGTCGACCACAAAATAATTTATTAATTTTTAGCACTGTAAGGTTTGGTTGAAAAGTAAATGTCATAAGAATAATGAGTAACAATAAAAATTCTAATACTGTATCTTCACACAGTGATGAAAATGAGGAAGAAGAGATTTCAATAAAAGAGCCTCAGGATATAGGCAATTATACTTTAGAAGAAAAAATTGTTGCTGCTGTTTGGGTACATGAAAGAATTAGGAATAATATCTCATGGATTAATTTAAGAAAGAATTTTAAAGCTAGATTTGGTTCCACACCACCTGCCAGCCGAACCCTTAAAAGGTGGGAAAAAAAGCTTTTTTCACTAGGTACGATTAAAGATGGCATTAGAACGGGACGACCTTGTATGAGATTAATGCATGTACCTTACGTTAAAGATTCGATTGCTGAATTCCCCAATTTATCATTACGAGAAAGGGCACAAGAACTAGGTCTCACTCGAACTACATTATTGACGATATTAAAAGACGATTTAAAAATGACTGTTGTTACATCTACAAAAAATGAACCGACAACAAATCAACAAAATAAAACATTTTCAAAACAAAAGAAAACAACATCCTCTCCTAGTGGCATATGGAAATTTATCGATTCAGATTCACCTGAACTTGCAAATCAATCCAAAGAAAATTTTAAAAATGAAGATATATTACAATGTTTAGATTTTGTAAAACAAGAGAATGAGTTTTACTGAAGAACAAAAAGATTCCTTAAAAACAAGTAGTTTTATGAAGATTAATCAATTTATTTAATACAATATAATTTATGATCATGAATTCGAATTTTAACTAATGATAAACTGTATATTAAAAATTATAAAAATTGATATTAAAAATTATAAATGCAAGATTTTTATTTTTGGATCTCTTTTGTAATGAATTCAGTGAAAGATAAAATAAAATATTTAAAATTGTACTTTTGTTCACTTTAAAGTTTCAAAACTATCAAGCCAGTATAATTTTATTACAAATAAGTCTAAAAATAATTTATATTTTTGTAAATGGTGTGCCTATTATGACTTAGTTTGTATGATGTTAGTACTTATAAGATGTTATAATGTTTATGAAAAAATTTTCACTTGTACTATAATAGATATCTTTGTTGAATAAATTTATTTAAAAATAAATGTGTGTCTTAAATTCAGAAAAAACAATAATTTGAGATAACATACAATATTAAATAAATATTCATTATTTAGATTATATAATCAAATAATTATTTTTTTTCATAAAATTAAAAAAATAACTACCTTGCAAATTTCAATAAAAATGATCAATATCAGTCAGGAACAAAAATTTAAAAAGTATTGATATTTAAATAATTATATATTTACATTTATGATTTTAAAATCAATTTACAATAATAGATTTTGTAAAACAACTGTTCCTTATTGGATGAAATATAACGCATCATATACTATATTCTAGTTGTTCATTTTTTGTAATAACGTTATAAACAAGGTAATGCTGTTTACGTTACAAAAAATCACTTTTGGGTTTTTAAATACTCTTACTTTGGTTTTCTCTATATTCTTTAACGAAAACAAGTTCCAAGCATTAAAATAAGAACAAAAATAAAAGAACCTATAAAAATATTACATTAGGCTCTTTTGAAGAGTATAATCTTTTTTATCAATATAATTAAGTATATCTTCATTTTCAATTTATAAGAGCTTTTCCAGTTAACAATCAGCAGTAGGCTTGGTTACTTAAAAATGACTATTTTATAAAATTCATTTAAATTCAAAAATAATGAAAACAAATAATTAAATTAACAAAACAACATATATACAAAACAAATGACATGTATGTTTCAAGTATGAAATCAGATAATTTTAGACAAATAAATTATTAAATAAATAAAAAAGAGTGATTTCTTTACAAATTTACACAGTGTATCAGTATACAACATTAGCACCTGTATTACGTACATTGGTCTCAAAATGGCTCTTTCTCTCAATTAAAAATAAACCTTACTGCTTAGGTGTGCCTCTTAATTTGCAAAACAAAAATTATGCATATTAAAAAATATAAATATATGTCATATGCACATACAATACAACAATGCACACAAAAACGCATATATATATATATATATATATATATATATATATATATATATATATATATATGATATATGAAAAAACTTTATTTCTATGCCTTTTATAGGGGATATTATTTTTAAATGTTGTTTCAATATGTTGGAAAATGCTAATGATTTTGTTTACTGTGTAGAAAATTTGATGCTGTGATAATAATTTTGGAATTATTTCAACTCAATTTTTTTCATAATGTTATATGATTGTGTTTTGATATTTTTTTCTAACAAAATGACTAGTTACTTTTTGTTTTTAAACAGCCATTTTTATAGAGTCGACCACAAAATAATTTATTAGTTTTAGCATTGTAAGGTGTGGTCGAAAAGTAAATGTCATAAGAATAATGAATAACAATAAAAATTCTGATACTGTGTCTTCACACAGTGATGAAGATGAGGAAGAAGAAGACGATATTTCAATAAAAGAGCCTCAGGATGTAGGCAATTATACTTTAGAAGAAAAACTTGTTGCTGCTGTTTGGGTACATGAAAGAATTAGGAATAATATGTCATGGATTAGTTTAAGAAAGAATTTTAAAGCTAGATTTGGTTGCAAACCACCTATCAAACGAACCCTTATAACGTGGGAAAGAAAGCTTTTTTCACTAGGTACGATTAAAGATGGCATTAGAACGGGACGACCTTGTATGAGATTAATGCATGTACCTTACGTTAAAGATTCGATTGCTAAATTCCCCAATTTATCATTACGAGAAAGGGCACAAGAACTAGGTCTTACTCGATCTACATTATTGACGATATTAAAAGACGATTTAAAAATAACTGTTGTTACATCTGCAAAAAATGAACCGACAACAAATCAATAAAATAAAACATTTTCAAAACAAAAGAAAACAACATCCTCTCCTAGTGGCATTTGGAAATTTATCGATTCAGATTCACCTGGACCTGCAAATCAATCCAAAAATTTTAAAAATGAAGATATATTACAATCTTTAGATTTTGTAAAACAAGA
Organism: Neoneuromus ignobilis; assembly: GCA_029203775.1. NCBI lineage: Eukaryota > Metazoa > Arthropoda > Insecta > Megaloptera > Corydalidae > Neoneuromus > Neoneuromus ignobilis. The sequence goes on along the minus strand of CP092088.1, from coordinate 21,278,403 downwards.
GAATGAGTTTTACTGAAGAACAAAAAGATTCCTTAAAAACAAGTAGTTTTATGAAGATTAATCAATTTATTTAATATAATATAATTTATGATCATGAATTCGAATTTTAACTAATGATAAACTGTATATATTAAATTTTAAAAATTATAAATGCAAGATTTTATTTTTAAAATTTAATATTTTTAGATCTCTTTTGTAATGAATTCAGTAAAAGATAAAATAAAATATTTAAAATTGTACTTTTGTTCACTTTAAAGTTTCAAAACTATCAAGCCAGTATAGTTTTATTGCAAATAAGTCTAAAAATAATTTATATTTTTGTAAATGGTGCGTCTATTATGACTTTTAGTTTGTGTGATGTTAGTACTTATAAGATTTTATAATGTTTATGAAAGAATTTTCACTTGTACTTTAATAGATATCTATGTTGAATAAATTTATTTTAAAATAAATATGTCTTAAATTCAGAAAAAACAATAATTTGAGATAATATACAATATTAAATAAATGTTCATTATTTAGATTATATAATCAAATATTTTTTTTTTATAAAATTAAAAAATTAACTACCTTGCAAATTTCAATAAAAATGATCAATATCAGTCAGGAACCAAAATTTAAAAAGTATTATTTAAATAATTATATATTTACATTTATGATTTTATAATCAATTTACAATAATAGATTTTGTAAAACAATTGTTCTGGATGAAATATAACACATATACTATATTCTAGTTGTTCATTTTTTGAAATAACGTTATATACATGGTAATGCGGTTTACGTTACAAAAGATCATTTTTGGGTTTTTAAATACTCTTACTTTGGTTTTCCCTATATTCTTTAACGAAGAAAAGCTCCGAACATTAAAATAAAAACAAAAATAAAAGAATTTATAAAAATATTATATTATGCTCTTTTGAAGAGTGTAACCTTTTTTATCAATATAATAGAATAACTTCATTTTCACTTTATATGAGCTTTTCCAGTTAACAATCAGCAGAAGGCTTGGTTACTTAAACATGACTATTTTATAAAATTCATTTAAATTTAAAAATAATGAAAACAAATAATTAAATTAACAAAACAACATATATACAAAACAAATGACACATATGTTTCAAGTATGAAATCAGATAATTTTATATAAATAAATTATTAAATAAATAAAAATGAGTGATTTCTTTACAAATTTCCAATAAATTATTCCTTATTTTAACATTTTATATTTAAAACAAAACATTGGGAGGTATCCTCGGTCCACACAGTGTATCCATATACAACTTTAGCACCTGTATTATGTGCATTGGTCTCAAAATGGCTCTTTCTCTCAATTAAAAATAAATCTTACTGCTTAGGTGTACCTCTTAATTTGCAAAACAAAAATTATGCATATTAAAAATATAAATATATGTGCATATGCATATACAATACGACAAATGGACACAAAAACGCATATATATATATATAATATGGGAAACTGCATTTCTATACCTTTTGTAGGGGATATTATTTTTAAATGTTGTTTCAATATGTTGGAAAATGCTAATGATTTTGTTCACTGTGTAGAAAATTTGATGTTGTGATAATAATTTTGGAATTATTTCAACTCAATTTTTTAATAATGTACTATGATTGTGTTTTGATATTTTTTTCTAACAAAATGACTAGTTACTTTTTGTTTTTAAACAGCCATTTTTATATAGTCGACCACAAAATAATTTATTAGTTTTTAGCATTGTAAGGTGTGGTCGAAAAGTAAATGTCATAAGAATAATGAATAACAATAAAAATTCTGATACTGTGTCTTCACACAGTGATGAAGATGAGGAAGAAGAAGACGATATTTCAATAAAAGAGCCTCAGGATGTAGGCAATTATACTTTAGAAGAAAAACTTGTTGCTGCTGTTTGGGTACATGAAAGAATTAGAAATAATATGTCATGGATTAGTTTAAGAAAGAATTTTAAAGCTAGATTTGGTTGCAAACCACCTGTTAGACGAACCCTTAGAACGTGGGAAAGAAAGCTTTTTTCAGTAGGTATGATTAAAGATGGCATTAGAACGGGACGACCTTGTATGAGATTAATGCATGTACCTTACGTTAAAGATTCGATTGCTGAATTCCCCAATTTATCATTACGAGAAAGGGCACAAGAACTAGGTCTTACTCGATCTACATTGTTGAAGATATTAAAAGACGATTTAAAAATGACTTTTGTTGCATCTACAGAACATGAACCAACAACAAATGAACAAAATAAAACAACATTTTCAAAACAAAAGAAAACAACAACTACCCTTCCTAGTGGTATATGGAAATTTATCGATTCAGATTCACCCGGACCTGCAAATCGATCCAAAGAAAATTTTAAAAATGAAGATATATCACAATCTTTAGATTTTGTAAAACAAGAGAGTGAAAATTGTACTGAAGAACAGAAAGATTCCTTAAAAACAAGTAGTTTTTATGAAGATTAATCAATTTATTTAATATAATCATATCATTTATGATTATGAATTCAAATTTTAACTAATGATAAACTTTATATATTAAATTTTAAAAAATATAAATGTGCAAGATTTTTATTTTTAGATCTCTTTTGCAATGAATTCAGTAAAAGATAAAATATTTAAAATTGTACTTTCGTTCATTTTAAAGTTTCAAAACTATCAAGTCAGTATAATTTTATTGCAAATAAGTCTAAAAATAATTTATATTTTTGTAAATGACGTGCCTATTATGACTTTTAGTTAGTGTGTTATTAGTACTTGGTAAGATTTTATAATGTTTATGAAAGCATTTTTACTTGTACTATAGATATCTTTATTGTCAATAAATTTATTTTAAAATAAATGTGTGCCAGTCTTAAATTTAGAAAAAACAATAATTTAAGATAACATACTATATTAAATAAATATTCAGTATTTAGATTATGTAATCAAATTATTTTTTTTAATAAAATTAAAAAATTAGCTATTGCATATTTCAATGAAAATGATCAATATCAGTCAGGAACAAAAATTAAAAAAGTATTGATATTTAAATAATTATATATTTACATTTATGATTTTATAATCAATTTACAATAATAGATTTTGTAAAACAACTCTGTTCCTTATTGGATGAAATATAATGCATCATATACTATATTCTAGTTGTTCATTTTTAGTAATAACGTTATATACAAGGTACTGCTGTTTACGTTACGAAAGGTCACTTTTGGGTTTTTAAATACTCTTACTTTGGTTTTCCCTATATTCTTTAACGAAGAAAAGCTCCGAACATTAAAATAAAAACAAAAATAAAAGAATCTATAAAAATATTATATTAGGCTCTTTTGAAGAGTATAATCTTTTTTATCAATATAATTAAGTATATCTTCATTTTCACTTTATAAGAGCTTTTCCAGTTAACAATCAGCAGTAGGCTTGGTTACTTAAAAATGATTATTTTATAAAATTCATTTAAATTCAAAAATAATGAAAACAAATAATTAAATTAACAAAACAACATATATACAAAACAAATGACATGTATGTTTCAAGTATGAAATCAGATATTAAAAAAAAATTATATATATATATATATATATATATATATATATATATATATATATACACATATACACACAGTTTATTTTCAACATGAAACACAAAGATTTTAAAAAGTAAAAATTGAATAAATACAGAAATTTTATACAAATAAATTATTAAATAAATAGAAGAGAGTGATTTTTTTACAAATTTCCAGTAAAATATTCCTCATTCGAACATTTTATATTTAAAACAAAACATTGCGAGGTATCCTCGGTCCACACAGTGTATCCGTATACAACTTCAGCACCTGTGTTATGTGCATTGGTCCCAAAATGGCCCTTTCTCTTAATTAAAAATAACCCTTACTGCTTATGTGTGCCTCTTAATTTGCAAAACAAAAATTATGCATGTTAAAAAATATAAATACATGTGCATATGCACATACAATACAACCAATGCACACATACACGCATATATATATATATATATATATATATATATATATATATATATATATATATATATATATATACAAACACACATATATACAAACATTCATATACATATGTGCATATATACACATCGATAGAATTCATTGAAGAACTTTGTAAGGGCATTCCATCATTACATGCATTAAAAACAGCAGTTCCTAAATATTCTTAAATTCTATAATTGGCAATTACTGCAATGCCAAATTACTTTGGTCAAAATTTCAGTTAATATTTGTAACCAAACCTCTGCACAATTCTCAACCCACTTAAGTCTACATTATACCATATTTATATTGTTCTATTGTTATTTTTCATTGCTGTTCTAAAACATGTTTTGTAAATTTCTTTTGTGACTGAGTATTATATTATTTTATAGTCTTGTATGCACATGAAAAAAGTTTCAATGTTTATTGCATTTATGTGTTACATACAGATGTACACAGTAAAAATATATATTCAACAGATCAACAAACAAAATATTGATTATTAATTAATAAAGAAAAATATTTTTAAATCAATAAACTCTATTTATTTTTTAAATAAATCTTTTTCATATTAAATAAATTATTCTAAAATTCATTATGAAATTTCAATATTCATAAAAAATAACACTCAATCATAAAAGACAATGATTTTGATTATTATGTTTTGATTGTAACAGGTAACTGAACAGATTTTTTATCAATAGAACTAAATAATTTGAGAAACATTTTACTTTAAATTATGAATTATAGCATGAGATAAATAAATTTTGTAACAATATGTACAATTACAAACTAAAATTGGCAAATATTAAAATGTATAAATAAAGATTTTTGTTGATATATTATGATAATTGATTTTTGCTTAATCATTGTCATAATATTAAGACACATGCTTTGCATTATAAAATCTAAGTATATATAAATAAAATGTGTAATTCATATATTTTACATATGTACTATTATTAGATGACTTATTGAATATTACATAACTGCATACATTTTATATATGTGTGTGTATGTATTATATATATATACATAATCACACATATAAACATACATACATACACATGTGCACATATATATTGTCATACACACATTATACATAAAACCTCTATTATATAATTAATTAAAGAATCATGAACTCATATAAAGATAGTTTTGCACAGTATGTATTGTACATACAATATTGTATTTAATTATTGTACACTTAATATATATAATTTATTAAATTAATACTAACGATTGTTTCAATTTTTATATAAAGTACAATAATCTTTTGAAAAATAAAAATATAATATTTAAATAAATATGTTATATTTAAATAATGATAACAAAACTAATATATTCAAAAATACACATATTCCTATTTATTTACAGATTAAATTTATTTGTATGTGAAAAAAATATTATGCTAAATCATGTTAGTTTCTTTTAATGACATCAACTTCACATATGTGCACATACATGTACAAGTATATGTGTGTATGTAATATATATATATATATATATATATATATATATAATACACACACACACACACACACACATTAATCATTCACTATATAGATGACAGATAATAATAAGGTATAAAAAGAACCTCAGCAATTAAATATATTACTCTTTAAATATATAAGTACATATCGCAAAAAGGAATTAAAATATATCTAAAAAATCTTCAATTATACATTTACCAATATACATAAAACAATACTTAAACTAGAACACTAATATAGCAAAATTGTACATAACTTACGTTACTGCATTTCAATATATCTATATTTACAAAAATATACATTTTTCATATGAATTTAATTTGTATAATATATATTTATATATTATGTATATATTCTACACATCAACTATAATAGTAAATAGTGTACAAAATTAAAATTAAAAAAGCTTTATGTTTACTATGCTATTTTTTTTTGCATAGTCTGTTGATTGTGGGTTTGTGGCACTCTTGAGTTTAAGTATTTACCTTGAGCTTATTTAGAACATCTATTAATCGACTGACAACTGTACTGGTAGATTTTATCTAACTGCACTTAAGTACAGTACAGTAATGCATAAAAATGAATGAGCGAAAAAATTCAGTCCACAAATTATCTATCTCAAAATAGTATGAGCATAAATATATTTCATGAGCAGTGACTGTAATTTAAATTATAGTTACATAAAATACAAAAAGAAAGACACATATTTATTATTGTAAAATATATAAAGCCTTTTGTCTGGTAAATATTATTAAGTAAATAACTTAAAATTTTATTTCAATGGTTCGTTAAGTAATTTAAGATATTAGTTATTTTTGTTTTATAAAATCATAAAATACAAAATGCATATTTATAACAGAAGAAATAAAATAACATTAATTTTCAATATATAATAAAATATTGCATTGTAAACTAATTATTTATAATACATATTGACAATAAAAATTATGAACATTCTTAGAAAGCAAAATGTTTATTTCACACATAATTCACTTTAAGAAACGAAAAACAGAAACCAACATATATTATTGTGCATTTAAACATGCACACAAATAGTAAAAAAATATATTTCGTAACACAATAATATGAAAAACATTATTAAATACTTTTTATGATAATAAAACAACAAATTAATTCAGTAAACTTAATTTTGAAATTATTATTTTTTTTTTAACATGTGATAAGGCATAAAGTATAAATTGTTATTGTATTGATAGTAATCGTGGACAAACATTTTTGATACATTACTCATTTTTGCCATATCACATCTCCTTTAGTCGTTGTATACCTGCTCGTACATACTTCACAAGATCATACAGAGAGCTGTGCAGTGTTAATGGTCTACAGTGCTGATCTAATTTTATGAAAAATTCTGGAAAAAAGAGCAATTCAATTACTTTTCTTATTAATAAATGTAGTGTTCAATTAAAACAAACTGCTATTAAAACTTAAAAAAAGTTTATATATTATGAAATTGGGAATATATGTTCATATATAAAATATGAAATAGTGTACAGTACATTTTTAAATATTTGTAAGATGTTATTATAATAATTATTAATTTTGTTTTGAATAAAAATATTTATTATATGTAATTATTTACTGTTGACTGAAAACATAATTTAATATACATATATATATATATATATATATATATATATATATATATATATATATATATATATATGTATAAAATGTATAAGTATATATACCTTTATGATGACCACGAATAACGAGTTGATCTGCTTGATCCCACAAATCATGACATGATACGAGATAACTTGTATAGGTATCTTGCTTTTTCATAGCAGAATGTGTATCAAGCGGCACTTGTAAACATGGAACCGGTGGATGAATTCCAGGAGCACCACTACTATAGCCTGATGATTGACTACCAACTGAACCAACAGAACCAGCTGGAGATGGAGTCGGAGAGAGTGGAGATGGTGTGCCTTGACCTCCACTTGTTGGCTGACCCATTTGATCTAATTGTACAGGTGGTATATGTGTCGCCTAAAAAGAAATTTCATAAAACAGATTGCAATTATTTTTTCTTTAACAGTATAAATAAATCAATAAATATATTTCTAGGAAAGTAATTAAATCGATTGATTTTTACTTACCTTCTGCAGATAATCACTGGTAATTTTTTGTAATTCCTTGTATTCATTTTTTCTCATTCTGAACAATTTGTAAAAGAGTAAGGCTTGTGTACGTAAACTAAAAGTAGAATTCACAATTAAAAATATTTTGTGTATATTTGTATACAAAAAAAAAAAAAAAATGTGTAGCAAACAATAAATACCTTATAACAGAGATTTTATTATGTATGTTTCCTTGAGGAGAATCATCTTGTTGACTACGAAATTTAGATGAAATGTGCCTAAAAACAAAGCATAACTTGTGTTATTGTTCTTTATAATCATTTTATACTTTATTGATTATATTTATATTAACTCTGAATTTATAACAAATATTTAAAAAAATATTTGTATACATTTTTTTTTTAAAAAAAAAGAACAAATAATAATTTGAAAATATGTTTTTTTTATTAAAAACTATATAAAAAAAAGTAACTTCATAATATTTACTTGATTAGATTTAGTGTGTCTTTGTACATGGTAAAGGAAGCTTTTTCTGTTACTGGTTCATGTTCCATAATAAGACCAGTTAATATAAAAAAGACAACAGCATCTAAGTACTGCATAGCTTGAACTGTAATATCTGGTTCCCTATCTGCAGAATGTTTTAATCTTTTAGCTTCTGTTAAATAACGATTATGGTCCCTGAAATATAAAAACTGATTTATAAATTGCACTTTAATATTTATACATTTAAAGTTTAAATTAATAAGTATGAATTGTAAATTTGAATAATGTATGTACATAAATTACATTAATTGAATGTTATTTCAAAAAAAAATATTTCAATATTTTTTGAAACACGCACGCACGCACACATTTCAATAATAATTTGATAGAAATGATGTAATTTTGTTCAAGGATAATAAAAGAGCAATTAAAATCATACCTTTCTTCTCCTTCTGACAGTTCTTCAGGAGAATGTTCAAAATAAGAATAATAAACTTTATGTGATGGTGTCAAATGCCATGATGATGATCCTGGTAACTCAATGGCAACCGGTGATTCCACACCAGAGGTAACTCTCACAGGAGCAATAGCTGGAGACTGAACCACTTCCCGATCATGATTAGTAGGCAACTGTCCTTCGGTCGACTCGTTTTTATTGCGCTTATGTCTTTTCAATTCACGGGAATCTCTTCTACGACGACTACTTTCTGATACACTACTAATATTTGACTGAGATGAGGTTGCAGAACTCACACTGATATTTCGTTTTCTAGATGAACTAGGATGTAGATTGTCTTTGTGTTCATCCACATCACGCACATCCGATTTTACCCTAGACACGGTTTTTCTTTCGGATCCAATTATTTCACTTTCGTTCGAACGATCTGAAAAGCGTGGAATCGCTGCCGGTCTTTTGCTCGGTATACGATGTAATCGCGTTAGCAATATACGGCACATAAGACTAGGTCGTCCGTCAGGTAAGTATTTTAACGGCGGAATTTCCGGAGAAATGCTATCATCTTCAAGAGGAGACGTCCGTTCAGATTCACAATTATCTACCACTATCACACCACATTTACCTTTCCCACCACATTTCCCACCTCCTTTCCCACCTTTCCCCCCACCTTCGCCACCTTTGGAAAATAACCTACGCAAAGTGTCGTTCTTTTTCTTATCTTTTTTGCTTTCGGCTTCAACTTTAACAGGGTTTTCGGGTTTTGATCGGGCTGTCGGTGATACACTTCTTTCGGAATCTGAGCTACCTTGACGGTGACTAAGTGGTCTTTTCAATGAAGATTCTCCATTCACCACATCTATCTCACTGTCTGTATCAGATGTAGGTATAGTAGAAACACTCCTGATACCTGATTTTCCACTTTTTCGCCTTCTCGAACCTGTAACTCCATCGGAGTTCTTTTTTCGAGATGAAACCGAATTCTTTCCGACTACCGTAGAGTCACGTGATTTCGGTTTGTTATTTTTTAACCGTTCATCATCGCTCGGTATTCTTCTTTCGATGAGAACAGGTGACCTGGAAGGTATCGGTTTCTCATCGTCCGAACTAGTCGACGGTTGCCTCGTCAACTTTCCTTTTGCCGGTCTGCCACGTTTGGGTCTTCTCGATTCAGTATCCGACCCACTGATCGAACATTTTATCGACGGTCTCCCCCGTTTTCGCGTTTTCTTTTCATTATCCGAACCGCTCATTGAATGTAAAGGTTTTATTTTTTTCGGCCTACCCGGTTTACCTTTCGGCTTAACGATTTTGTCAGTCGACTGTAACGATGAAGAAATTTTAGAATCGCCTACACCACTCACACTCGTCACTTTCGTTTCATCATCCGAATCACTGTTAGACGACACAGATTTCGTACGATTATTTGTCCGATTGAACGGGGATGGCACAGCTTTAGGTAACGGAAGCGAAGGACGAACACTACTCCTCTCGTCGTCATCACTTTCTTCACTGTCGGTCACATTCGTCGACAAAATCGGATGTAATCTCCGTTTCTTATTTTTCGAAGAAAGTGTGATTTGAGTAACGTTAGATTCATCAGACTCGGAAAAACTCGATATCAGAGGAGGGACGGACTTTCCGAGAGCTTCGGTGTCGACGCTGTCCAATTCTTTCGTCGAATCACAATCCGATTCATCTAACGCACGTTTATTCGGCTCTTGAGGGACAGGATCCGGTACGAACGCACTGAGGTTCCATTTTTCCTGTTTTGGATGCGGACTCGACGGATGAATTTCTAACGGCGGAGGAGTTTTAGGTCCCCGGCCAGGTAAAACATTATCATCGCCGGAATCATCACTACTAGATTCTGTGTCCGTGTCTGTTTCGGACTCACTCGATGAACTACCTGCTGGAGATGTATTTGAATGTCGTTCTAACATGTGAACATTAGCCTGATTTGATGTAGAAGTTAAACTAGAACAGATTTATTTAAATTAAAATTAGAAAAAAATTTAACTGCAAAATTTTCTCTATATGTCTAATTTTAATTTAAATGGACATAACGTAATTTTATATGAATTTTAACTGCAACATTATAAAAGTATAAATTTGTACTATTTTAAATATTCACTGATTATTAAATTTAGATATATTTAATACTTTTATAATATGCTTACGGTTCTGAAATAGGTTGAACAGGAGGTGTTATTGGAACTCCTGGTTTGATCTCGTCATCACTATCAGATAAACTAAGATCTTCTTCAAGAGGTCTGTAAAAAAATTAATATATATGTGTGCATGAATGTATTGTATACATGTATTACACATCAATAATATAGGTATTTTTTTAAAAAAACTACATTTATGAATTAAATTATTTTTTATAGAAATAAAAATTATTTCAAAAATGCTTAGTTTAACTTACCCTGGAGATCTTGAAGGTACTGGACGTTCACGTTCTGAAAAAAATACATTATATTAAAAAGTTATATAAAAACTATTATTCAATAATTACTTTTATATATTATAAACTAAATTTTATTTGTAAATTAGTTTTTATTTAATACTTTTAATGAAAATATTAAATAAAAACTAATGGATAATTCACTTTTACTTATTAAATTTCACATGTGTATGTGTTTAGATGACTGAATGGTCACTAAAATGCATATTAGAAAATAAAGTGAACAATTCATTATATAGCAAATAGTGAATATTAGCAAATAACTGATTACTCTACAATTTTATAAAATCCTGGGGCACTGGGATAAATGAATAATTGTGTGAAAATTTTATACTAAAATATATGTATTTTATCAACATTTTTTTTACGAAAATTGCACTTATTTCTATGTTTGTATGTATGTATAAATATATATATATATATATATGTGTGTGTGTGTGTGTGTGTGTGTGTGTAATTTTTTAAACACATGTAAATAATAATATATAATGTAAAAAGTATCGCTTGTATATTAAAACGTCGAACTGAGAACTTTCCTACAAAAACATTAGATTCAAGTTCGTTTTTCTCTTGATTAAAACAAAATTATATTCAAATATTGTACAAATATACGTTCACATTCATTCTTAAACATATATTCTGTATCAAGTATGCATGTATATAGATTTAAGGGATCAATCAATTTACGATGGAAAAACTTGTTATATACTTTTATAACATAGTGAGGCACGTGTCTAGACAACATATTCAGCTGCAAGAAACTAAAACATCAGGCAAAACATATGTGTACCATATACAATCAGACGTGAGTTAGACAAAAGGATGGCATATACGAACAGCACAGCCAAGAAACTTTGCACCTGTTGTAACTGATCTTTCAAGTTATATAGAGGAAGAAAGGTACATATGTCCATATAATGGTGACCTATTACATGTATGCGACTTCCCGCCATCATACGTATAACATTTTATTTTATACCTCAAATTTCATCTTCATAACATCTGCTCTACTGTAGACTGTTAGTAGTGAAAAGAATTACTACAGAATAATGGTACTTTTTCACTGTACATCTAACAGAACAAGCAAACAGCAAACTAACAAACACACACACACACATACATACATACATATGCACACCAAGAGATAGTATGCGAATATTCCAGACAGAAAGTTAATTACGCTATGTATTTATATTTTCCTTAAACATTAATTTGTAAGTGATGTTTCGTTACTACTTTTTCTTTAAAAAAAAAATAATATATTTACAGGCTTCATAGAAAAACTATACGTAATATATATTAAAACTGTATTTGAAATAGGGCGTAAATTTCAAAAAACAATTCCCAAAAATCCACCGAACAAATCAAAATGTGTGTGTGTGTGTGTGTGTGCATGTATATATACGCACGTTTTATAAATAAATGCTACTGTAGAGAAATTTTTTATACCATTTTTTCAAATTGATTCCACGCATATCTTAGTTAAACATACATATTTATTTCTTTAATTTTAAATAAATTTCTAATTTTCCGTAATTAAAATTTAAAAATATTAAAAACATTCCTCAATATTTTTACAGTGACTACAAAAACTTATTGATATATATATATATTGATAAGTAGTAATTGTACCCACCTATAAGTATTCATGAAATGTTTGTTTTTTATAGTATATATATATATATATATATATATATATATATATATATATATATATATATATATATATATATTTCATAATTCTAAACTAATTAATTTAACTTTATTTACAAATCAATTCTGTAAGATAGCGTTATAATTTTATTATCTATATTTGTTCATTTATTTTATATTTTAAAATTATTTTAATTGGCATCTCACCTCTTTTTCTCTTACTATATATATAGAGAGAGGAGGGGGGAAGTGATTCATATATACATACACACGCATATATTTATAAAAATTATAACATTAATATAAATATTTAACCCTTATCGGTCGTATGTCACCTCTGACGTGACATTACAACTTTGCTCTATCAGTCGTATGTCACGTGCGAGGTGACAAGACTGAACAAGTAACAACGTCCTCATTTCTGCATGTACACACTATATGTTTTTACAGTTTAATTCTTACTCGATAACAGACAACACGTTTTGTCATATTTCAGCAATTATTTTACTTATACTATAATATTTTATTCCTCCAAAAATGAATAAAGAAAACTAACTATAGCAATACGGAAAGTAACAGTGATAGTTGTAGTGAAATATGTGAAAATTTTGAATATTCGGCAAGTGATTTTAATTCTTGTGATGAAGCTGCATATCTTGCAACTTCATTTCCAAGGGAAGCATAATGACTACATTGTATGTTCCAATCGGAAGTTACCTGGAGGAAGAAAGACGACTATATACTTCTGCGAAACTTGTAACAGAAAACCATTCCATCATGTAGAAAATGTTTCAAAAAATACCACACATTGAAAAAATATAAATAACATTTAAGCTTGAAGATTACACGTTTAATAAAATGTAAACATTTAAAGTGTAAATATAAATATTTTTATGCACAAAACTATCTCTTTATATCAAGTAACCTTATTACTCTTCTCTTACAATAAGCACTCAAATATATCTCCGACCTAGCGGATAGTTAAGTACAAAATGCTAACGTCCGATAAGGGTTAAAGTAGTATATTTTAGAAAAATTAAATTTTTATACAAATATCTTTCATAAATTGTTAAAACCCATCTATAATTTTAATATTATCGACTTAACTCTAAGAAATATTATTGTAACCACTGATTGCATTTTAAATTACTGTTATAAATAAAATAATAGAGAAATTAACATTTTTATTTCTATATTCTTTTTTCATAATATGAGGGTCGTTTGATAAGTATGATAAAAAAATAAGAAAAACTAAATTGAAAAATTTAATTAACTCAATTAATTAATTAAATTAAATTAAACAATAAATAAATTTACCATACTTATCAAACGACTCTCGTACACAGCGTTATAATTTTGTCTAATATGACACTTATGTTTTGGATAAAAAGAAAGCAAATGATAACTTAATGTAGAAAAAATACCGTATTCTTGTTATGGTAATTTATTAGTTAATTAGAAACATTGATTAGTAATGAAATCAATAATTGATTATAATTGTTCATTATCATACATTGTTACCAAAATGATACACACAACTAATCTTGTTTACCACGAATGTTAGTCCGCGTTAATCAGATAACGAGTTAAGGAGTTACGGCAACAGATGAATTATTCTCACCAATAATTAATGCTGATGTAGATCTTGTTCATATAAATATCTTACGTCGGTGAAATAGAATCACAAGATCAAATGTAAATAATTAAAGTGATATATGCATAAGGTTTTGTTAGTTTACACTTAATTACTTATTAATGCGTAAATAAATAGTATATTTTGACAACATTATATAGGTAATAACAAATATAATAGTAAAACTTAACAAAATGAAAAATAAAGTGATTGTTTTAACTTTTATGTGCAGCATTAGAAATGTAGAAATATACAAAAAGAAAATATAAATTAATGGCAAAAATTATAATTGCAATTTTGATTGAAAAATTAAAAATAATTTATTCATTAATGGATTGTAAAATTGAATATTATATATGTGTGCATATATATATATATATATATATATATATATATATATATATATATATATCTATATATATATATATATCTTACTGTAATTTTTTATAAATGACTTATTGTAAAATCATATGCTTATAACTCAGGAATATGAAAAAAATAGTTACACATTGTATCACACTTATTTTTACTGTACAGTAATACAACACAGCTTTTCATATGGATGTATATCCTATCTAGATATAATTCATGTCATTTAGATGCTAATTAATTATTAGGTCATCTTAGAAGTTTGTACATTTTGAAAAAATCAAATACATACATACATACATATAATTACATATACACACACAACAATTGTTTTGGTATCTGATTCATTATGTAATTTCCGTTACTTTGAATTATTAGGTGTACCCATAATGTTGTTTTTTTCAAATTTTAAAAACATTGCCATCTACTGACAATAATTTAACTTAATATAACATAACCTATATTCTAGTTAAATATATTGATTAAATATTACGGATATTTAGTGTGTTTACTGTTAAATTTTGAAAAAAAAATTAGGTGAACCTATAAGAATGGAAGAGCAAAGTGAGGATAAGTTCCATACTAGACATTTGATACTTTATGAGTTTTGAAAACATAACAATGCCACTAATGTCACAAATGGCATTAATACTGTTTATTCTGGTGTCTTGGATAGCAAAACATGTCAGTGTCAGTTTAAAACATTTAAGAACGGTGATTTCACTCTTTTCGACGTTATAAAATCTGGAAGACTTGTTGAGTTTGATAAGGATCTGTTGTCGGATGAAATTGAAGCTGATCCCCAACAAACTATCCAATATTTAGCCACAAAACTTAAAACTTCATAGTCCACAATACAAGTGTTTAAAAAAACTGAACAAAGTGCAAAGAGAAGGAATGTGGGTGCAATATCAACTTTCAGTTGAAAACAAAATTCAACGTGTAACCATCTACACTGCACTTCTGTCCAGGTTAGGCGGAGATCCTTTTCTTCAACAAATTGTTATTGGAGATTAAAAGTGGATTGTATACAACATTTTTTCACATAAGAAAAAACAATGGTTTACCAGGACAACCACCTTTGCTCACTCCAAAACCAGGTCTTCACCCTAAAAAAGTATTACACTCAGTATGGTGGGACTTTACAGGAATTATTCACTATGAGGTTCTGAATCCTAATGAAACCATAAATGCTGAATATTATTTTGCTCAGTTTGATAGACTAAACATGGCTTTGATTCAAAAAACGTCCAGGACTGATTAATCAAAAAGGTGTTATTCTGCAGCAAGACCTCATAGTAACAGAATCACCCAAGAAAAAATCAAAGAGTTAGGTTGGGAAGTACTTCCTCGCCCACCGTATTCTCCTGATGCCGCACCGTCAGATTATCATCTTTTCAGATTTATGGAACATTTTCTTCGTGGAAAAAAATTTCCTACTGCGACAGTTATCAAAACTGCATTTGAAGAATATTTTACTTCAAAATCACCCTCATTTTACAAAAAGGGAATAGAAAGTTTGTCAGAGAAATAGGAGAAAATTGTCAATAACAATGGAGATTAGATTATATTGTAAATTAAAACTGTATTAACTCTTAAATAAAATAAAATTTTGTACAGTATCAAAAAACGATATTACTTATGGGTACATGTAATATTTCTTTCCATCGTGGTAAAAAAGCTTCATTGATCCAAGTGCTTGTTGATATTATTGACAGAATTACTTTTTTCTTTAAGCAAATGTGGGAGAGAACAGAACCAATAGTAAAAAAAAATGACGCTACATTAAATAAATAAATTGGATGACTGATAATATCCAAACCAAAATCCATAGAGATGATATTTGTAGTAATTTATTTTACAATAATGACTGACAAAAAATTCAAAAAATAATTTCTAAAATTCAAATAGTAAATATTATAAACTGATAATTTTTTTTTCAAATAACATTGAATTAACAGACAGTAGTATTTAGAAATAACATGATTTATTATGCACCTATTTCCAAAATGTTATTACTTATTCTCAATATTATTTATCTTGAATACATACATACAGTTAATACGAAAAATCTGTCAAAATAATTACGCGATACCAAATCAACAATTTTGTTTGTTTATCTGGACTTAAATACCACCAATACGATCTTTGTCTAACTACTTACAATGTAAGTACCTGTAAAATGATTTTAATAAGTTATCAATTATATAAAAAAGAAATTAATCCTGAAAATTTGAATCATTACATAGCATTCATTCATTTGAGATATTTGAATGAATATGTAATTAACCACATCCGCAGTGAAATTTGCAATTGGATGTTAAATTAGTTGCTTTTAACTAGTGCATAAGTTTTACAAACGGGTACCAAATTACAATTGTGAAATACTTTATGGATAATAGATAATATATATACAATTTAAAATTAGTACAAATGTTGATAAACTATTATAATCATTAATTTAATATTGATTACGACGTATGTTATTTTTTTATCGTTTTTGAACGATATAATTAAATTTCAAATATTTGTAATTACGTACATAAACATTAACATCGAAAATTTTAAAAAAGTCCTATTATTATATTTTATAGTTAAATGCATTCTGACATTTATAGAAAAGAAGGTAACAAAAGACAAGATAACAATTAGAGTTCTTTTTTATATTTCCATTATATCAATATACAAGCAGTAAAATTAATGATAGTATTTTCGCTCAGCATTGAATAAAACATGTTTGAGATATCAAAAACAGGAGTTACTTTCTTTTCATACATAAGCTTTTTTTTTAAAAAAATGTAATAATAAATGTCACACTTCCTCTTTCACTGCATACAAATTATATCCTTTGCACAGTCGATTTTTTTCTTGTTTTCATTTTTAATTTCTTAATTTAAATACAATTGTGAATCTTTTCTCTTTTAGATGTTGTTTGGAAATATATTTGTCAGGGAAACTGCCTAAATATATTTTTCATTTTGTCATATTTTTTTATTATTTTTGTTGGTAATATTAGTGTATTATTATTATTCGTTTTGGTATTGCAATAAATCAAACGTATCACATCTAATATCACATTTTTTTATAAAAATGTTCAATGATCATTTATGGTTTACTTTATTCGTTGATATACATTTAGACGACACTGCCATAATCGTCCGAGCGCCGAATTATAATATTTTAATTATGTATTACTTTTCTCAAAACTTTCTACCTCCAGCAATTCAATGTTTTTATCTTCCATTAAATACTATATATAATCTTTTCTAAATTTCCATTTCACTGCATTAAAATGGACCAGAAAATATAAACAGGATTCTAAGAAGTATTGTGATATTCTTTGAATATTAGTAAATCGAACCATGCAGAGAAAGCATAAAAAATATTCCCAGCCAAAGTGAAGATGTAGTCACTTGGTAATCATACAAAAAATACCATGGAAGAGTGAAAAGTTCAGATTGGAAATGAACTCATTATATACTAAAAAGAGAAAACTGTTAATGAACAATATAAATTATTGATTGGGAACGCAGAAATACAAAAGATTCAAGAAGAGAATTATGGACAGATGAGATTTAGATATGAAAAAATTCGTAAAATGGAAAGAATGGCATTAGATCTTTGAAAGTGTAAAATTTTGCAAGGTCTTCATCCAGCAATGAATAGAAAGAGGCAGAGGGTGACTATGATGATACGAAAAATATAAACAGTGCTTTATTAATAAATAAAATAATTACACATTCTGATATCTTAATATGACAACAGTTTTATTAACAAATATCAACGGAGTTGGTCGACAGGATTAATAAAATTAAATTTGGTAATCATTAAAATAATATCTATATGTAGTTCATATTTACGCATAAAAATATTATAAAATAAAAATGTGTTAAAAATAGATGTTTATTTTTTAATTCCTTTCATTTTCCTCTATAAAAATTCTTGAGTACAAATATTTTTCATAAACGTAAGTAAACATGTTTGTATGTATGCATGTATGTATATATGTATGTATGTGTGCATGTGTATGTATGCATGCATGCATGTGTTGTGTGTGTATATATATATATATATATATATATATATATATATATATATATATATATATATATATATATATATGTGTGTGTGTGTGTGTGTGTGTATGTATACATGCACGCATACATATATATGTAACGTGTCCCAAAATAAATACATATGAGATTGTACATATCTATACATTTTTGGTTTAATATCACAAAGCTGACAAAATTTTAGCGTAACAAAATAATCATAGTAAGTATTATAATCGACAATATGCAATACACACAACAAACTCAACGAAGCGAATCATGTGAATATACAAACCGGAAACAGCACTGACTCTTAGTAGTGCATATCTAAAGGTTATATTCTAAAAGTAACCGGTTTTGTCACAATACAGTAGTGACAAAATTACTATAATTTCGTCTAACGTTGAGATCAGTTTAAAATGATAGTTATAGTTTATCTTATTGTTTTTTTTCATCCATTTTAACACTTTTTACACGGCCAGAGCACTTTATTTATTTTTAAATTTATAAGTTTAAAATCTATGCATATATCTACTATCTTTGTCTCTCTCTCTCTCTCTCTCTCTCTCTCTATATATATATATATATATATATATATATATATATATATACATATACATACACACACCCACACATACATACATAGAAAAATATTTTGTATTTTTATTTTCAGTCCTGTTTATAATTAAGTTTTTTCTTGAAATATGTTTTTAGCGAAAAATCATTATTATTTGAATGTATTTTATAATTACTGTGCCATATTACAAATGAAATTAAATTTAATACACATAGATTATGCTCAAAAACGACGAGATATTATATAAGTGACTAATGATCATTTATTGTTCACTTTATTTGTTTAAAAGCTGATGCTCATTTCGATAGCTGTGTCATTCATAACGCTGTATCATGAAACTTATATTACAATGCACTATAAAAGCTAGATTTTGTCTTTTCCCGGATCAACAGAGAAGATTAAAACAAAACATAAGATGTGTCTTCTTATATTTCTAAACGAAATATAAGAAGTCACATTTTCGGCGATAAGGGATAACATTAGAAATTCCTAGGAACATCAAAAATAAAAAGATTAAATCGTACCCGAATACAAGAAAAATAAAATTTTGTAATGCACCGCTCTGACAATAATAAAATGAACAACAGCTTTTAAACAAATCAAGTGAACAAAATATGATTATTGGATACTTTTACAATATCTTGTGTATTGGTGGATGATAATTATTTTGTTTTAAAGTGAATTTGCAATAGTGCAAACATAAAGAATGAAATTCGATTATCAACAAAAACGAATGAGAAGTGTGTTATAAGTTTTATAATTATATTATACAAGTAAATTTACTTGCAATATATTTATACAACATTTATGTACACATAAATTAATTCCTTCCCAAATAAATATATAATAAGAATAATGACGGCATATCTAAATATCAGAAGTTGAAGCAATTCTCTTACAATCTAGGAATTGATAACATGTACAAACAAATATGTTAAATATAATAATTTGCATTACAAAAAATTAATTCATATTAAACAGCATTAACAAAAGTGATTTCTCGTATAATGAGAAGAAAAACGCATGTAGAAGTTACAATATTACAGAGAATATATATATATATATATATATATATATATATATATATATATATATATATATATATATATATATAAAGAGAGAGAGAGAGAGAGAGATGTGTGTGTGTGCATTCAAATTAAAATACAAATATTAAAAGTTAAACAGTTTGATGAACATAAAATACTGTAAAAAGCATTTATAAATTTACTATATAGACAGAGGCAAAACAACCAATTTTATACCTCAGTTCATGGAGTTTTTGTTGGTACGAAAACGAAGTATGGAGAATAAACAAGTATATACGAAATTGTAGAGAAAAAACTGCTCGTTTATACTTTATTATCCTTGTAATAGTAAAAAATTAGTTTGTTAAATAATAATTACTACAATAAAACTATTACGTAGAAGTACATGTCGTAAGAAGTTTCTTATGTATAACAGTGTCCAATGATAATGTGATAATCTGGTCATACAAATGATAACACGTTATGGTTACATATGAAATGATGATAGATACCGTGTTTCATTAACTTTCTAATTTTAAAAATGAAAATAATAATGATAAATACATCTACAAATATTTATCATCAACAACAGTTATGATATTAAAAATAATCATACATCATTAATTCATCTTTTATGTATTTATATTATTTTTTATTCTAGTTTACAATGATTTCACTCAATTAATTCATTTTCACAAATTTATGAGATCAACAACAATGAGAAACTGGGAAAATGGAGAAAAATCATTACTACTATAAAAGACACAATTGCATTATCGTATGCGGTCTATAGTTACATTACACAAAGTAGCTTAAAACTTTTCATACTACTTGAGAATTTGCAATTTGAAACTTTATACAAAAAGTACTTGTCAAATAAAGAAACTTTTTATAAAATGTTACATTTATAAGGTTATTACAATATATATATATATATATATATATATATATATATATATATATATATATATATATATATATATATATATGATAATTTTCCTTATTATATAACACGTGAATAACAATTTGACCGTTCTCGTTAATTTAAAAATAGTTTAAAAATGAGTCGAACTTTGATAAGAACTTCTAAATGAAATCAAATTATTCATACATAGATTAATGAAATTACTGGTAGGTTCCACAACTGATAGAAGACCGCAAAGTACATAATAGTGGCATAAAATAATCTACTTATGAATACAAAAATTCAATTTTGTTGAATTTATTTTAAATCATCATTAATAAATGATCACTTTCAAAACTTTCCATTATCACAAATGAAAAATTTATAAATTTCAAAATTATATATATATATATATATATATATATATATATATATATATATATATATATATATATATATATATATATGAAACAAATAATAGTAATATAGTTCTTCACTGTTATATCCATGTTGACGCGATGAGAGGCTGAACCTGAGAGCTTTACTGGGGAAACAGGATCCTAGTAAGGGCGCTCAAGTTAGATATAAGATAATTGGGATCTCAAAAACAAACAGTTTGATAGTCGAAAATGCTAACATGACGTTTGAGGAAAAAACGTATCTGAGTAGTGGAGTTTATAAGACCAGTCATAACAATTATTAAGATTATAAAAGGGAATAATAAGATGGAGGAAAGATATAGAAAATCACTAAGTCTGGGTAAGAGTACTGTTAGAGAGGACAAAGTCTTAAAAGGACTGAAACTCCAAGGCTTAATAGTAATTGTAATGTAATAATACTATATTGATCAATAATCCTTGAACAAACTTGAATAATAGGAAAAAAATTAAAAATTAAAATGATGTAAGAAATCATCGCTTAAATATTCGTATGCATAATAAATATATATATATATATATATATATATATATATATATATATATATAAATATAAATGCATACACACATACATACATGTAATCATAGACAAAAATATGTTCCCTTGTTTCGTAAATGATAACTTAAAAATGTAATATTTAAGCGAATCATCTAAATTAACCATAGAAATACATTTGTGTCGTTTTTGAAACAAACATATTGTTTATGAACAACAAAAGAAAATCTACATAGTTGATTCTTACTCTTTATTAAGAGCTTATGTTAAAAAAAAACTTACAAACATTATATCTGAATGTTCATAATTTTTATCAATTAGAAGAAATCATTACTTTTTTCTTTCTTGAAAAATTATAAAGTTCAAGTTCTATCACGTTTGTAACAAAAATATAATATTAAACACGTAAATATAATTTACACAGATAATATATATATATATATATATATATATATATATATATATATATATATATATATATATATATATATATATATAATAATTCGTACATTACAATGTTGCTTTTATATAAATACTTCTGATATAGTGGGATTTGAAATAGACCGAACAATTTTTATTTGCAATATTAATAGCAGAGAATAGTCTGTATTTAATGTCAAATGGTTTTCATATGTAAAGTAAAACATATGTACATTGAACATGGATTACTGGTGTGAAGAGGATAAAATTATATATCTGTTTTTAATAAAAATGTTTTCTTACTTACATATATATATATATGTGTGTGTGTGTGTGTGTGTGTGTGTGTGTGTGTGTGTGTGTGTGTGTGTGTGTGTGTGTGTGTGTGTGTGTGTGTGTGTGTGTGTGTGTGTGTGTGTACAAACGAAAGAATTTATATAAGTTGAATATTAAATTGTTTGAGATAAAGAAGTACCAATTGACTTTATACTAAATAGAGATAATTGTTGTTTGTTTATAATTGATAAAGATATTTTTTCCATTGAACATAACCCAAGTACGTATTACAAATTACTTCGAAACATACATTTGCATTATATTTTACCAATGGGACTTCACATAAATTCAATACACCATCACAACAGAACTTTAATTGGAGACGTGTTCTGAATACGTATTATAAAGGAATTCATTATTATCCGTAATTCGCGAACTAACCTGTATCAATTCGTATTTTCAATTACCGTTTGAAATTTAAATAGATATTAAATGATATTTAAAAGGTGCACGCGCATGCCTAGTATTAATACAATTCATTGTATATTTAACTTTTCAGAAAATGTTTAGTATAACTATTTCAGTAAAGTATAAGCAGGCGATATTAAATAAAAGAATTAAAATTGATAAAATGCGTTTAGAAATAATTGTTCTATAATTTTATATTGCATATAATCATAACCACAAGTATTTTTATACTTTATGTTTAGTTTTGGTGACTTAACCTTTTTTAATTAAAAATTACTTAAAATACACACACACATGTGTGTGTATGTATATATATTTATAAAGGTATGATAAAAGATATTTTTAGGCTAAATAGAACTTTCGATAGGGATTCAAATTTAAAGTTCTATCACGTTAAAAAAACACCCCCTCCCTCCCTCTACACACAAATGTACGCACGCACGCACACAACACATACGTGTGTCTATATGTACATTGATAACATGATTATAAAATAAAGTTTATTGTATAAATCACTCAATTTTATATTAATATACAGAATTGTTACTAAAAAATACTTTAAAAATATTAATTAGAGCTATTTTTTTCTTTTAGTTCTTTTTTTTTAAAAAAAAAACATTTTAAATGATAGAAAGGTACATTGAGGAGTTCAAGTGTAAGAAACATGATTTAACATAAGGGTATTTTTTTCATAATGCAAAATATGTAAAAAAATAATTAGGCACGTTTTTTAAATAACTGCGATTCAAACTACTCTTATTACTAGTTATCACCGTGGGGAGAAATTTTCTAATAAAAAAGAATTATGTATAAATATAATTTTATTATAACAAAAAGTATCTGACGATGATGACATCGCCATCCAAATGTGCATTAGTCCATTGTTGTTATAAACAAAGTGAAAAATAAGTGATTATTGGACATTTTATATCAAATTGCGGTGTGGAGAGGGGAGGTGATAATTCATTTATGTAAAAGTGATTTTGCCACAGTTTCAAAAACAGGTATTAATTATGTAAATATATAACTTCTAACACCGATATATTTCAAATGAAAGTGCTTCAACATAAACAAATTATATAGAAATAAACAATGGAACTAAATGTACCGATTATTAGTTATTGTAAATATTGTATTCTCTCTACTATTGTGTTTTTCCACCACCATAAATATACGTCACGTACACATGCAAATGTGACGAAACAAAGGCAATATCGTTGTAGACATAAATATTTCTCATATTATACTAAGTAGTGTATAATAAAAAATCATCCTGATGGCTAACTGTAAAGCAAGCAATATAACATAAGCATACAAGTCAACAGAAGAAAAAAAAACGAAGTAACTGACCACAATGAGAAGAGATAGTCCCATTTGTCGACGCAATGTGTCGAAATTGCTGAAGATTGTAATCCGAGTACGGTATGACAACTGGTACAACATTTCTGTTTACAACAAATTGACATGACGCCATTCCCAATACAAAAAGTACTTTTAAACCAATGAAAATACAGTCAATGCCACTCAACGTTTATTTATTATACACGTATTGTACATTTATACAGTCGTTAATTTTACATTATATTTTTGTACTTTCATTAAGGCTGCATTACATTTTTTTTAAACAATCATCAATGTTATACAATCGATGTGAATTTGTACTATTTGTAAAAATATAATGAAAAAGAAAACATCCATATAATAATCGAAACGGAATATTTGTTGATTAACAGTTTACAAATGGCGCGGAACTTATCGAAATAAAATAGTACGCACAACACTTATAAAAACATGTACGGAAACGCGAAAACATTAAGGAAAATAATTCATGTCGTTATTTTATTTGAAATATTACATAGTAATGGCTTACGTCAACAGATTAAATACATATATCTGTACATATATACATGTATGTATTCGACGACATTGTAAATAAATATTAATGTACAAAAAAGAATCACAAATCATAATACAATTTACACAAATTGATTGTCTCAGGAACATAACAAACTCTACTTATCGTCATTCTAGTAATAAAAGTGCCTCTTGATTCGCATCACATGTCGCCCACGTTCGAGAATGTTCGGTTTGAGCGGGATCTAACACGAACGAGTCCGAAGATAGCATACGGTTGACTCAATAAGCACGAGCGAGTGAGTAATATATTTCGTTTGTCATCTCTACCAAACAACTGCTGAGGGGTTGAAAAGTTTGTAACCATAGCAACTGGGCTCCCCTAATTGTGAAATCCGCTATTCGGCGGTGGTGGTAAAACGACTTGGCTGACACCAGAATAGAGAATTAGGGCAAGTGGTAGTATTAAACAACACGTACAGTTCATTCTACGAATGATTGGCTTTCGTCATCGACGATAAATTTCTCATCGTTTATGTTACCGCTTTAGAAGAAGTATGACGACTACTAATGTTCGTGTATGTTTTTTAGTCCGTATTCAGCGACACAATCTTATTATATTTTTTAAAAAAATACGCATTTAATAATTCTACTCTGGGTAGAAAATAACCGCCACAGCAAATTATTTTCTGTCTTCAAAATTGTTTTAATTTTTGAATCGAATTAATTTCTTTTTCTAACTAATTTACAGTTATTTTTTTATTATATACTTTTTTAAATTATCTATTTTAAACTATTATTCTCTCTCTCTCTCTCTCTATATATATATATAGGTTTTTTAAGCGTGATAGAACTTTAAATTGAATCCCTATCGAAAGTTCTTATCTAACCTAAAAAAATCTTTATCATACCTTATATACACATACACACATGTGTGTGTGTATTATATATATATATATATATATATATATATATATATATATATATATTATATTTATATAAATGTTTTTTTAGATTAGATAGAACTTTCGATAGGGTTTTGATTTAAAGTTCTATCACGTTTAAAAACACACACACATACATATATATATACACGCACCCACACACACATACATATTTAGGCCACTTTTTGATATATCTATATTACAATTAAGTCGTTTGTCATTTTTAAGCAACTTTTGGGGTATTGAGTTGAATTTATGACTAAGTCTTATTTTTACATATGTACAATGTTGGTGGGTTTTGTTTATTTTAATGTGTTAAAGAAAGTTACTCGTTACGAAACTAGTTTGATCTAGTTTGACTAGTTAAGAAAATTATTGTTATTTTTATATACTCATATATTTTCCGAAATATCTGATTTGTTATTTTTATTTTGAATTTTTGTAACTTTCAATATAATACCTAATTTTTTAAAAAAATATATTAAGTTTTTAAAAATTGTTTTTCTAAATGGAATCTGTTTTGATAGATTTTAATTTACAATGTTTATTTTTTTTAAAAAAGTTCTAGAGGTCTTATATTTGAAAGTCCCCTCCCCACAATATATATGTAACTTTCAATTTTAACTAATTTTTATTAACTACAGTATACTTTTAACGAATTTTTCTACCTAGATATAATCCCAAATATGTTTAATTGAGCGTCTGAATGACGAGAGCTATTATATAAATCAACTTCGAACATTATAGGCTATATTGGGGTCAATGTCTTGATAGAAATAAAAATTATATTTAAAGTATTTTTTCTAGCTGAAAGTTTTAAATTATTTTTTAAAATGTTCAAATACAGCAAGTAGTCCATAAATGTATTTATTAATAAAGTTGAAAGTTCAAACTCCATAATAGCTCACTGTAGCCCATATCATATTACACTACTTCCTCTATATTTAACAGTACAGGAAATATTTATTTAATGAGTAATTTTTTCTATAAACATTTTACTGCATGCCATTACTTCGAAATATTTCCAAGTTCATTTTGTTCATAAATATTACCTTTTTCGAAAATTTAGTACTTTTTAACAAAATCTATTTTTTTATATTAGTTTCATTTAATAATGACTTACACCTGGCCACACGGTATTTGGATCTAATGACAGTTAATTTCTTTTTAATAGCTGAGTTGGAAACTATTGTACGATAAAACTCTTTACTTTTTTGTTTAGTTCAACTGTAGTCATTTTTGGATTAGAATTTTGTCTTCTCAAAAACTTCTCATTGATGTTAATAATTTTTTTAATTTTGTATTTAATCCTACATTTTTTATAATATTTATTACAAATATATTAAACTGTTCATCGACTTTAATTCAACAAATTGCATATTTTACATAACATTTTTTTTCTTGATGAAAAATTACTAATACTCTGTATTGACGAATTTTTGTCTTATTTGATCACTTTGAAAAAATATACTTAAAATCACATACGCTTAATTTTTTGCACGAAAAATTATTCTCATGTGTTCTTGGAACAAAACAAATAAAATAATTCTAACAACTACTTGTAAAGTCAAAGTAGTTTAATTATTTTTTCACTTTTGTGCTCCTTGACAATAAGTTAATAAAACCTATTTGTTTTCCAAATCAAGTTAATTTCAAAAGAATTAGTACAAAAAATGTTTCTCGTCAATGTACATATACAAATACAATACATATGCATATACACATGTAGGTATATCCCGGTATGCGAGTTTACGTATTTTTGCAATAATGTTCTCAGTCTAAAAATATCCACCTTCTCCTACACAAATTCTGTCTGTGGCTAATATACACGTCTACATAAAATGAACTATTTACACGGATGAAAAATATTAATGCAGTTTTGAGTTTCTTTTTAAAGTTCGCAATGATTTGAGATTTGCATTTTATTTATATTTACTCTTATTAAATATCATGAATTCATTTATTCTAATGTGAAACTGCGAATTTGTTTACTGATAAAAATATAGAGTTTTTATAAGATACTTATTGAAACAACTAAGATAATAGTTTACTGAACTGCATATCAACAATATTCGTAGAAATATACATATATATACATACATACATATATATATATATATATATATATATATATATATATATATATATATATATATATAATCAACACACTTAAATGTGCACACATATATACAAACTCAATATGTGCATATAAGAATTACAATTTGCACATCACATATTGAAATTAATTTCAAAAAGAAGAATTGCCGAATTTGATTAAAATCAACATCTAAAAATACAAACTACTTATACTATAATTAATTATTAATTAAGAAGGTAATTCAGCGAAAAATGAAAATCGTACAAGTAAAAAACGCTATTATAATAAAATTAGCTATAAAGACTTTTAAGACATTATTATCTTGCCTGGTAATGTCATTGGTTTTTTATAATTTTATGAAAATTTATTACTACAAATGATTTATGTTATATACAGATGTGTTTAGAAAATAACGGGACATATAACAACTATATAGAATTCTCAAATGTTTGTACAGAAGTTTGTAAAGTGAACAACAGCAACTATACAAGTTTTAACTTGTTCAAATTTGATTTAATTTTTGAATATTATTGGGAAATATTGTTATATATGAATTATGTTCATTTGTAATAAATATTTCTTGGAAATATTTGTATAATTCGTATAAAATAACTTGAATGATATAAAAGACTTGATAAAAATAAATAAAAAAAAAACATTTTATTTATCAATCTCAAACTTAAATCATATATGCAATTTGAAGATTTATGAGTGAGTTCATTTTGTATTTAGAAAATATATATTTACAAATCAATTGTTTAAATCTAACACTGCGTTTGTACAAGAATCTTAATGAGGATATACTTTCATTTTGTAAATTACAATAACATAATTTATTTCAATATTCAGCCTTGTATATATTTTGAGTTCAGTTACAAATTATACATGTTTGTGATAATTTAAATTTACCATCTATTAATTAATCTCTTTTAAGCGACAGATATTTCAAATGAAAACATATATACATTTATATATATATATATATATATATATATATATATATATATATATATATATATATATATATATATACAATGTATATAATTGTACAAATAAAATGATAGTAAACAAGCAAATAAATAATGACAGTATTTCTTCTTATGAATAAATTATTAATGGTCAGTTACTTTGTAATTTTCAAAGAAAAATACGAAGACAAATAATATTGTAGATGCACTTAAAATAACGTGAAACAGTGTAAAAACACATTAAAAGCAATATGTAAATAAGCATCGACATGATTATAATAAAATATTTATTTGTTGTTTTGAAACTGTGGCTGATTCATTTTAACACAAGATTAGATTTTAACAGAAAAGCTCTGACGATGATAGCGTCGCCATCGAAATGCATCAGCCGATATATTTATAAATAATAAGTGAACAATAAGTGATTATTGAACACTTTAAACCATTGTGGTGTTGGGGTTAAAATTCATTTGTGTTGAAATAAAATATTTTTTCGTTTTGTAAAACGAGTTAATGTTTAGTTGATGTAATATTAGTCAAAATTAGTTTTAGACATGTGATTAACAACGAATTTGATATAAAATTAATTAAATTTTTAAACATTTCAGTAGCAATATGTAATTCAAATGAATTACGTATAATCGTTATAAACGCAATATGTGATTGTAAATTTATTAATAACATTTATGACATGTATTTTAAAACTGTACACGTAAGTAGTTACACATTTACAATTTATCAGTACACGTGGAAGAAAACACTAATAGATAAGGATTAACTAAACTAAGGAAAACCATTTAAGAAATTCAACCATACAATGACATTCTACATACGGATTTGTTCAACACGTACACAAGTAGGAATTTCATTTTTTTGTAATTACTAACAAATAAATTGCGTTAATTATTTTTTTCTCGTTATAATCTTATCTAAAGTAACTGTGAGTTACTAAATACGTGATTTGAAAATAGTGAATTATAAAAAATATATTAAATAATAAATACAGGTAATGAAATTAATTCTGTTTTTCTATGATACTGTTATCTTTTTGATAAGTCGGAAGAAATGATTAAAACATAAACGAAACATGTTAATATACATTTTAATGTAAATTATGTATATATAATGAGTAATATAAATGTTTATCTAAAAACAAAATTGCAAAATATCGTTATTTAGGTCAACTTATTACCACCACTGAAAAAGTTGATAGAAAAACAAAAATAAGATGAAGTTAATTTACACGAAATAGCTCAATGCGTTTAACAAAGCTAGAAAAATATTCGACTTAATATACTTTATATTACCTATGAAAGTGAAAACACTAGTTTCTAAATATTAAAACATTCGATGATTTCAAGCAACAGAGTATAATTTAAAAGAAGCATAACATGAAAAGAAAACGAAGAATAGATACGATAATAACAAACATAGGAATGTAATATTAGCAGTATAGTTCCGAATGAAAATGGGTGAAATTTATTGTAAGAAGAGAAAACAATAGTTAATATTGGCTTAGATCCAATAAACATAATGCGTTCTACAAGAGACGAATGAATAGATGAGATACGAATATTAGAAAATGTATTACGACGAATAAATGTCTTAAAAAATGTTGATTTGCTCGCATTGGAAAAAAATCAGAAAAGATTTTTCTATAGTAACATATCTTCAAAAACTGAACATTAATGTCATATTATATTTTTTTTTGTAATTATAAACATATTTAATTGAGATCCTAAACTTATTAATGAAGACAATGAATACAATTGTGGTTATTTTCAAAGATTCCCATTTAAACTTATTGATTTACATTTAAAAAAAATCAGTGATATATATAAATATACATATAATTGTTATAAAAAATTAGTAACAATATTAGGTCAATGGGCCATAATAAGATAGTCAGATATTAAATATTTCTAATATAAGGTCATCCAAATGTAACGCCTAGATTTGTATTTCATTAAAAAGAAACATGTGTATATTTTTTGTTTCTTTTTAACGAAACACAAATCTAAGCGTCACATTTGGACGATCCTATATATTACAAAAAGTTTACTAAGATATTTTATGTACTTCTTTAAAATATTTAAAATTTACATTACGTTAAGAGATCAAGTTTATTCTCAAAGGTATATAAAATGTGCACGTTCATTTTTCTAGCATTAAAACGTATATATATGTTCTGTAGCATATTTTCGAGTTTGGTCATTTTTGGCACAGTGCCGACTCAGTACAGCAACAACAGATTCAATTATAGCTCGAGTATGAACATAGGTTAAAAATGTATTTTTATGAAAAAGATATGCTTGTTTAATAATCATTTTGTCATAGATCAAAAGTTCAGCAAGGAAGCTTATGAGTTTTCAAACGATTTTCAATGGAATAAGTCTTAAAGTTAATATCTAAACGTAAATATCATATTTACAGGAATACTGCGCATAGTACAGCTAATCGGTTCCAGTGATTTGCAGGACTAATCGAAACACTAACTAAATACAAAAAACGTTAATTGGTTCCAAATAATTTTTTTTCCAGTTCTTCAGTACATAAAACGTGGGTAATATATTTAAATGTTTGTATGTATCAACAAAACAAAATCGGGGGTTTATACATTCATTTTAAATATATTTTAAATTCATTTTCAATTAAAATTTAATTATCAAAAAATCGACTTTACTCCAGAGTTACGAATCGAAAACTAATAAAAAAAGAAACAGAAAAGACTACAAAACTAGAACTGCGCATGCGCATAATTATTTATTTTTTTTTTGAAATTCAAACCGTACTATAGT
This sequence comes from Neoneuromus ignobilis, assembly GCA_029203775.1. Classification (NCBI taxonomy): domain Eukaryota; kingdom Metazoa; phylum Arthropoda; class Insecta; order Megaloptera; family Corydalidae; genus Neoneuromus; species Neoneuromus ignobilis. Next base: position 21,246,411 of record CP092088.1, on the reverse strand, counting down.
GAAACCATTCTAATCGGAGCAATAATATGCGAGGTATTCCAGTATATAATATGATTATATTAATACATATATAATATGAATATAAATAAAAACAAAGAATGAAATAAAATAAAATGTTATTAATTATATCAATTATATATTAATTATATTTATTCGTTTAACAAATAAATAAATAAATACAAATATACATACACACACACATACATATATGTGTGTGTAGAAAATTATGTAAATTAGAAAATTAATTAATATTCTGAAAGTCTTGAAAAATTAAAAACATATCAAGCAAGTTAATGAGGCCTACTGTACGAATGTCTAGTGTTATGATTTAAACTTGATATAACACTATATTCAGTAATGTGTAACATTTTTTTATTTGTATTGTATTTACTGTATCTACTAATGTTTCTCAGAATGTTACGTTTCATGTAAATAAGTTAGAGGAAGTCCACTCAACTATACGCTAGGTCAAAGGTGATTCAACATTAACATGGATTAATTTAATATGATTCTGTACAGAATTTCTTTCGCGTACATAGGAAGAGAAGTGAAGTTGGTGTACATTATGTATTCAAATAATCCAGTACAAGAATTTCAAACAGAACGACAGGACAGTGTGTAACAAAATTGAGACGTTTATTCTCAGACTAACAAATTGCTTTTTAAGTTATTCGTTTTTTTTTCTCCTTTGAAAGCAATCATGTTTATGTGCATTATTTTATTTGTGGTACGTTTTTATTCGAATTATTTAAGAATAATGTTACGATATAAGATTATCAAACGTTGAAAATAACTGATTCTTTGTGGAAAAGTGACATGTGTCCGATTCGAACTCGAACACATTAGTCAACAGGCCAACGTGTTAGATACTCAATCTCGATCACTACATTTAAAATCAATTCGAATGGAGATTAAGATTTTTTAACACGTTACATTTAAGTAAAATAAAAATAAAATTTGATTCTATTTACTCTTCAATTCACAGAATATAATACATAATTCAACAACATGTTATTATTTCATTTCTAATATAAATATTTTATTATCTGACTACTTGAATGGATACCTAATTATATATTAGTTATATTCTCAAGATACTCGTATATAACTCACATGCCTTGCCTCTTTTACCTATTCTTTTATAAGTGCTTACATTTATAATAAATTCAATACGTACTACTTTTATCACTCTTTTTATCTACAAGTCACAAACTGATAATATAATTTTTATCACATGCACAAAACATAGTTACAAATCTTATTTCTTTTTAATATAACGTATACTAATTTGAATACAAAATGTCTTATGTACAAAAACATACAAAATACTTTAAATTCAATTTTGTAACATTTCATTTTTATTAAAAAAAATGTACATAGTTAATGATAAAAAAGAACATCCGTTCTTAAGTAGGTCATTAAAAATAGATTTTTTGTAATGAATAAAAAATAACAGGCAATATGATTTAACACTTTAATTACTATACAAATGTGGATTTCATTTAATCAGATGTAAGCACATAAAAAATATTTCTTAATTTATATTTTCTAAAATATCAACATATCTATTTAAAAATATTCACAATTGAAATATAAAAATTGACAATTTTAGATCTTTTAAAACTGTAAAACATTTCATATAATAAATTCAATTCTTTTACTCTTTATTTTAATTAACATTAAAATTACTTATCTTTTTCTCAGACTTTCATTAAACGTTTCATAGATTAGAACAATTATTTCATTGTTATTACAAAAAATATTAAAATATATTTGGAATTAATTTTTATAATTAATATATTCAACGATAAAAATATCTATGTATATATACTTACTCATGTACAAGAATACCTCGGAATACAAGAATAGTGCGGCTAATCAATTCAACTGATTTGCTGGACTATTTGAAACCAGACTAATAGAAACATTAACTAAATACAAAAAAACGTTAATTGGTTCCAAATAATTTTTTTCTCCAGTTTTTCAGTAAATAAAACAAGGGTAATATATTCAAATGTTTGTATGTACCAACAAAACAAAATCAGGGGTTTATACATTAATTTTAAATACATTCTAATTCATTTTCAATTAAAATTTAATTATCAAAAAATCGACTTCACTCAAGAGTTACGCATCGAAAACTAATAGAAAAAGAAAAAAGACCACAAAACTAGAATTAGGCATGCAATGCGTATAATGTACGCATGCGCATATTTTTTTTTTTTAATTTCAAACCGTACTATAGTGAAATCGTACTAATCGAAGCCGCACAATGCGAGGTATCCTGTGTGTTTATATATATATACATATATATATATATATATATATATATATATATATATATATATATATATAAACTTAAAATATAATTGTAACATATTTAACACTATGTTTATGAACTAAGAATAGTTGTACTTGATTATTTTTATGAATACATTATTAACAATGGAATTAGTTATCGAGGTTGAAGAACTAATACAAAGCTCTATAAACAAAAACACTTTGAATACAAATCCTACACACTGCTATGTAAATACTGGTTGCAGTTAATTTATTTATACATTTACCATTTATACGTTTAAATAAAAATTGTGACTTGCATTAACAATACAAAGAATAAGAATTGCGTATTAGCAACTACTGCATTTTATAACTGTTAAATTTACTACATTTTTTTAAAAAGAAAAATCCGTGCAGTTTAGCTGATCAATTAATGTTTATGGAAATTAAAAATTATAAAAAAATTGTAAATTGTAACGGTAAAATGTTTGTTTTCTGATACAGAGGCCAAAGGTTCAAATGTACATGCTCATTTATTGAATTAATAATATGTTTAAATATTGTAAAATGATTAGATAATCTGATAATAATTATATGTACTTGATAATTATACCACGAATTTCGATTAATGTAAGATATTTTAGATTGTAAACAAACTTTGGTTAAATGAAGGTTATAAGAAAAACCTATAAAGTGTTATAGGCTAGTATTATTTTTAATATGTTATTTGTACATTTATCAAATTTTTATAATTTGTACATCAAGATTTTTGCAAATTTATAACTATTATGAATATCGAGAAGTATTTATTTGTAAGATTAGATACATATTTAATTTTAGTAGATAAGAATAGGTTCGATAACAAAACGTATAATAAAAAAGATTGGATCAAAATCAATGAAAAAGCGTTGTAAAAAGTAAAAATGATAATAATTAAAAAAAACGTATAAACGCTTAGCTATGTAATATACATCATGGTGTATATTTTTTGACGGAATCTTACAGTTTATAATATCAACGAAGTATAATTATACGAATTTAATTTTTAAAACCCACTCCGTTTTTATTTATTCAATATGTGCCAAATCTAACAACGATACATTTATATAAAATATATTTTAAATATCTAACCCAATTGATTAAACATAACTGACAACGATCATCTGTATTATATGTAGAAAGATTTTAATAAATAAAATATTTAAAATATACACTTACTTTTTGGTGTTTCTAAAGCCACTTCAGTAACCTGAAAAAGAAAATATAAAATTAAAAATACTTTTGTAAGACGAAATCGATGTGAATATACAACTGTTTTTTGTACGTTGATAAATTAAAAGATTTGATCCAAAAAACGATTTATAATCATATCGATATTTTTAAATAAAAAATGTATAAAAACTAACTTTAATCAGTTTTTTTTAAAAAAAATAAAGAGAGAAATGTTTTATAAATGAATTATTAAAAAAAATATTCAAATTGTATGAATATAATTTTCGATTTTTTTTTAAACAGATTTTGATTTGAATTTATTAAATACATATAAGTTTATAAAAGTGCATACAAAAAAATGTATATATACACGTACACATAAGTGAATAAACATAAGAGTACATTTGTAAAATTAAAAATACAAGTATTGTAATAATATATTTATTGAGATAATAAAAGATTAACATTAGTCGAGATTGATTTTATAAAATATATAAAAGTACACGTGTAATGAAAAACAGCAGGTATATAAAAATGATTCTGGTCGCACAGGAAGACTTCGAGATAGCACTTGCGGTAGATGAATATACTAATTTTGCGGAAGACTGTCTAATCTAATGAATGATATGTTGGACAATTGCTCTACACGAACCATTCTGATAAAAAAAGTCAGTACAATTGTTTCTACCGGAAGTACATCTAGTGTAATAAGTATATGTGTATATGTCTGGATCATATAAGTACTGAATATAATGAAGAAGTAGTCACAGAAATGACGTTTTTTTCATTCATAAGGAAACCATTAACATTCAGTTAAACTGATAATACATATAACTATTTTTGGCTATAACATAAAAAACAAACATTTATTTAACTAACGAAAATATACAAATGATAAATACGTAGTGATGAAGAATGTAAATTAATTGAGTTTTATAATTAAAATTAAAAGGATGTCAACGTTTGATTTAATTAAAGTAATGTAACTTGTTGACGTTGTATTTCGTAGCTATGAATATTTACAATTGCGCACATTTGTCAATTTTCTTCTTGCTCTAATTTTTTTTAACTACGCAGTAAATATAATTTTTAGTATATTATTAATTTTACACGATTTTAATTATATTTTTTTTATATGATATTTCTATTAAATTTTATAGTACTCAATTTTTTTGTTATAAACATTTGAATATTTCAACATCTGAAAATATTTTATTTTTAAGACATTTACTTATTTAATCGTTAATTACACTGTATCCCAAAAATATATTCTAAATATATACATCAAATTCTACACCTTTATTTATAAAATTATGCAGAATATATTGTAAACACAGACTTCCATTATTATTATTTTAAAATAAACTTTCTATTAAGAAAAATAAATAATATATCAAATAAACATTCATTAAAAATATTGTGTCATGCAATTGTCAAATTAAAAAAAAATTAAAGATATTATTAATAACTAATTGATTCAATTAAAAACATATTCAAAGTAGAAATAAAAATATTTTTTGTTGCCGATTTTAAAGTGAAATATATTGAAATATCCAAGGAATTCAATTTCCTTAAAATGTTTTCCATTTAAGGAAATTATTATTAAAAAAATATAATTTTTAACGTGGAAAATTTGAATGAAAAAGTAAAAATAAAAAGTTTTAATACAAAAAAATAATTAATGCCAAAACATTCCTGATTGAGACTTACATGAGGTATTATATAAGTGTTTTTTTTAAATGTGATAGAACTTTATATTGAAAGGTCTATCAAACCTAAAAAAACACTTTTATCATACTTTTATATACACATAACAGATTATAAACATTGTTTAATATTTAACAATGCAAACATATCAATAGAAAAATAAAAATGTAATAAATAAATAATTTATGTATGGGAAAATTACCTTTAAATTTGCTCAAAAATTCCCGGTAAATATTTACATTACCCAGTGAATTATTTTAGAATACAAATAGAGAAATGTACAAATGGATGTAAAATGTAAAGAAGAATCGAAACATCATTGATAAAATTATTTTTGATTTCGACAGACTGTATAAAATATAATTTAAAAATATATAGACAAAGAAAAAATGGATTTGATCTCAATGCTGGAACTTATGAAAGATTTTTGCATAAAAAAGGAAAAAATTCATAGATGTAAAAGAATAATAATAAAAAAATATCTAATATTTGAGAACACCATTATTTGGTTTAAAAACGAGATAAGATGGAAAAATAAATTGTAAAAATATTTTAAATTATTGTAAAAAAATATATACGAAGGAATGAAAAAACTAAATTATTTAACAAAATGAACTAAAGAAAGTAATTTATATAATAATAAAATATAAACATATTTTAGACTTTTATGGATAAGACGGCGAAAGTGAATTCAAACAAGATTCTATTTTTTATATTAAAAAAGTTAATATTTATATAATCTTTTACAAATTAAAATTTATAATAATCAATTATATTGTTTTTCATTTGATATATTAATTATTTGATATACTAACTTCCTTTTATTTTATTGTATTTATCTATAAATAAAAAATATCGTTTATTATCTTCGATTTAAATAATATACATCACTGAAAAAATTATTAGATTAAATATGATAAATTTGCGTAATGGAATGCACAAATAATTGAGAATACTAAGATTGAATAATTGAAGAAATAAAGTGATTTTAAAATAATTGGTCTGTAATAATAAAGAATAAATTAATATAATAAAATGTAACAAAATTAAATATTTTTAAAGGTAATAAAAAAATACTGCGAGCAACAAATTTAACTGTATTGTTTATTATAAAATAGACGAGTATTTTTTATTTAAGTAATAAAAAAAATAATGAATACTTTTAGAAATGTTAGTTAATAGTATAAATATTAAATATTGTTTTATTAAACAATTTAATTATTAGATTTGAATCTGAACTAAGATAATAAAATATACAATTGAATATAATTTCGTTTTTGAACTTTATCTTTTTGCTTGGAATGTCTCTGTTTTATATAAATATATATGCTTTCTCTAAAACACGTACACACATTCCGATAAAATATTTCTTATTAAATGTCAATAAAAATGGGTAATAATAACTACAATAGTTTTTTCTAATTACTCAATCGTTATGTAGTAAACGAACGAACACTGAACAGCAATGTCACATTTGAAGGTCAAACCATTATATTCTCGAATGTTGACTCCAATTTATATTAACAGTACAAACACTTACAACAAATATTTGTTTTCACTGAATTTCTTAAAACAAAATACGTCAGAATTCTAAATCTGTTGATCTGATTTTCGCAAAAATATTTTTTCGACTTTTTACAATATCTGACAAGTTTAATGATCACATATAGTACCCTGTAAAATATTACATGGGCCTCGTGAACGAGTAAAACATCGGCCTTGAATCATATTTACAATGTTCAATTTGACCCATAATTACAAAACGTTCATGTATACTCATCACTTATGTGTCCATAAGCGTGCGATTAGAGACATATAAACAAGTGTGTATTATATATATATATATATATATATATATATATATATATATATATATATATATATAAATAAGAGAAGAAAAATTAAACACAATACCTACATAAAACTAATTACTTACTGAAGTTAACTGATTTGAAATTTGTTAACATTGTAGAATGTTGACAAATAAATATTATCTCAATTTATTAAGAAAGTACAAACGTCAATGTAATTACAAATACTATTTCACACTTATATAAAAAGTTTATAAATCAATTTTCAGAAGACGATTTTACATTTAATGCAAAACTGAATTGATTTTCTTTGGTCATTTAATCAAATCAACAGAGGGCAATGAATACATTGATTTAATTAAGTCTTCTATTAAAAATTGAGTAGTTAATAAGTAAAATTAATTTTCATTTTAAAAATCTGTGTCTATAACACAAGTTGTACGTAACGGATGAGGTTATTAAAAAGAAAAGTGAGATACGATTGAATTAAAATACGATAAATAATTTTTATTAAAGAATAACTTATAGTTAAATGGATTATAAGTTAATTACTGAATTTTAAAATAAATTAATTTCTATACTTTACTAATTATGAAATTATAATTATTTTTTAAATATATATATATATATATATATATATATATATATATATATATATATATATATAGGGTCATCCAATGTGTTACTTAGATTTGTGTTTTATTAAAAAGAAACTATACATGTTTCCTATACATCACCCTAAATATATGTTTCTTTTTAATAAAACACAAATCTAGGCGTCACATTTGGATGACTCTCTCTCTCTCTCTCTCTCTCTCTCTATATATATATATATATATATATATATATATATATATATATATATATAATCAACTTCTTCCTATCTACTGTTGTATAAAGACCTCTCTTCAAAACTTTCCACTACGACTGATCTTTTTCTTTCAGTTCATTTTAACGAATTTGCTTGTCTCTGTCCCATCCATCCATGGATTTTTTCTTCGATCTTTTAGATATACATACGTTCTCAATCAATTATATCTCACTGATCAAAAATTTCCTTTTTCAAAAATAGAAAAACATCCAATTTCATAATAAACGATTTCTTTCGAAATTAACATCAGCCCATTTTTATTCTCTTATTCATTTCATCCATAAATATTCCTTAGTGTTAATGAGTTACCCTGGATATATATAACGTTTTTAATTTATTTTTTCTTTTCCCTTTATTCTATTCTTCTTTGATATGAAAATTCACTGAACATTGCTAAGGTTTATCATAAGACCAATCTTTTGACTTTCTTTATCCAATTATTCTATTCTTTTTTAGAATTCATTTGGGCTTATTGAAAAAAAAATATTATCAGTAAATTTTAAGTGACTAAGCGTCTCTCCATTTATATTTATTCCTTCAGATTTACAGGTTAGTGCCTTAAATATTCTATTAACGAAGATATAAATATTTATGGTAATATCGTATCGCTCTCTCTCACTTCATTATATATATATATATATATATATATATATATATATATATATATATATATATATATATATATATAATATACAAGCATGCTCAAATCGCAACATTTATTTTTAAATCTATTTTAATGTACTACACACAAATCAGTAGAATTACATATAAAAAATATCATTTTCTACTATGTTACTAAACATATTGTTTTTATTTCCTTATAGTTATTAAATTATTATAATTTAATAAGCAAAAAAATCAATATAGTTTACCTTTGTCAGTAGGGGATTAAATGTATATTTCATATCTGGTTCTTTTCTAGGTGTGGCGGCAATGGCACTCAATGGTGTCGTCACTTCCGTCATCTCCTGTAAAAAAACACAACATATTAACACTTTCATATAGAGAGAGAGTCGTAAAATAAACAAGATGTTTATATCAAGATAATATGCATATACGTTTAGAAATATTAAAAAAGACGATTGATTTTTTTCCTAAAATTTCGAATTATACTTTACATTTAATTAAATGATAATAAATAATATACATATTTGTTTATGCAATGTTAATAAAAACTCATTTATATAAAAACAATTCACTTATATGCATTTTTTATTGTTAATGCATATATACATGTTTGTATATTTTTTTTATTAAATCATTCCCTACAATTACATTTCGTCATAATGTCAACTTATTCATTACAAAAAAGTGAAACTAATAGTATTACAACATTTAATCATTCTCTCCATGTTTGTATAAAAATAAAATCTAAAAATGAAAAACATTAACATGTTTTAAATCGAACAAAAATAGGACTTTTTTTTATTAAAGTATGCGAATTATATTGGATGACGCAATAAAACAACATAGATAACAGTAGAGTGCAAGTAAAGTCATCATTAGTGCAACCACAGACAACAACGTCCGGAAAATGGCGTGCGTCTCGTCACCCATGCTAAACCACACAATAGTCTCATCTTATACAAAATTATGATCGGTCCGTTATGTATATTAATACAAATATGTACATATAATATGTACAAATATATATGTATGTATAAATGTAGACATTAAATTATTCTGTACATATGAAATTACTTCAATTTGTTTGTGGAAGTAATGAATGAATTCTAAAACAATATTAAATCATACTTGCATTATGAAAACGATTACATATATACATATATGTATATATATATATATATATATATATATATATATATATATATATATATATATATATATATATATATATATATATATATATATATATATATATATATATATATATATATATATATATATATATATGAAGATATATATATATATATATATATATATATATATATATATATATATATATATATATATATATATATATATATATATATATATATATATATATATATATATATATATATATATATATATAATATTTAATATGAAATATCGGCTTTTCAAATGGAAATCAAAGAAAAATACGACATTTCATATTACACTATCTAATCTATAATTTTAAGATATAATTTAAACTGTAACAATAAAGCAAATTCATGATCTGATTAGATAAAATTTACTTATTAAAATGCTTCCTGCTCGACAGGCATTATTATCTTAAAACATCAAATTCATTTCTATCACGAGCAGTTTTTTTGAAAGCGGTTAAATAATAATTCTATTATAAAAATAAGGTTAAACTTTTCTGAAAGTTCGGTTATTCACAAAAATAGGTACCCAGGTTCGGAATGATTTTTATTCCAATATTTTCAAATCAATGTTTTTTCGGTGAAAGAATTGAAACTCGCATTAAAATGTAATAAATTAATAATATAAACTATACAGGGCGGGTAGTTGCGAGAGTAACTTTCACCAGTGACCGGTTTTTTTGTCAAGAATTGGCAAGAAATTATTTTCAATACGTATGTAAAAAAGATTCAATAATTCTTAACATCTTAAAAAAGGTAGAACTAATATATACATATATATATATATATATATATATATATATATATATATATATATACATATATACATACGAGGATCGTTTGATAAGTATGGTAAATAAGTAAGAAAAACTAAATTAAAAAAAATTAATTAAATTAAACAACAAATAAATTTACCATACTTATCAAACGACCTTCGTATATAGGATCATCCAAATGTGACGCTTAAATTTGTGTTTTATTAAAAGGAAATTATACATATGTACTTTTTTAATAAAATACAAATCTAGGCGTCACTTTTGGATGACCATATATATATATATATATATATATATACATACATATATATATATATATATATACACACACACACACACACACACATATATATATATATATATATATATATATATATATATATATACATATACACATATGAATAAAAATTGATATGTGTTATCACCAACGTGATTAAATTGACGCCAATGTGGCACCGTCGGCCATTAATGTGTTAATAACTATTATTCTTTATTAATTATTGAATTTAGTTTTAAACGGGCATATTAGTATTATAATTGATGTTGAATGGTTAATTAATTAATCTAATCAATTATAGGATCTAATATATGATTGATTAGATTACGACCTCGAGTTTATTGTAAAATATTTGCAAAATATTTCTAAATAACACAGAAATACGTTTCCAACGATAATATTTTATTCGATAAAGGAAAAAGTGACACTCTAAAATTACATTATATTAAAACGAATGATTTTAACCCTCTAGTTAGAACCATCTGCCACTGAATATTGTGTCATAGAATAATGATTTTGTTATACAGAAATAAATTTTGATTATTTCTAGTCAAAATTATCAAATATTTCTTGTCATAAATTTAACAATCACATAAACTATGACATGTGTGATGTCTTTAATAGTTTTTTTTAATCTTGGATTAATAAAAGAAAAATTAGAACATACAGAGTATTAAAAACAAAATAGTTATATTAATATTGAGATAAGACCTGAATAAATGCGTCTAATAAGACTATTGTGCGATTTTTTTGTCACCAGAGTAGCATTAGAACAAAATGGAAAAATTAGTCAGAAAATGGGTTATAATTATTATTTTAGAATTTGTGATATAGGCGTGCACTTATTGATTTCTGTTTTGAGATTTTAAAAAAAATCTCCATATTGTTTAACACGTGTTTAGTTATAAATGATGAACTAATATATGAGAATTTTAGTTCTAGTTCTAATATATGAGAATACTAATATATGAGAATTTTAGTTTGTTAATGATATGTAATTGCAAATAAAACTATAAAGAAATTTACTACTTTTGTAAATAGAATAATTTTATGACTACAAAATAATGCGTCAGAAATCTAATAAGTACATATATGTTATTAGTATACCATTACATCCGATCACGAAAGTGCTTTTTTATTAAATTGATCAAAGCTAAAGAGTTAATAAATCTATTTTTTGTTTATATTATAATTTTTACACAATGCTGTATGAAAACTTTTATATGTTTGTGTGTGTGTGTACACATCATATTTTATTTTATGTATACACGCATACGCAGCGCATTCACACACACAAACACACGCATGCATATATAAAAATACCCAAAAATAGATGGGTAGAAATATATAAAATTTCGTCGAAATGAAATGAAAGAGAAAGGCATTAAATCATTCAAATTTGAAAGTTTTGGAAGAGGTTTTCATCCAGTAATGGATAGAATGAGGCTTATGATAATATACACAGAAAGAAAGAAAAAGATTAGCAATTTATTCAAGCTGAAGACAATTTTATATCAATCTACAACTACAAAGTATAAAGACATTCATAAAAAATATGTAATGCTTCTCAATTAAAGAAATTAAAATAATTTATATTTTTAATCGATTTTAAGAGACAGTATAAATCCAAACACTGTTCTGTATTAAATAAAGTGTGATATAAAAATAATTATTTATTATTAGTAGTAGTAGGTATTAATTAATTTGTGTAATAAAAAATATTGAAAAAATAGTAGTTTTTTTGACGCTTGTTGGAGAAAGTTGATTCAAAAAAGTCAACATAAAATACGAAAAAGATGTAATTAGAATCAATATAGGCACGAAAAAATATGAATAAAATGATATGTCCATTAAAATATTATAAAATATTTTTATAGTGAGTAATGTTAGTTATGAAATGTATTCTTCCTTCTATAGAAATAAACTGAAACATATAAAATAGCAATAGTTCAGATAAATAAAATAAAAAAATATTTGTAATGATTTACACAACTGATTTGTTTATTTTTTTTAAAAAAAAGTAGTACAATAACTTATCCTGTTCACTTAATCATAAAAATAAATATTTTCAATAAATATTTTTTTAAAAAAATAAAATAAACTTAAGTTACTTTCAAAACTATGTACTGTTTTAATTTCATTTTATGTACATTTATTATGAAATATTTCGAAGATAAATAAAAAGCTGTACATTCGTTATCAAGATTGCGCGGTTTCTTTTAAATAAAATTTCTCTAGGCTATATTTACTCCGAAGTTATTTAATTGAACTCGTGTTTATCTGAAGTAATTTTCTGTTTAAAATGGTAAACGCTGTCAGTGTCTTTCCCATCGTGATCATCTGTATTGATTTTACATTTCAGAGTAAATTGGTTGAACATTATGTTGTTTATTTTTAAATTCAATTTTGGTATTGATTTTTACTTGCTCTAGATAATTATTACATTACCTTGTCCTAAAATGTTGTGAAGAATAAACGAAGGTGTACTCATTTAAATACCAAATTAGACAGTCCATTTGTTTTCCAACGCATTCATGTAAATAAATGGTGGTTCGGAACACAAAACACTTTCGAATTATTTAAAACTAAGAGTGAAAATGAGAAAATTCATTATGTTTCTATGTTATTTATTTTATAAGCTTGTATCATTTATTTCTAGTATATTTTTTTTAAATATTCTTTATAATGTATTTCTTAGTTTTTCCAATTACTACATCGTTTTATTTTGATATATTTCAATTTTTTCCAAGAGAATATATACGTTCGCATATGTATTTTCCGTATTTGAACCAGTTATGTAAATTAACAAGACAAGAATGAATTTAATATAAATATTTATGCATTCTTACTTCTGGTCTATACTTTTTCCAATACTGAGTTGATTTTAAATCATGTCAACTTTTATACAGCGTTTCTCTCTCTCTCTCTCTCTCTCTCTATATATATATATATATATATATATATGTGTGTGTGTGTGTGTGTATGTAGAGAGGGTGTTTTTTTAAGCGTGATAGAACTTTAAATTGAAATAAAACACATACTCATTGACCAGATGATCATTTATTTGGTATTATTCGAAAGATAATTTTATGTCATTAATATTTAAAAATGATTTTGGGCATATGGACACCACGGCTATCTTTGATATATCACATTCTGTCAGTTCAACTTTGGATCAATTTTTCAAGCAATTGTGACCCTATCTCCGCAATAACGTGAGTTATGTTGGGTTCTAATGACTCAATCATTGCTGGTTTGTCAGTATAAACCAGAGACTTACTTCACATATCCCCTAAAAAAATAATCCAGAGGCAGCAAATCACACGATTGTGGTGGCCAATTCACTGGTCCATTTCTGAAGATAACGTTATTGCCAAATTTTTGTTTCAATAACTCGATTGTTTCGGGCTTAGTATGTGGCAGGATTCTGCTGAAACTACATCTCTTCTAGATCGATGTCATGCAAATTTCGAAACAAATAATCATTGATCATTGTTCTATAACGTACACCATTGATAGTAACGCGTTCTCTCCAGTTTCATTTCGAAATAAATAAGGTTTGATGATACCACCAGCGTGCTATCCACACCATACAGTGCATTTTTCTGGATATAACAGGTTCTCGTAAATCACTTCAGAATTGATCTCATTCCAAATGCGGCAATTTTGCTTATTAACGCACCCGTTAAATCAAAAATGGACCTCATCACTGAACAAAATGTTGCTCTATAAGTTTGACGAACAGAAAACTGATTTTTGAAATAAATTTCCACAATTTGGAAACGTTACTCAAGTGTAAAACGTTCCATGATGATTTAACAAAATATACTGAATCCAAATGTCATTTATAACGCGCAAACTAACAACTGACTTAACAGCTATCCTTACCGAAAGTTCTATCTAACCAAAAGAAAAAACACCTTACATATTAAAAATAATTTTAAATGTAAAAATAAATTACAAAATTATACCAAAATATTAAGACAATAACTTTATCATCATCAAGTAATATTATTTTATTAGTGTTTCAATTTAAGATTATAAGTAATAACCTAAGTAAATTAATCTTTAACATTTTTTCTCTTTTATTGTTAAGAACAGTAAAACGTTTCATCGTAAAAAATATTTTATTTTAAAATTTACAAAACCTAACTCGAAAATCTTACAAATATTGAAATTGTGTGATATTGATATCAACATCTAAATAAGTGTAATTAGATTAGAAAAATAATCACATTAAAGGTGATAAATATTTAAAATATAACTGTTATCTCAGAGAAATTACTTTGATGTTATTAATGAAGAATATATATATATATATATATATATATATATATATATATATATATATATATATAATATAAAACTACGACCTTATGAAATGAAGTAAATATTATAATCTATAATTGTAGTGCAAGTACAATTAACCTTGATTTCTATTTTTCATAGAAATACTTTTAGAACTGTACGTAGATGAATATAAAAATGTAATAAATATATTTTCAATACAACTAATAATTACGAAAACTAAACGTAAAATGACATCACAAACATAATATCCTAATTTTTAAATAATAAAAGTATAAATTCATTCAACACATCCCAAGAGTTTCGTACAAGTCAAGGTTAAAAGTCATTAAAGAAATGCACATTTATTGATAATTTGTAGCTAAAACGTTTTATAAACAATCAACCTTGACTACAGACGTATAAAGAACGTCAATAAAATATTCAAGTATTTTTTGCGTACACCTGTTGACGTAAGTTATATGTTATTGGGTGTTCGTGTTTAAATAATAAAAAGTAAAATTAATAAGTAATGGTTTTCGAAACTACAGCACCTAAATGTATTGGAAGTAAATATGCAAATATTGAAATTCGATTAAATAACATTATTCGATATTTAAATTATCGACGTTTTTGCAAGCAAATAATATTATATTATAATTAAATATTAGATTCCAGAGATTAGGTTATTATATTCAGAAATTAATTTCGTCATGTATTACATTTTCACGCCATGAAAAAACACTACCAGAATATGCTGTACAGTAAGTTATTATCGAGTTGCTAATGTGTTATTATAGCGTTTCTTTTCAATAATTAATAACCTTGAAAAGTAGGTTTCTGCACAATGGCGAAAAATAAAAATATTATTTTTTCTGATGAAAGGTCAATTTTATTAAGCAAAAATATATATACATACACACATGTATGTGTATATACATATGCATATATACACAGATAATGTCAAAGCTCAGAATAGAAAGCATAAAAATTTTCTATACAATTATTTATAACCTAGACTTAAATACATAACAGTAGTTTTAAGTACCTATAAATACAAATTAATTTTGAAAAAATATTCAATTTATTTGTAATACAACAATTACAAACGAGCTAGGTGTTAAGATGATATTTATAATATATAAAATACGTCTGAACATTTAATTGAATTTCATTATATTTGAAAGTTTGTAATGACAGATAATTGAGAAATAATGAATAGTGATCAAATTGAATACTTAACGGAAAATCAATCTCTTGTAATGAAATCTTAATTAATTATACAAACACTGTTTCGAAAAACAGCAAATATTTTCTGATTGCAAATATAAGTCATTATTTTATATGTATTTCATTTTTATTATTGCCCATACACTTTAATAAGTACTTTTTATACATTTAATATAATACTTTTTGATTTTTTAACTATAGTTTTTTTCTAGGTCTCTAAATTTTATTGTAATTTCAGTTAAGTACAAAACCTTTTTTTCATGGTCACCAACTGCATGAGTTTTTTTTACACCGCCATATAATATTTTGTGTTCTTTGTAAATATTTTTTTTTAAAAAAATTAATATAAAATCTTAAGAAATAAATAAATATGCGAGTAAAATGAAAAAATAGTATTTAATAATTTATTTTTTTTGCAAAAGAAATTGCCTTAAAAATGGACTTCTATAATAAAATATCCCTTTAATATCTCCACCAAATGTAAAGTTTGAGTAGACTGAATTTTAATAAGTACAATAAAATAAATCACAAAATTAATACATAAGTTTTTCGTTTAATCAGCTATTTATTATTATTATTTTATTATATTACACACAATTTGATTTTACCATATATAAGATATTTTTGATTAAGAATTTTTCAAGCTTGCTATTTTGAATCCAACGATTTTATACACTTTATAAATTACATTTATATTTTCTTTATAAATGTTTAATGTTGAATAAAAAAATCCAGTTCAATGAAATTGTAACTTTTAAATTATTGTTACATAGTTTTCAAAATGTACTTATTAAAAACGATATTGTATTAAATAAGTTATTTTGACAATAAATGAAATTAATGATGTTAAGGTTAAAGAGGTTGTTTAGATGTGAAACGGTAAATTTCACAAGAAAATAAGTTTGTGTGTTAGTTTTCAACTTATGATCTAAAAATGATCATTATTTAGTTTTGTTGCTGACCTTTGGCACGTATTTAAAATTTAATTTTTGAACATATTTTAAACGTTATTTTCAGTAAACCTTGAATCTGGTTATTTATTATGACCTTTAAAAAGTAAAATCATTATAAAATTAATTCTTATAAAAATAACAATTAAACCTATACAAAAAAAAACCGTTCTGACTAAAAATTATAACTTGTAAACACATTTATAATTTTTGTAATATGGTAAAATACAATAAATGAGACACGGTAATAATTTGTTCTATACATAAAATTCCAAATTCACAATAATTATTCGTATTAAAATGTCACAGGTAAAAAATTATATCTGTTATTTATGAAATTCATATTACATGATGTAAGTCGATAGCCATAAATTATAAAGTTCGGTAAGAGAAAACAATTGTTAAATATTTTATTATGATTAAAAGTGGTGCCCAAGGTTTACATTTACTTAAAAAAAAATAATCAGTAAATCAGAAAATGTATAAAAATATAAACATATATTGAGCCAGTAAACAAAATGCACACTTCTCACGCGAATTACACGCGGCTTGATTCTGAGCGATGTCTGTCTCGGTTATGTGACAGCATTAATATGCGTATTAAAATGTTAAAATATTTGCCACCTGATGATTGTTGCCAGCATGAAGCAATAAAAGTAGTGGTAATAGTAGACAGGAAAATTAAATGGGTACTGTGAACAATATTTTTTTCTTGTGTGTACATGTTTATATATGAATAAACTATAAATGAATAATGGACAATAAAAAAAACAAAGTCGATTATATTCCATCAAATATATATATATATATATATATATATATTTGAGAAGAATTATTGTATTAAATGTTTTATGAAGTTAGTTAAGAATAGATATTAATATTTCTAAGAATTACACAGACTATTATCTATCTACAATACTTAAATTATTTTCAAAATGATTCTGATATTTTTATTAGTTATTTACGATTAATATTAAATAAACTTACTAGTCGTAATTTGTAATTATTATAACAAAAAAAAATATTCTGAAGAATTAAATATTATAATTGGAAAAAAAATTAATATAGCACTTATATAGTAAAAAATATGGCGAAACACATATGAAAAAATCCACACATTTAATATTATTTCAAATAATATAGAGCCATCCAAATGTGACGCTTAGATTTGTGTTTTATTAAAAAGAAACTAAACACATGTTTCCTGTTAATAAAACACAATTCTATGCGTCACATTTGGATGACACTATATAATTTCATTAAAATAACATTCGTTACTTGAAGAAGTTGATAGATATGAAAAAAATATATTACAGAATTTATAATAATTGACAGAATATTCAAAATAATATTCAAAAGTGTAATAATAACAATAATTCTTGGAATGCTCACTTTCAGCGAAAGTTGTTATCGAAATTTAAATTATTTTTCAATTACACAAAAAGAAATTTATAGTGATTTTACACACACATACACATAGGCACAGTTTGAAATGGAACAGAAAGACATAAGATCGTTGAAATTGGAATGTTTTGGGAGGGGTTTTATCAAGCAGTATAGATAGAAGTTTTTGATGATGATGATTTTATATATATATATATAATGTGTGTGTGTGTACGTATATCGTGTGTATATGTTTACAATCATATGTACTCACTTTTGTAAATAAATATATAATTTACTTATTGTTTTCTTATTGTTATTGTTCTTACAACTACTTTTACAAATCAAAAAAACTTGTAATTTTATTCAATAGTATGTTATTTTATAAATTCCAATTTTAATAGTATTTCGTTTTATTTTATATAAATATTTTTATGAAAATGTTTTGTGTTATTCACTTTTAAAATATAAAACATATACGAAAAATTAATAGGAAGTTGAATTCTCTACTTTTTAGAAAATTTTTCAAATATCAACTTATTTTAAATATCATCAATTGATAACATATAATTGTAAGTCCTTCTATAAAATACATTATTTTTTTGTTACTCCGTGTTTTTTTAAAAAAACTATCAAAAATTAAATATTATTGAAAATTTTCTTTATTATATTTATAAAAAAACTTTCTTCTTCATTTTGAATAGTACAAACAGATTTTTGAAATTTATTGAACTTTTTAAAATAATTATAAATTTTAAACTAGAATAATTTCATTGATTACATAAAAAAGAAAATTATTTTGTTATTTTACTTTCTGGCTAATATGTATTAATTTATTTTCTTATAAAAATTCAATATTTTGAATTCATTCAAAATCATGTTTCCTAACAAAAAATATCATTATATATATTAAAAAAAAGCACTAGATATTATTCACTGTTTTTTTATTATTATTTTACAAACTAAAATTGTAAAAATATCAATGTTACTTTAAAAATGTACAGTTTATTTTTTCATAAACTCATTACAATATCAGAAAACTTCATAAAACCGTTCAATAATCTTTGATTTTTCATTTTATTCATTAGAGTGCATTTTGTTGGCCTTGCCATCAGTATCATCAAAGCACTACATTATATTTACATTAATGAATAGCAACGAATGGTTATTCACTTACAATTAAAGATATTTTATGTATAAAAAAGCATTTAACATTTAAAAACTACTACTTCTTTGTAAATAATTTTACTCAGATTAAATTTTAATTAATGTAATAATGAAATCTGCTATTTATACAATTCAGAGAAAGAAATATTTCGAATAGTTATTATCATGGTATGAGAAACTGAACAACGAGACTACTTTAACACTTAAAACAATCGACACTTACCTTCAATATATGTTCAACTTCCTGCCCGCTACTAGTACAATGTGGTTCAGTTAGCCTCGGTATAGAAAGACTACCATCCATATGTATCTTTGGCAGGGTCCTACTCGCATTATGTATCCTCGACGACGAAGAAACTGAAGAGTTTGTTACAGAGGATGATGACAACGACGAACTCCAACTTGCACCACTACTAGTGAGTGGTCCTTTCGATGGAACTATACCATTTGGTCTATGATTACTAACTCCTCCACTTCCATGTTTCACCGGTTGACCAGGATAACCACACCCGTGTGGTGGTTTTCCGTCAGCAGGTTTAATAAATCCACCACGCATTGGTACATTACTATGGTGACTATTGTGATGGTTGTTTCGACTGTTACTTGCCGGATCATTGTTGTTAGATTGATACAAAGGCTTTTTAAATTCTGTCCCCGGCCCTCGAGATAAACTGGTCGATAACGGTGGTGGATTGATTTTACTGCTGGGTGCAGGACTCTGCGGTACCCCGTCGATACCAATATATCTTTTTGGATCATCCAACAGATGTTGTACTATATCGTAGTTACCGAGAACGTCTTTTACTCGGTCGTCCGGTGGAGGATTTATCTGTAAGCAAATAATAAATTGTTCAATTGATATACTTTGTAACTTTTTTCTTTTAGGTTTAAACAATACAAACATATGCACATACTCATACTTAGTCACAGAAACCTCTACATGTTTAAGTAAAATATGAAAAATAATGAAATTAACAATTTAGCCAAACAGTTGAAATTATTATTCTGTTGATGAAAAAATAAAATATTATTTCACAAAGAAAATAATAACAATAGTAATAATAAAAACAGTGATAAGTTTTTTGTTTGCCCAAATACAACTACAGAGCAACAATTACTCCTGTAGATCAACAAAAAGAGTATAGCCGATAAAGATTTTGGAGGATAACTTGATAACATTTAGTTATCTGAGAAATTCGAATGTCGCTGTTAATTAAAATATCGTGTAATAAAAATGAATACAAAAATAAGTGTTTATAGACGTTCAAAAATTAGTAATAAAATTAAGAAATGTTAAAAGTCGATATTGGATATAACAAAGATAATGTGATTATCAAAACCTACATTCCAAACAATAATAAGAAATGACCAAAACTAATAAATGATTGACAAAAAAGAAACAATTTATCAAAAAAGTGCTTTAATACAGAAATTAGGTGTGGATATTAGCAAGTGAGATTAAAGAAATACTGAAAGTTAATGTACGTAGAGAAATTTTGTATGTAGGTTGTCTTGAAAACACAAAGTTTAAATCTAGATTTGTTTAAAAAATGGATTGTAGACTAAACGGATAGGATTTATTAAAAAAAAAGTATTTTCAAGTACAAAAAAATGAGAACTTTTGAAAAAAGTTATTTCCATAGATGAGTGCACATGTAATTTTAATATAGATGTAGGATAAGAAGAATTTTTATAATGACGTAAACTGCAAAAAGAAATAAAAATTAAAATATTTGTTTCAACAGTAAAGCATGGGGATATTTATGGACCGAGAATGGAGTTGGTGTAAATTACATTTATACTGAATGCCAGTTTTATTCATAAAATCGGGTCTATTTTTTTAACTACATAATGAAAAAACAATCGAAACACACTATTGACTTTGAAAAAAAAATAGTTATATAAATATTTTTTTACAAAAACATTTTTTTATCTTTGCAATATCTAGACATAAACTCAATTTAGGAACGAATTAAAGAGCAGAGTATAGAATTGCCAACCGTACGATTTAAAATATATTTTGTTAAGAAATAGCAAAAAAATCTCTAACAACATTCACAGAAAAATAAATCTAAAACAATCCACGCTTAATACCGTTATTCAATCTGATGGTGATCTCACGATATTAGAATAAAAAAAGCAACTAATATATAATTAATGGGAGGTTTAAGTAAACTTTTATTGTAGATTTTAAATAAAATGTGGTGTTTTTTGTTGTAAGTACAGATGCACTCATTTGATGTAATTTTATGACTTATTGTGTTCGATATTGAAATGGAAAAAATCAACAGTTGCATTTCATTTATATTATTTTTATGCAATTTTATTAGCCTTATGTAGATTTTTGTGACTGTGCATGTGTGTGGATATAACACAGGTGTATGTTTATATACATACAAATAGACATTTTAAATAATGACAAAATCATTATATTCGACATGAAATACTTATACATAGTACTTTCTCTATAGAATGTCAACCTCGAGAGATGGATATAAAAAATTCACGCGGTGATCACGCATTCAGTGCATTATAGAAATGTCAAAAGAAGTTACATGTGTGCTCATAAAGGCGCGGTTGTTGAACTTCAATTTTATTACTGTTATGTACTACTGTATAATACACATAATATAGAAACAAAATCTCAAGAATAAAAATAATTATTTTTACTACAATCCGTTGCTATAGAAGAGAAGAAATAGTCGTAAATGATTGGTTATTAATAAATGACCTAGAAACTTGATTGTATCGTTGAAATGAAACTAATGTTTACAAAAACATTTACTTGCATTTTTTTTAAAAAAAAAGAACTGTCACAGTTGTTTTATTTTTATTCGCTATTCGTGAAGATTTGAAAGCCGGTTTAGTTTTGCAAATAAAAAATATGTAAAAATATTTAGTTTTTTGATAATTTTGACATGCAATTTACAATAATAAAGATTTATTTGAATGAATAGAAATATAAAACGATTTTAATAAAAAAAAATATAAAATTACACTGATAAAGTATTAATTGCAATGACTTTAAAATATAATCACTTACACATCCTGATAATTCAAACTAAGCGAGTTTTTCACAGCTCTGAAGAGTATGATTAATATTTTCAAA
The DNA here is from genome assembly GCA_029203775.1 of Neoneuromus ignobilis. Taxonomy (NCBI): domain Eukaryota; kingdom Metazoa; phylum Arthropoda; class Insecta; order Megaloptera; family Corydalidae; genus Neoneuromus; species Neoneuromus ignobilis. The sequence goes on along the minus strand of CP092088.1, from coordinate 21,223,543 downwards.
CTTCGTGAACACATGATTGAATTAATTAAAAAAGACAGGAAATATAAAATCCATATTTAAGATTTTATGTACACGTCATTCAGAAAGTTCTAAAATAAGCTTCGTACTTTTAACCTTGCAATAAATATTCAGCCCTTTGAATTTTATAATACGGTTTTTATAGGGCAGAGAACACATCCTATTAATTTAAAAGCTCGGGAACAAAATGTGAAATGTTCTTTTAATGAAAAAATATATAGCAAGTTATTTCGTATATGAAATCATTTCTAATTCGATACAAAAATAAAAATGAAGTAATTAGTAAATAAAATACTTTTTTTAAAAAAAGTAACAAACAATGGAAATGTTTTTAAAAAACTTAATATTTTATATGAAAATATTAAACAAGTTAAATTCAAATTATCTTCTTTTCAAAATGAAATACACATAGATACAATAAAATGTATATGGCAAGTTATAAAGCGATTAAATTTTATTAATAGACAATTTTGAAAGAAGTATTAATTTTTCAAAATGTGACAGGCAGTTATACTTAAAAAGAAAAATTAAAATGTTCGTTCAACGAGCAACAAATTAAATTCAACACACTTGAAGGTACTTTTAAAATTTTATATACAAAGAAGTTAATTCAATATCAAATAGATCGTGTAATCATTTATAATAATTTCAAAACGAAGTACTTGACCGAAGTACTTTTTTGCACACCATATGAATTTGTTTTATCAAGAGTATAAATGTTAATCTTTTTTAATTGAAAGTATAACAACATATGCTAGCATCGTAAAAAAATATAAAATCTGCTCTTCGCATAGACATCAGTAAGTAATATAAATAAATGCTTCGTAGTCTTTCTTCTCAAAATGTTAATTGCTTATAGAATGTTAGAAAAAAGGAAAATATATTTTTGTCAAGAATTATTCCTAACATTAAAATAAATTTAAAAATAAGACATGTCTGGGATGCATAAAAATCAAAACAATATACAGTTTTTAATATTACTAAAGAAAAATATTAAAATGTTTAAAAAATATTCAGATTGTATTTGGCTACCTTATTAAAAACATACCTATGTTTTTTTTTCATAAACCATTTGTGATAAATCATACGAATGAATAGTGAGGCAATGTCATCGAAATTTCCATTACAGTATTCTAATTAATGAATAATTCGTTTTTTTAATAAAACAGTTTGATACCTCATTCATTAGTTTTTTTATTCATAGGTACTTTTTTTAAGCATGATAGAACTTCAAATTGAATTCCTATCAAAAGTTCTACCTAACCTAAGAACACTCTTCATATATTTATGTATGTGTGTGTGTGTGTGTGTATGTGTGTGTGTGTATGTGTGTGTGTGTATGTGTGTGTGTGTGTATGTGTGTGTGTACAGTGTTTTTTAGGTTAGAGAGAACTTTCGATAGTGATTCAATTTAAAGTTCTATCACGCTTAAAAATACATCTATATAACCTTTATGTTTGATGAAAAGATTTTTACTTGTTCTCATTAATGATAGTGAAACATGGGTCTTAAATGTCAAAATAATTCAGCGGTTCCCCATAACACAAAGAAATATGGAAAGATACAAGTTAAAAGGTTAATTCGAATATCATAAAAGTGACAGTTTAAATAATAACGTAATGAATTCTTACTTAAACGAAACAAAAACGCATTGTGTTGTTTTATTTATAAACAATTTTTAATCGTCTATACGAAACTGAATACAAAATGAAAAAAAAATTTTTTTTGGAGCAATTTTATATTATAAAATTACAGAAATGTATCAGATTTTTTTTTTAAAAAAAAACAAGACAATTTGTAACTTTTATAACTCGAATTGATTTATTAACATTTTATTATAATTGACAACAAATGACATTTTTATTAACCTAAAAATATTTGTAATATATATATATATATATATATATATATATATATATATATATATATATATATATTCACATACACACATACATACATTCAATATGCATAGAATAGCTGAATATAGAAGATAATATTAATTCATAAAATATATGTAAATAATGAACGTGAAATTCGATCTACACCCTGCTGTAGATTAACTTATCTCAGGTCGTCAACACGCCTTTTCAACCATTCACGAAGTTATAATGTTGATGTTCATAAACATTACAACTCGACGCGGTTATTTCTCGCGGAAACTTTGTAAACTTAAATGAATCTTATGACAGCAAAGCTTCACACAACCTATCACAAACGTTGTGTACACATTTTCATGCTAACTTACATTCGATATGTTCTCATTTTCGCGAAAACAACGATCAATATTACACGCGCTATTATTATATAAATGAGTAAATGTGTTTGTGTGTAACATTTTTATAGGTATTACAAGATATTATATACATATATATATATATATATATATATATATATATATATATATATACACATCCTTACATACACACACACATACATATAAAAAATATACAAATACAATGTGTAAAAAATACCAAACTTCAATAACTGTGCTATTCATTTATTCTATAAATAGATTTTAAAATTTTGAAATATTTTTTTAAAAAAACCAAACTTATATATTTGTATTTTTTAATATGTAGCATCCTAATAAAATCCAAAGAATGCATATTTATTGATAATAAAAAGTTCCACCAATAACTAATTATTAAATTTATTTTTGAAAAATTCCCTTGTTTTTATATTTTATACAGGTACATTTCTTAATATGAACCTTGTATGTATAATTTGACCTAATAACGATTTTTGAAATAAATTTGCACAATTTGGAAACGTTGCTCAAGTGTAAAACGTTCCATGATAATTTGCCAAAGTATACTAAATCCAAATGTCACTTACAGCGCACAAACTTACAACTGACTTGACAGTTATCTTTATCGAAAGTTCTATCTAACCTCAAAAAACACCTTTACTTTGTTTTATATGTTCAACTTATTTTTTTTTATTTACTCAGCACTTTTTGTATCAATAGAAACAGTTTATGGTATACGTGTATTATTTTTCTTTGCAATTTTTAGAACTTTATTAAATTCATGTAATTTATCAATAACTATGTGATATATATGATATATACATATAAAAAAAACCTTTATCTGCAAATAAATGTATTAAAAAATACTTGCCAAATACCAACAAATATGCAATATATATTTTTGAAAAATTGTGTTGTTTAATTACTTAATTCTTTTCAGAAAACAAGCAATAATTTATCGGAGTATTTTTCTGCAATATTTTATATAAAATAGGACATCACTTGAGGAGTGGCTTTTAAAATAAATATTTAAAGGTTACCATGCTTTCTACAATTCTTTACTAAATTATCTGTATATAATATTAAATGAAATTCATTACATCATAATAATAAGTATCAGTATTAATAATCATATCTCTGACGCATTTTGATAAATTATTTTTTTTTCAATTATTGCCTGGTAATATATATATATATATATATATATATATATATATATATATATATATATATATATATATATACTTATCTGTATGTGTTAAGTATATATGTAAGCATATGTGAATAGTAAGTAAATTTATATCTGTGGTGTGAATTTTTGTGTATTTATGTGGGTAATAGAATACCTCAAGCGTGATGCAATATGATGCACTCGGCTTACGTTCGTAAGTAGACTATATATGAATTTTACATTTCTGTGATAAGCAATAGCTTTCATATTCAAAAGCGAGCAGCCAGCAACTCGTACAGAATAACTGATGTTAAATTTTACTGGGGTGACTGAGATTGTTGAAAATACATTTCCAATACGTACATACGAAGCGTATGAAAAAAGTTTTTTTTTATGCAAAATATTAGTACGTCTACGAGCAGCAATACGAATAGCACATTAGGTAACATATTTTTTTGGTATTGAACAGAATTTCTCATTATTAAAAACTAAACGATAAAATATCGAACGATTGAAATGTTTGTATTTGTATTGAATGAAAGTAAATTTAAAAATGTTTTAATTTTTAGAGAAAACAAGTATGGAATCGATTTCGAGAATCACGATAAGAGAACAGGAAATAATAATAATACAGTTATAATATTTAATATAAAAAACATTATCTCTAGAGTTTTATACAATTTCAAGATATTTTTTAAAACAATATCACAATCTCAAATATCCAATGAGTGTACTAAGAATATTTATAAATAAGACAATTACTCTAATATAACCAAAATGATAACATTTTAATATATATACATATATATATATATATACATACCCATAAAGTTACGTATGTGCTTTTGTTTATCACGTTTTTCCCAACTTTTCGTATTTTTACCTCTTATTTTCCCTTTATACATTTTGCGTCTTATTTATGTCTTTTGAAATTCAATCTAGAATCACCCCTATTCATCTACATCGTATATTTTCACGATACAATATGGCTATAGCTACTTCAATCTTCAGAGATTTTCAATGATTTAGAAGTTGGGTTTAATTTTCAGTCTCGTTTTTCTTTTTCTTTTTTTCAATATTAATATTCTTCGCGGATTTTATACACAATTTGTATAAATAAAATATTACTAAGAATTATAATATTTTAACGTAATATGAATGTATTATTATATATACCTAGCTTTATTATTACTAATAATTGATTTTTTATTTAATTTTTAGTACACGTTTGAGTAAGCAGTTGAATAGTCTGATGTAATTATAATCAAAAATAACAAAACTAAAAACAATGACTAATGAACCGTCAAAAACCGGTTGTAATGAGAAGTTTCAAGGCGTGACAAAAATAAATGTTTAGGATATAAATAATATTTAGAAAGAATTTAAACATACTTGAAGTAAAAAAGAAACGGGAAGAACAATGTTATAAAAATTAATCATTAGTGTAAACTAAAAAGCAATTTGCTAAATGATTACTAAATTTTTTTGCAATGCTAACGTGTGGTCATTTATATATAAATATGCTTAATTTACAGTTATTTACACTTGATCAATACACACATACATACATACATATATATATATATATATATATATATATATATATATATATATATATATTTATATATATATAAGAATTTTATTATAATCTAGAGTTTAATATAAAACCAGTAAAAAGGGATTAATTAACATAGATTTATACTGTGAATAAAAAAAAAATGATTTAAATTTTACTCAAAATTAATTTATTTTTGACAATAACATTTAAATAAATGATTTCTATATTAATGATTTGCAAGGTTATGTACTAAAGATTAATCTTTAAAATAAATCTAAGGAAAATAATTGATAAAAAATTTCTATTGAGAAAACGAAGTAATGTTTCCTAATCAAACAACACAAAAATCTAAACTTCAAATCTGTGGTAAAAAAAATTAGGTTATACTATTCAACAATATTTTGCCATTTATGTAGCTTTCTCAAGATAAAGCACATATATCAATGAAGACTATAAGATTTACCCTTTCGATAACTTTTTGGATCGAATTATTATTTTTGATGAAGAACAGAATCTAATTAGATCAGCTGATCAAAATTGGTTTACGCAATCAATATTAAACTCGCTTCATGCTGGCCTATTATAACCAGGATTTGACGATATTGATTTTTTGGATGAAAAAAAAACAATAGTGCCAAAAATAAGACATTCAAAAATGGAAAAATTAAAGAAACGTTAACCGAATTTTATCAAACGAAACAAAAATATTTTACTTTATAATAATGTTACACAGCACAACAGAAATCAATCACTCGGCGTATATTAAGTTATACTATACATTCCCCCAATCCGCATTATTCACCGAGTTATCTTATCAAAAGATTTCCTTTTATTTGGAAAACTGAATACTTTACAGAAAAAGTATAAGGAATAAAAAATCCATAACTAAATAAGAATAAAAAAAATATATAGTCTGAAGTGTATGCCTTCAAACGGTCATGGAATTTGTATTAACCCACTAGGTGTATACTGTCCGTTTAAATGGACCGTCAATTTTTGACTAATAGCAAGTAAGGCTAACATTTCAATTGTTAGACCATTACAGACGTCATCACTGATCTTTTATTTTACTGAATAATATATTAAGTGTGTTGTTTTTATTAAATTTTGTACTAGTGAGTGCAACAATTTGTTAATAACCCACTTCCTTTCATTTTTAACTAGAAAATCAATTTATTAAAATTTATGCAGTAATGGGTTAATGCAAATGGAAATTATTTTAAATAAAATATATCAATTATAAATGAAAAATGGAATTTTAAATTCACCTTGAAAATATGACATTTTGGTTGCACCAACTCAACATATGTATTTTAATACTTTTAGTTACCCGTAGAAAAAAAACATATTTTATATGCACTAGTAACTCATTTATTTTTAAAAAGTTGAAAAATGAACTTAATTAATACAACAAGTAAATTATTTAAGAGAGATTCCCCGGTCTAGAACTTTCAAAAAATCGATTTTTTTTACATTTTTCACTTTGATGTTCGAAGAATGTATAGTTAAAAAAAAATTAAAATTTCGAAAATTACCAAAGTTATAGGCTTTAAAAGATGGTAGATGACGTATAAGTTTTATACTTGACTTTACTACATCAGATAACATCATGTAAAACTTTAAACACGTTTTTCTCGAAACATCATTTTTCGAACTGGTGGAACCAATATCTCAAAAACTAATTGACCAATTTAAATATTGTTTTTTTAAAAAAATAAATATATTTTTTGCTACGCAGTAAACCCTTTAATATATTGAGTTTATTTGAATTTATTAATGAGTGTATAACTGTGAAAAATTCATTAGAAAAAGATTTTGATTTTGAAATATCGGAAAAATAAAAAAATAAAATTTTTAACTTTCGTAGGTTCATTGCCTTAAAAATTGTATGTATTTTAAAAATATTTTTGGTTTTTGATTTTAAATTAATAGCTGAGGAGCTAGACGTCCCACCGCCAACAGATTTTTTTTAAGGGCTACTACGAAGCGCATCACTAACTCTTCATATATTCATTTATTACATTATATGTTACTTTTTTCTGTTTAAAGTATAAGTAATAAAATACAAAAACTCTAGAAAGTTATTATCTTGATTTTTTTGTTTAAAAAAATCCGAAAAATGACCTTTTTACCGTTCATCCCTTAAATATTTTTAATATACGTTTTTCTGTACGGGACAACACGCGATTTTGTAACAAAAACCAAAACTATAAATTTATCATTTTTTAATATTAAAGCCTTCTATTGAATGATAAATGAAAATTGAATTCTATTGAATTTGTTTGATTTTGTAAATAAAATATGTAAACTTGTATTCATTTAAATCTAAAATATGGTTCGAAATAAATAGACAAAAATATCGATTTCTCAATTCCAATTTAGTGTAATTAATATACGGTTTATATTTAATGGTTTCGAATAAGGCGAAACTATTTAATGTTTCAATTTTACTTAATTGACTAATTTAAGAATGAATATCATTGATGTATTTACATTCGTTATATATATATATATATATATATATATATATATATATATATATATATATATATATATAAATATATATATAATCATAGTAAAAGTCAATGTTTTAATGTTTAAATTACATTTGATTCGTAAGTTAAATTTATGTGGATATTACATAGTTTTGATATATTATGATAAAAGCGGAACGTACAAAAACAAGACACGCTTCTGAACAGTTACTCTACCACTCAATTGCCATATTATAACGCTCTCTCCTTGCTGCGCCGCACGTAAACCGTTCTGTCGGAGAAAGAGAAATGCGCTTCTAGCCATGCGTGTTGTGATAGTTCTGCGGACGTGCGAAGAGTCACATAACAGCGCCATTATCTCTATCTCTTGAACTAAACGGGGCATTTAGGTTTACTATCCTTTGTCGCTTTAATGTAGCCCCTTTGCAACAGGCTCTTTTTGCAACTGTTAAAACATTTTTTTCGTCTGTGATAAAACAACTAATGCTTAGCTTTTAGCGCGATTTAAGAAAATGTATAGATTTGCGGAAAGTATTTTTTCATTCGTGCGAAAAAACGATACGACTCTAATGGGAACATAAGTTAAAATGAACAATTTTCATTGTGAATAATGGACATTATTAAATATTTGTTCTTATTTTATAGTTTATCGTTTGAATGAAATAATATTATTATGAACAGGATTTTTATTTTGTTTGTTTTCGCATACTTAATTCTATGATAATTGATTTGATATCTTTTAATATTTATTTAATTCAAAAGTATGAAATTTGAATTTATTGTATTAATGTAAAAATAAAATTTAATAAGGTTTTATATATATATATATATATATATATATATATATATATATATATATATATATATATATATGGGGAGGAGGTGGGGGTGAGGGTGTATATACGAGTAATGATGTGATTAAAACAAAAATACTAATTTAAAAAAGTTTTAATTCAAAAATATTAATAATAATCAATTTAAAATAAATTTATTATAAAAACCTGTTATAATACCTTGCTGTTTTATATAAAATACTTAATACATTATTTTAATTTTTAATAATTATTTACTATACAGATTTGACCATCCAGTTCAAGGCAATATATATGAACTTATAATTACTAATGGGTTTTTTTTGTTACTTACTAAAAAAGGTAAATTAATTCTCTTTCTTAATTAAATTTTAAATTCATATTTTTATACGAATACTAATAATGATATATTTTTTTAAAAAATTGTTGTACATATACATATATTTTCAAATGTGAGTTTCTAATGACAAATTACTTTAAGTAATTTGTCAATAGAAAAAATTAGCCAATTGGAATAATTTGAAATGTAAATAAAAATAGTTCAGTAGACTTACAACTTTTCAAATTTATATGAATGTTGTTAAATAAAAAACATCTTTGAATGTTATTTAACATTCCGAAAAAACATCTCGTTATTATTTATATTATATATAACTAGCATTCCGAATATATATATATATATATATATATATATATATATATATATATATATATATATATATATATATATATATATATATATATATATATAATATATATATGATATATATATGAACACAAATTGTGGATACCACTGATGCAAAATTTAATATAGATTGAGATACAACTAATTTGTATTTAATCGATAATGTTAAATGTAATAAATCAAGCTGATCTCAGTAACATATATGGAGCAAATTGGAATTTGTTCATGCCGATAAGAACTTAATAACATTGAAAATAATAGTAAAATAAATTTATATATACATATATATATATATATATATATATATATATAGGTTATATCTCCCTTCCGCCTTCTGGTCTTTTGAATTTCGCAGCTATGTAAAAAAAAAATAAAAAAAAAAAAAACGCGGACGGGAGATACTTGCCAACCTAATATATATATATATATATATATATATATATATATATATATACATATATATATGAACTATAACTAATAAATACAAATAATACTGAACCAACAGTGATAATAAACAAATAAATTTTATTTTTTTTACAGTTTATAAAATTTACTTGCTACTACATAAAAAAATAATCACAGATGAATTTAATTTTAAATTATTTTTTTTTGAATATAAAAAAATACTTTTAATTAATAAAAATATGGATATTAACTATTATTCTTTTCAGCATATGCATGTTTCATAAATGTGATAACATTTAAAAAAAATAATATAGAGCGATGTTTCTTTAGTACATAAATGAAACAATGAGAACAGCTTATTGACACATATCGATTACGTTTGCTGTAAATCTTTACAAATTTGCGTACTAATCTTAATACAGAATTCATTTAAAAATATATTAATTCTGATTAAAACAATTATGAAGATTCGAAAATAATGCTAATTATGTAAAACAGGACCATATATAATAAATGTATAATTGATATGTAATTATGTATATTTTTTACAATCAGAATGTTTTAACACAAAAGCATGATTAGATGAAATTAAAACAATATTAATAAAGCTGTAAAAGATTAAATAATTATTTTACATCACAAATTCGTTTTTGGTAATGTGCCAAATTCACTTGAACACAAATGAATCAGCGTTCCCAATATCGCAAGATTCTATACAAACGTTCGATAATTATTTTATCGTTCAGTTTATTCGCCGGTGTACATTTTGATAGCTATGCATAATCGTCGGAATACGACATTATAGACTCATATAGTGTTGGGATGAGTGATTCATTTGTATTATTTTTACCTTAAATGTTTGCTTCTGCTTGAACACATGCCTATTATAAAAGAAATATCCATATCTTTGTTTAGACCTTTCACTGTTCAAAAAGTTAATATATATAACTTTACATTTGGAATTTTTAAATATATTAACACATATTCGTCGGGTAACTTTTTGCACCGCCATTCACCAAATGCCGGCATTTTTTGATACTATCTGTAGAAATGATATGGTCTATATAAAACTAATGTAACTTGTTAGAAATCATATATTTTTCAGTGAAATCTTGGAAAATGATATAAAACAAATTTATCTTTATATATAAATTTTTATTTTTTTTTTGGCTTTCCTTAGTTAAAAAACAATTAAATTCATAAAAAAGTTTAAATGAATTTCTAAAAACACAAAGTTATTATTCTCTTTTTTTTAGATGAAGTACATTATTTTCGAGTCTTTAATTTTATAAATAATTAATAATTTTTCAGTGAATGGTACTGTTCGAAACATGTGCCAGTATGAAGGGAAATGTTGCAAAAGTCACATACTGTCACTATCATTATTATCAAAATTAGTTTGTGAAAAATCTGCCTCACAATCAGATAAAATGCCAATGAACTAATGTAACTTAAAAAATCAGTTCTCTCATGGCATTATCTCTGTTTAGTTAAAATTATAATTTAATATACTCAGAATTAAGAGAACAAAAATCAATTATTCTCTGTAATATACAAATGACGAATTTTCGTCATTTGGCTGTGGGTGATTCTCTGGAAGATGACGAATTTTCATCAAGCAGACGAATATGTGTTAACATTTATAATAGTATTAAAATTATACAATATTAAATACGTACACATTTCTGAATGGAAATAATTTTCATTTTGATTTAAAATTAATCAATTTTTCCCACTGTGTTTATACAAGATATTCAACTATTGTTTTATAAATTTCATTTGAAAATAATATACCGAAGAAAATTAACTTCAAAAAAAGGTATATTACTTATCAATTAGTACTTAGATTTTATTTATATTTTCTTTATCGGACTGTATAGGTACGTGTAAATATAAACACTGAACATGATTCTTTATAAAAAGTGTAAAGAAAAAAATAACATTTTTAATATATATATATTGAGGAAAATAAATTCTATACGACTTCATTTCAACATAAACAAGTAGAAATTTCCACTGGCTTCTCTAATAGTCAATAAAAAAGTCCATGCGGTCATGGATTCATAGCATGCTATATAACATATATTCTGTTCAATTTATCCCACTAATCGAACGAAATAAACAATACGCAAAACATGTGCACAACGTACACTATAATCGGTTTGTGTCTATACTAGGATCACTTTAACATTACGTCAATAGAGGGTAGTCATGAAATTATTACATACTTTGTATGATGAGAGAGGTGTTGTTCGTTTTCATTATTGAACTACTGAAATATGCTTTTGCTTATGGCTGTGGTATTTCAATGGGGAAATGTACTTTTTTTTATTACACATTGTTTATTGTATAATTAATTTTTCAAGAATGAGATTTTTCATACAGTACTTGCAAGCACTTTCTATAAATACTTTAATGCATTTAGATTTCTCCTAGTGACTATAAATCTACATATATATACATGTTGTGTGTGTATATATGTACACACACACATACACACGCCGTATATATATATATATATATAAATATATATATATATATATATATATATATATATATATATATATATGTGTGTGTGTGTGTGTGTGTGTATGTGTGTGTATGTGTATAGAGAGAGATGTTTTTTAAACGTAATAGAACATCAAATTGAATCCCTAGCGAAAGTTCTATCTAACCTAAAAAAAAACACATCATACCTTTAATATACATGCATACACATTTATATATATATATATATATATATATATATATATATATATATATATATATATATATAAACAATTTTGGACACAAAAATAATAAGAAATGATTTTGTAACTTTTTTCCATTCAATATGTATGTCTTTCAAATATGTATTTTTATATGTTTTCTATATCACTTTCCCTTTCATAATCTCATCTGTATTAATTTAATATTTAAATTAATATTAAACATTCTGTTACAAATTATTCTATTTTAAAATGCTAATTATGTTTATAATTTTAAAATAGCCATATTTCAAGTCGAAGTTTTCTTCTAACATATTGATCAATTATACAAGGTCATCCAAATGTGAGGTCTAGATTTGTATTTTATTAAACAGTAACAAACAAAACTGTACACACGTTTCTCTATACACCACCATATACATGTTTCTTTTTAATAAAACATAAATTTAGGCATCACATTTGGATGACCCTATTGCAGTGACTGTATATTTGTATGTTCTTACATTTAGCCTTATTTAATTTTAGTATTTAGTACAAGCACTCAATTCATTCATTTGAATTTGGAACATTATTTTATTTTTCTATTAATTTATATAAAACATAACTTTTAAATTTTATTTATTAAATGTTATTTATTTTTAAATGTTGGTTTTTTTTAAAAAATAATAATCAATAAACCAAATAAAATATCAAAACGTCAAATGACTAATTTATATTAATTCAACAACAATCGAATTACGGGGATATTAGGCGATTACTGACCATGTATTAATAAAAAAATATTGTTATTAATAAATATATTAGATAAGATTAAAAATTGTAAACGAAAAAAAGGTCTCGGCCGAAGATAAAAGTTCAAACGACATTCAGTTTCTTCTTATGGAAATAATCGAATGATAGAGAAGAGAAACTTTAGACACATCAAATAAGTTTACAGTACCAAAATATGTTCTTACAACAAAAATTAATATCCTTGACATGCAACTAATAACACAAGTGTTTATGTATGTGTATACTATATATATATATATATATATATATATATATATATATATATATATATCAGAAAACGAAATAATGTACAGAAAACGAAAATGTTTACAATTGGAAATGTGGAAAATAAAAAAATAATAATAAAAAAATAGCAGACATATAAGAAAGTTATAATTAAAAACAATCTAAACTTTATAACGTATCTAAATTTTGTTAACAACATAGCTTTCGAAATGCCGTTCAGCAAATAAAGTAAACAAATGATTATTAAACTCTTTTAAAAAATCTTGTGATGTTGGAATAAAATTATTAATTAGTGTAAAAAAATTTAATGCTTGGACCGATGATTCGTTTTAGAAAAATGAATTTAGCTAACCAAATTATAATCTTGCGATTATTTTATAAAAGTATCATTAAAAATAAATTTAAAAAAAGTCAAATTATAAATAGAATATATTCTATATGAAATAAACTAATTATCAATTGTCTTGAAAATATATAAATTTATCATGTTATTGAAAAATGTGGGTTTTTTTCTTCGATCGATAAACTCGAGTACAATTTTGTTTTATTTCTATTTTTAAAAAATCAATGTGAAACATATAGAAAAAGAAAACAAATAAATACAATGTAAAATTTCAAATAAAATACAATGTTGTTAATTTGAAATGAAAATCTATTCAATACATTTCATATTAAAATAGACAGTGAAAGATTCAATTTGACATAGGATATAAAACGATATTGACAATAACAAATGATAACGAACGCGTTAAAAAATTGTAGACACATTTATCAATGTTTTGAATTTACATACGTATTCAATGTACGTACAACTACTAACAGGTAACCAAGCAAAGGCCACGGACTCGACCTTTGCCCTAAACTTTTAAAAACAACAGAAATACCCACTACAACACAAATAGACATCACGTGAACTGAAGTAGTTTATCTATTTTACTATTCTATAATTTCTGTTCAGAATAAACTATTGTTATCAATGAAATATATTGTTAAATACATAAGTGGAAATGAATTATTGGAATATTTTTGTCACATTCGTTTCGTTCAATATTTAAAATTTTAAAACATAATTTAAGAATACTTTTCTATAAATGAATCCACTATTTTTTTTGAAACGTGTAGAATAGGACAAAGCTTAACGAATACCTAGAGAACGATTCCCCTACTCGATGTCATTAAAATAACTCACCAGTTTCTCTTTATTTAAGGCATTTGTTTCTTTTGTGTATCTTTTAACAATACACCATTTACTATTATACTTAGAGGATATTCATAGAGCGTAAAATATTATTAGTTATATTTATATACTATATCGGATCGGATAATAAGATAGCAGCTACTGTTTTTAAAGAGGTAAGAAATCATGTAACAACAATAACAAATTTAAAATATTAACTTCTCTGCTCCAAATAAAATTATTAGTTAATATTATTAACTACTATATTAAATAAAGAGTTTTAAATAATATACTTTATATAGGTGTTTTTTTTAAGCGCAATAGAACTTTAAATTGAATCCTTATTGAAAGTTTTATTTAACCTAAAAAACACATTTATCAAACTTTATATATATATATATATTTAGGTTAGATAGAACTTTTAATAGGGATTCAATTTAAAATTCTATCACGCTTAAAATCTCTCTCTCTCTCTCTATATATATATATATATATATATATATATATATATATATATATATATAAATTATTTGTAAATTGGCATGTAAAGAGAAATTTGTCTAGATAGTATTTTTGGTAGATATCATTAATAATTATTATTTAAATGATTAGAAATGAACACAAAAAAATAAATTTTACAAAAAACAGTTTCTTAAAAATATAAAATATGCTATTTTCCCAAAAATATAACTGTATTTCGTAACATAAATGTAAACATATTTTGCACGTTTCAGAATAATTATATTAAAAATGACTATTAACTTTTTATTTTGCTATTAAAAATCAGAATTAATACACGTTTTAATGTTATTACTAAATTATCGTAAAATAATATTCTGCGTTTAAAACAAAATTTAATACAAATATTTATGAATTATAAATAACAATGTATATATAAATATATATATATATATATATATATATATATATATATATAAATGCTTTTTTAAGAGTGATAGAATTTTAAATTTAATCCCTATCGAAAGTTATATCTAACCTAAAAAAACATATGTATGTATGTGAGTGTGTGTGTATAAAGTGTTTTTTAAGTTAGACAGAATTTTCGATGGGGATTCAATTTAAAGTTCTATCACGCTCAAAAAAACATCTCTCTCTATCTCTCTATATATATATATATATATATATATATATATATATATATATATATATATATATATACTTTAATAAAAATGTGAAACAAAAAAATGCGTTGCCCTATTCTGATTTTTTTTTTTAAATTGCACATTACATTTCAAACAATTTAAAATAATTAAAAAGGTCGGATTATACAACTATTTAATTCATATAATTTTCCACATTACTCATTAACTAGAATTACATTTCAATAACATATGATCATCTTTTATACGATCGAAGTTTAGTGAAAGTAGAACAGTGATCACGGTAAGTCCATAGCATTTTTTTTTTTTACTATGAATTATTAAATGTAGAAAAATGTTAAGAAAGCATTTTAAAACTGATTATTAAATAACTTAAGTAATGTACTATTCAATGACAATCGTTTAAAAATATATACGTTCAAGAAAACGTAATAAATGTTTAGAAAATAAAAAGACAACGTACATTTTTGTATTTAACTGATTCACTTAAATTTTATTAGTAGAATGAAGTGAGACATAACTGAAAATGTTACCAATTTGCCAACTTCATCAATTTGTATAAACTGGACTTTTCCCCTCGGATTTCTAACCTATTTCAATAATTGATTATATTTATTATAATCTTTATAAGAAATTCAATGATTACATTTTGATGTATTATTTCATACTAAATAAAAATATATTCCTTACAAGGTAACAGAAAAGAACAATATACAAATAAAACAATAATCTTAATGAGAGGTTCCGGTCTAGAACTTTCAAAAAATCGATTTTTTTTTAAAATGTCGCTTTGACGTTTGAAGAATGTGTAGTTAAAGTTTTAAAATTTTGAAAATTACCAAAGATAGGCTTCGAAAGGTGGTAGTCGCCGTATGGGTTCCACATCGACTAACATTATATAAAACTTTAAACACGTTTTTCTCGAAACTTCATTTTCAAATTGATGGGACAAATATTTCAAAAACTAATTGACCAATTTGAATGATTTTTTTTAAAAATTACAGATTATACTATTTGCCAAGCAATGAACCTCTAATACGAGGATCGTTTGATAAGTATGGTAAATTTATTTATTGTTTAATTTAATTAAATTTTTCAATTTAGTTTTTCTTCCTTTTTTACCATACTTATCAACCGACCTTCGTATATCTAATTTATTAGAATTTACTGATTTTTAAGAAATGTAAAATTGTAAAAAAATCCATTAAAAAAGATGTTTGATTCTGAAATGTTGGAAAAAATTTTGAACTTTTGCACGTTCACTGCCTCAGAAATGTTATGCATTTTAAATATATTTTTGGTGTTTTGATTTTAAATTAATAGCTGATGAGTAAGATGTTCCACCGTCAACAGAAATTTTTTTAAGGGGTACTACGAAACGCACCACTAATTCTTTTAATATATTCATATATTACATTATTATGTTACTTTTTTTGTTTAAAATATAAATAATAAAATACAAAAATTACAGATCATTATCTTTATTATTTTTGAATAAAAAAAACAACTAAAATGACCTTTTTACCATTATAAACTGGAATCTCCCCTTAATATACCTATTGATAATTATTTATTCGAAAAAATATTTGAAATAAATTTGTTGAAAAAATATAAATAACCATGAAACATAATTTAATAAATAATTTTCATATCTATTATTTAAAACAGAAAGGCATTATATATATATATATATATATATATATATATATATATATATATATTTATATATGTATGTATGTATGTATGTATTTATGAACATAAGATAGAAAATATAAAAATAATTATTACGATTGCTAACAAAGTACAATAATTCTCCTGAAACTATATAACACTAAAGTACACTATAAAGTCAATTAGATCACGTGAGATTAAGATTCAAGGTTCAAGTTCTTACAAAATATTAATTACAATGAACTTGATAAAGATATAACAGTTGGTGTTTGGGCAAAATTATTACATGAATTGCATGATTTCCATTAATGTATGACATATTTATAACTTAGGAGATATAAAAAAATTCGATAAAAAAACTATATAACATATACCAAAGCTCTTCATAACCTGTAACATTTATCAAACTGTTCGGAAATATATTTTATAAATAACATTTAATTCAAACGGATTAATTAAAATGTCTGTTAACCAATCGCCAGTTAAATTTAATGATATTAATGGTAAAACCGAAAACTGTTATGAGAAAATCTCCCATTTGCATTTGTACAAAGAAAAGTAATAGGAGCGATCGACGATTATAATTCATACAGAGATCGGACGAAATTTAATACTCGAAAGAAGATTATCGAGTTGATGAAATGATGAATAAATGATCAAAGTACGTTATATGTATTTTAATCTGAAATCTGAATTTATTCGGCCTAATAACCGTTTTCGAATATCAGATACTACACACATCGACTAAATGAATTTAAGAACGAAACTTTAGTTTAAAACCAACAAACTGTACTTTTGAAAATTATAAATTCAGCAATTAACAACTATCTTCCGGATGGCATGTACATGTCTAACAAAAAATTAATTATATCATCATTCAATTGATAATCTGATTAAGTGTAATTAAAAATTAGAATTGTATATATTTTTGAAATTCTCTCATATGTGAAAACTATATTATTTCAGTAACTGTGTTTATGACACGAAAAGAATTTTAATATTAAAATATCCGATGTGAAATTATATTTAGACGACCAACGATATACTTAATTGTATTAATAAAAAAGTCGTTATTTAAATTCACAATTATATAAATTTTTAGATCTAAATGTGTACCTAATTTGTAGTGTAATTGTTGATTTCAATTCTACAATTAGCATGAAACTGAAATAAAAATTATTATTTTTTTATAAAGATCTATTTCAAAGCTCGAGAAATTTAACTGCGGATAATTTGAATAATGATCATATATTTCGCATGAAAAGTTCGAAATTGTAATAAAGTTTGTTTTAATTGTAATACAGTTTATTATCAAGAATTTTAATGAAAATATCAAACATTGTATTATTCGTATATATATATATATATATATATATATATATATATATATATATATATATATATAAAATCACGTAAATGTAATTACTCTGAACCGTAACTAATTACATTTGAATTTGTTTAAAATATGTTAATGGTAAATCTAGTAAAAAAAATATTTAAATTATATACTTTACATTTTGTACAGAATTCGTATGTACCATGAATACAATTTGAAGAGCATTTCTAACTACACAGCACATATAATAAGATCAATGTTTTTATAGTGTAACCGGATATCTGAAAGAAATTTTGGAAAATCCAAGAATTAAAAATGCTCTTCTTGTTTTATATAACAAGAAGATGAACAATAAAATATAAGTCTTCAGAAAATAATTTTCCTAAGAGTAACTGTGTAGTTGTTTAGTATCAGTCATTTTTAAAAAGATATTTTAATTACATTGGAAGAAAATCTGATGAAAACAATAATAATTTTTACGAATAGTTTTAACATTTGTGATTATTATTTTTTTTATCTACAGATAGTCCATTTTTTCTGTTAATATAAATTTTGATAATTATCATTGCAATCAAGATAAAAAAAATATGATTTTAGAATGAGAATGACGGTATGATTATTGAAATGTGTACGAGTCAAACAAGTGATAATAATAATTGTAAGACACTTTTATATAAATTGTTAACATTGACGTGAATTTTCTTTATAACAAGTAATTATTAATTAGGACTTTATACATAACTTGTAATTATTGAACAAATTATCTTGTTTGTTTTAAATATTTAAGTTATTTTGCAATTTAGTTTTACCAAAATAATGACACAAATGATAAAATCCACAAATAATAAATTTCTCATAAAATAATTGTCTATAAAAAAAAATTTCTTTGAAAAATACAAAAAAAAACTTCATAGATTATTTAACATAATTTACTGTAATATACAAAGTTTTTCTGAAAATATTTAAATATAGTAAGTATACAATTAAACGTTTCATTAATAAAAATGTAATAAAATGCATTGTAATAAAAAATGTATATATAATTAGAAATGTGTGTAAGTATGTATATAGTAATATGAGTTATTAATCAAAAACAATAATTATGTACCAAAAATTTTTAACAAATTATAATTACTTTTGTATTCAGTTCAAAGTCGTTACGTTTATTTAGAAATTAAATTATAATCCTCACTTAGAAATATTTATCATAGTACTTCTTTCACTTAATCAATAAACAACAAACACTGACTGCTGCAACATATTTATGTTTTAATACAAAATGAGAAAAGTACACAACGTGGAAAATTGTTCACGGTCGAACTAACCGAATTGTCAGTAAACAACTTACTTTCATCGATCTCATATTTGACAAGCGAGCGATGGAATACACTTTCGGTTGAATGAACTAATGCAGAAAAAAAAGGATTAATGCCAAAGAAGAAAACGAGAGGACCGGTGCTATTGTTTTTGACGCTCATTTACCTTTTATAATATTATAGATGAACGACGTTGATCATGTATCATCATCCCTTGTTGGTTTATTATCACAGTGAGCAATGAACGAAGGGTGATTTGCTGATTGGGGGAAAGGATTACTACCGCCTACTTGTCATCTCTCTCTTATATCACGACGAGTTTCGGAGATTGCGTTTGGCAACAACAAACCTCAGTTGTTACTCTGTTAATTAATCCCGTAAGCTTATGATCTTGAAAATACATTATTATGTAAAATGCAAACAATTCGAGTTATGCCACAACGATAGTATGGAGGTTTATTTCATTTTCGATTCATTTAAACACAATCAAGATATAATTTTTAAATGGGTTGATAGACATATAACCATACAAAATTCTGCACTGCTATACGAATATCGAACAACTATTCAAAGGTGTGTGTGTATGTATGTATGTATATATATATATATATATATATATATATATATATATATATATATATATATATATATATATATATATATATATATATATATATATATTATATATATATATATATATATATATATATATATATATATATATATATATATATATATATATATATATACGATGTGTGATCAAAAAATAAGGTGAATTTTTATTTTTTTCAAAGAATATTTATTTATTCATCAATTTTTATTTTGTCCCCTTCAAAGTAATCCCCCTCGGATATAATGCACTTGTGCCAACGCTTTTTCCAATCCTCAAAGCATTTCAAAAATCATTTTTGTGATCTTGTTCAGCTCCTCTTTCGATGCCGTCTTTATTTCCTCAATCGTTGCAAAATTCATGGGCCTCTTCAGTTTCGGGAACAAGAAGAAGTCACAGGGGGCCAGGTCTGGGGAATACGGTGCCTGCGGCATCATTAGTGTGTTGGTTTTAGCCAAAAATTCGCGCACAAGCAACGATGTGTGAACAGGGACGTTATCATGGTGCAAAAGCCAATTTTTGTTCTTCCACAAATTCGGACGTTTCTGGCGGATTACTTCGCGCAAATTGCGCATAACTTGCAAGTAATATTCCTTATTTACTGTTCTACCCTGAGGCAAGAACTCATGATGCACCACGCCCCTGCAATCAAAGAAAACTGTAAGCAAAACCTTCACATTTGATCGAACTTGGCGTGCTTTTTTTGATCTTGGTGATCCGGAATGCCTCCACTGGGACGATTGAGTCTTAGTTTCGACGTCATAACCGTATACCCATGTTTCGTCAACTGTTATGATCCTGTCGAGTAAATCTGGGTCGTCGTTGACGTCATTCAATATGATGCTCATGCGACGGTTCTTTTGGTCGAAATTGAGCAATTTCGGAACAAATGACACACGTCTCATGTCTAAAACACCCGTTAAAATTGATTGGCACGAACCAAACGAGATGCCAATATCATCAGAAATTTCTCTAATGGTAATTCGACGATTCCCCAACACTATTTTCTTCACTTCTTCAACGTTCTCATCAGTTGTTGACGTGCTGGGGCGTATGGAAGAGTTTATACCACTTGTAAACATTTTTTTGGCTTAAAGTAGATTCATCGTATGCCACTTTCAACATTTCAAGTGTTTTAGAGCACTTGATTCCATTTTTCACACAAAATTTAATGCAAACTCTTTGATCCATGATTTCGACAGCGGAAAATCGTGGAGCCTGCAAAACACTTCTAACTTTTATGCTTCTCACCAACAAACTAAACATGCTACATAGCTGAAATTTGGAACATATATTCGAGACGAGTGTACCAACATAACCAAATAAAAAAATCGAAGATCGAACAGATGTAGACCGCTAAATTTCAAAATTCACCTTACTTTTTGATCACACCTCGTATATGTATATAAATTTAAAATTTGTAACTTTAATTTATATTAATTATTAATACAGAGTTTCAACAGCCGTTTAGTAATAAATTAGTTCCGAACTCATATAATTAAAAAAAAGGAATATTTTTATACACCTACATAAGTCTCTTATATAATTCAAACCTACTATAATTCAAACCTACAAACTAAGTGTTCTTTGAATTGATATTTTTTCAGTTTTCTTTTTTGTCATTTTTTTATATTTTTAGAAAATTAGAAATATGTGTTCTTATTAAAAACCAAACTTAACTTTCTACTATTTAAATATCTAAATAAAAACTGAATTCTTTACAAATTCAATAGATTTATTAATTTTAGTTTTTTCAATACTATCTAAACATCAAACCGTCAAAAAGTATTATAATATAATTTGTATTTTCTCTACATATTTTTGTACGCTAATTTTTATATGCTTTATTTACAAAGTATTCAAACCCTAATGGGTGTTTTTTAAGCGTAATGGAACTTTAAATTGAAATAAAATACATACCAATTGACCAAAAGGACCATTTATTTGATATTATTCGAAAGATCATTTTATGGCATTAATATTTAAAAATGATTTCGGGCATATGTGCACCACATCTACCTTTGATATACCGTATTCTGTCAGTCTAATTTCGGATCACTTTTTGAAACAATTGGGGCTTTATGACTGCAATAAGACGAGTTATTCTAATGCTTCTGGTTTATCAGCATAAACCAGGGATTTTAATCCAGAGGCGTCAAATCACACGATCGTGGAAGCCAATTCACAAATCCATTTCTGGAGATAATGTTAACACCGAATTTTTGTTTCAATAACTCAATTGTTTCAATCGAAGTATGGCACGTGGTGCCATTCTACTGAAACTATATCTCTTCCAGATCGATTTCATGTAAATTTGGAAACAAATAATTATTGATTATCGTTCTGTAACGTACATCATTGACGGTAATGCGTCCTCTGACTTCATTTAGAAAAAAATAAGGTCCAATGATGCCAAAATACGGTGCATTTTCTGGATGTAAAATTCTCGTGAATCACTTCAGGATTGGTCTCACTCCAAATGCGGTAATTTTGCTTATTAATACACTCGTTAAGCCAAAAATGAGCCTCATTATTGTACAAAATTTTATGCTCTATAAGTTGAGCGAACAGAAGACTAATTTTTGAAATAAATGTCCACAATTTGGGAACGTTACTCAAGTGTAAAACATTCCATAACAATTTGCCAAAGTATACTGAATCTAAATGTCACTTCTAGCACGTAAATTGACAATTGACTTGACAGCTATCCCTATCGAAAGTTCTATTCAACCTAAAAAATACACCCTTCATTTTAAAAATAATCAGTCAAAAGCATAAAACAAAATTATTATCTCAATATCTATTATACATTCATTTTGATTTTATTGTTTAACTATTTCAAAATATAAGATTATGTTGAAATACTATATATATATATATATATATATATATATATATATATATATATATATATATATATATATATATATATATGATTTTAGATTGCTTTTGATGTAATATTTAATGTTTCGAAATATCATGACTCATTTTCTGTAAAATATGTCAATAATATACTTCTACGTTGAATGATACTGAATCAATGTTTATATTACAGAGTTTCATTCTTTTAATGTTAATACGAATTAAAATGTTTCCGCTACCGACCGAATATAATCATTTTCACGATTCCTCGTTACCATTGTTGTACAGTAATTATTTCTAAACACACGAAATACATCAAAATGACCTTGTGTTCGCGATGTTTATCTTGTAAAAAGACAATAAAAAATACATTTGTTTTATTAATATTTCAAATGGAATAGTCGTTACATTCTCAACAAGGTTTCTTTTTTGTAAGGGAATTTCTTTATAGTTCAAATGACACCAATCGTATCCGAAAAAAAAGATAGAACACAAAAACCAACAACAGTTAACAATAAATATGTCAGTCAACATGGCACGCAGTATTTTTGTTAACTCACGATATACAACATACATCATACACACGTAACGACCAGACCGACAACCACCTTCTGTATTGATTCCACAAAACGTCATATATGTCGTCGTTCTTTACCGACGATGGCAAAATGCAAGATAGTATTTTACAGGCACTTCGACACGAGTAACTGAAACCGTAATATCTTGTATTCTTGTACGGATCGTGGATAAGAGAGAGAGCGACGTACAGATCATAATATCATGTAAAATCTGTTGGCGATCAGTCAACAGACAAGTCTTAACATAACCCTCAGTAGTGGATTCCATGCTATCGGTGAAATAGCGGTATGGGAATTTACTTTCAATGAAAAAAGCTGAGCGAGTATTGGTTGATAGATTGAAAACGACGTTTTCATACTTGCCGCGAGAATAAATTATTCACGATAGGAAAAAGAGAGAGATAAACGAATATAAATAAATAAATCTAAAACGAGAATGATCGTGGTAAAAGTAAAGCACAGAAACTTATAATTACAGAGAAACATTATTGAATATTGGCGATTTCTCTTACAAAAAGAAAGTGCCAATGATTTATTGTTCTACGAGTTATGACTCTTTTATAATATCATTCATGTTTATTCCTCGTTTCGTATGCATGAAAAAAGTTGAGTGGCAGTAAATTTAAGCATATTTCATAGACTATTTATTCCCCCGATAATAATAAAATATGTACTAAAAGATTAAATTACGTTTTGTGGTGAACACAAGTTGAAATGTATAAGATTACAAATTTTATCTTTTTCGTTTCAGCGGAAAAAAAACATAGCTGACGGTCGATTACATTTTAACATATAATAATACGCATATTTGATACATATTTTTATATATCGACATACGGAACGTAAAGTTTAAGAGATGTTCGGAAAATTTATCGAATTTTATCACGCACTCGAAGTGTGTATACCTCTATTCTAAAAAATCAATTCTAATTTAAAAGTTTTAACTGAGAAATATCGAAGTCTAAGATGATCGACTCTGAAATATTTATATTTTTCTTACACATTTTTTTTATATTTTTTCATTTTCAATACGAAAGTCGAATTAAAATGTCAGAATGTATATATTTTTTATGATATTGTGAGTAAAGAAAAAAATGAAACAAATTTAAAATTATATTCGTTGAAACATTTAAATGAAAATTTGAAACGTACGCCGTACGGATCTGTATATAAATAAAATAACATGTTATTGCAAAATAAAAAGAATTATTGTACACAAAAAAGTATAATATATAACAAAAAAAAGCCATAATATTTGTCCGTTTGACATATTTTATTACAATAGAATGTGATACAGATTTAAAATTATATTGTGCTCGAACTAGAAAGAAAGAGATTCTCTGAACGTTGCCGCGGCAATATAGAGCAATGAACGGCATTGGACCGGTATGTGCGCACAACGGGAGTGGGGTCTACACGGGCAGACAGCAGTGTTTGGGAGCAAAGACTCTTCTAATAACGTCGGCGGCGGCATTGCCCCCTTTCGAATGAAGATCAACGCACCAGCCAGCCAGCAAAAAGGGGGTAGTATTCCGCGCGTACCGTAGAATGGGCATAACCTACGAGTGTTTTATAAAATAGAGATATGGAAAAAAAGTCAAAAGAGACGAAGAGGTCTTTGACTTTCATATGGTTTACTATAAACAATGGCGTAAAGACAAGAGCACGTGTAATCACGAACGATAATATGTTTGAGAACTTAACACGTTTATCATTCGGGATGAATGTGAGAAAAATGTTTTTCTAGAAGTGTAATTATCGTCACTTTATTTTTGAATAACGTTACATATGATATTTAAAAGTAGATTCATAAAAAAATATTATTTTCGATATGTTTCTATTATGTTTTTTTGAGAAAAAAATATACATTAATACATTTATTTTCTAATAATAAAATAAAAAATCAATACAAAACTGCATTATTAAATTTAAACAAATGTTAAAACAACATCAACAAATATTAAAACAAATTCTTATAAAGGAAAAAACTAATATGAAAATGTCTAGTAAATATTTCTAAAGAATCAATTCATTGGGAAAAAATAAATATTGTGATTACATTTCCTTTTCGCAGAAATATTTTTTTAATAATTTCTTTTAAATAACAAAAAACATCTATTGACATTTACTACATCTTTTGAACAAAATATTTTTTTATAGAAATTAATTTGGATTTTTTTTATTATTGAGAATGAGTAAATTTCCTTTAAAACATCCTACGCAAGTTTTGTAAAAGCAATTATTTAAGT